>JAMXBB010000011.1:12375371-12729311 GCA_024138015.1 Lumnitzera littorea | reverse complement strand
TACCGGGTATACTAAAAAAATTACGTGTATTTTTTTATAGTAAATTATACTACATTATCTCATTTTATAGCTCAATTAGCTTATCTCTAAGTTCTCGTTGTAATCTAAGTTCAATTTTAGGAGTTCTAAACATTTTAGGGTTTTAATAAATACTCCAATTTCTAAGGGCAAAATTGGGATTTCGGATCATTATTACTAAAATCTAACTTCACTGTAATATCTCGACTAACTTTTTCATTCTAGTTGCAAAGTTTGGGCTCAATTGGATAAGTTACCCTAAAAGCCCTAAATCTGAGCTCGGTTATCTTAAGCTCAATTTTGGAAGCTTACAAATAGCTTAAAGGATATTGCAATAAAAGGTTTAACTCAGAGAAGCTTAGAGGTTGTCTCAGATGATAGAACCGGCGTAATAAATGAAACCTAAGTAACTTAAATAATAACTCAAAGGATTTTTTATTAAAGAAAACCACTATAAAATCGATTAGAAGATTTGGTAGTTTCGGGTAACTTATAAAAATCATTGATTAGTTAAGAAATTATGATTAGTAAAAGAGGATGGTGGAATAAGAAGTTGTTTTAGAAGCTAACTCGGAATCAAACTCAAAGATTGAATCAAAACCAGCTTATAATTACCAATAAGCGAGTATTTAACTAGTATATGTATATATACATATATATATATATATATATACACTTATACTCATGACTTGTAATTGACCTTAAAAGTACTTACTCTTGCTAGGTGAATTCGTGGAAGAGGAAGCTTACATTAACAAGTAAAATTGGAAACGTATTGCTAGCTAGATAAGTGGATATTTATGTGTACTTGAGTAGACTTATGTCTACTCCTAACTTTGTACGCTATGTGATGTTTTAGCTTAGATGAACATTAATTGTAAGTTGATGTGTTGTTTAATGAACCATATAAAGCTATTTGCTATGATTGTTGATGATTGAATAATGACGTAATATCCAACTTGGTTGTTATGTTGATGCTGATGAATGCATACATAACATTTGTTAGGATCTATGTTATCTTGGAAAAGAATCCGTGGACTAACTCTATCTTCTAAGATGTTTACCTAAGTGAACTTGATTCCAAAATCTTATAACTGACGAAACTACAAAGTAAAGGCTGGGTAACCAGTGATGAATAAGTATGCTTAGATTTACTAGGTTCTACTTGGCTTGTGATCTAATCCATTCATGACATGGTACGAAAAAGACCTATAAGGCAAGTTTTCTAAAAACTGATATGTTACTAGGTCGATTTCCATATGAAAAGCTAGGTTTATCGAGTGAAATACTTGATTTGTAAAAGTTAGGTTTTTGAACATATAGAGACTGCATTATATCTACTAGGCTAGTTATATGTTGGATTTTCCAACCACTCTAGATGGTTATTACTAAGCTGAAATGTTTGCTAAGTTTCTAAATATACTATCCAGATGCTTGGTTTGAGTTGACTAAACCGGATGAGTCACTAGGTTGGGCTAAGAAATTGATACCAATGCATGTCACGTATATGAGCATAGCATACACTTATTACATTTACATTAATTGCTTAGCTAGGAAACTATAAAATAACGTAATTTGACTAACTACTTGAATGATGTGCCTATTTTGTTATGATTATTGTTGTATGTCTATCCACTTTCACTCAGCTCGCAGTAGCTGAAAGGATAAGTTTTCTCATATCCTCAAGTTACAGATGAATAGACAGAAGAATGTATTAGAGTAACAAGAAGACTTCAAAACTCTAACTGAAGATAGACTCTTAAGAGAACTCGTTGACTATACAATTTGGCTTAAGTACATGAAAAGAGGTGTTTAGGAAAGTAGTGAGTGTTACTTCACCAGACATTTAGTATAGTCGTAATGGTTCAGAAAAATGTATTTGTAAAAGAGTTACTATGGTGTACAAAAGTGTACAACTATGATACTCTAAGTAAGGTTCACTAATGTAAAAGTTTTTATTGTTGCTGGTTATATTGAATGAGAAATTATTTGAAAATAATTGTTTATGAAACAAAAGAGTAGATTGAATATAATTTCTACCCTATCCTTAGCTAAAGGATGGCAGTAACGAATCATTTTCAAGTACCAAGAGTTCGAAAAGAAAATTTTAAGCAAACACCTAAAAAGCAAGGCATTATAATCTATTGGTGCCTCATGTCTTTTTTATTTCCCTTTGTTTAAAAACCCATAAGAACCATAAAATCCCAAAACACTAAATTATTCTTTTTATCAAATTGTTTTTAGATTCCATCACTTAACTTGAATATAGATTTTTATTCATAACACGAAAAGTAAAACAGGGATTAAGAACATTAAGTTTTCAAGATTAGCCAATAAAGGCTTATGTGGTTATACAGAATTTTCAATTGAGCTTTATTGTATAAATATAATCTTATAAAGTAGATGGTTTTGATTAAAGAGTTTATAGTAAGATTTGAGTTGTAAATAAAGTTTTTAGCTCTAGTTGTAAGTATGAGAAGTGAGGATAATTGTGTGAGATCACTTGAGAATTAGACAAGAGAAAGTCATGGGTATTTATTAGAAGTACTACGGATGCAACATCTAAAAGATACCTTTACTTATGATTTTGGTTGTAGAGTTATGTGTTATATAAGAGACTTGCAACACTCATTAAACATATTGATACTTACTAAATTCCCATCAATTGTGGTGACAATCTTGTTAAAGAAAATTAGCGTATAAGGCATAATCTCCATAAATATTTGGACTCAATTTCTCTTCCTCCTTTACTTTTCTTTTTAATTTATTATGCTTGCTATTATTTTCTTGATTTTTATATCCAGCCATACATATCTTCCATCTTATATGATCTGATAATTAAGTTATTCTAATAATTAATTTAATAGGGGATTTGTTATGAAAATTGGATTTAAAAAATTATAAAAATCAACTCACCCCTCTTTTATTTGCAAATGTTGAGACCAATAATTTACTTAGCAAAGATAAAAATCATGTGTTAAACGCTTATGCAACTTAGAGAAACGCTTATTAAGCCATTCGAGCACTAAGATGTTGAGATAAGCATAGAGAAATGCATGTTAAGCTATTTAAGCATATTGCTAGTGTGAGAGGAAAAGAGATAGAGGCATGCATATAATTAAATGCTTAAGAAGAAGTGCATAAGTTCATTAATTCAAAGATGTTATAGAGCAAATTTTTGAAATGAGAAATTAAAAAAGTGTTGTTACACGAAGAATGGTGTCATCCTCATAAAATAAGAGTATTAAGGTGTCAGATCCCTTGGATTGAATAAATATGGATGTGTCAACCTATGTTTAAGTAATCCTTAGGTGGAGGAAACAACTGCTAACCAATGAAACTAGGCTTAAGAAGCTTATTTTGAGACTGTAGAGGGGCTTTTAAGGAAGATAAACATAGTATAAATACTTAAAACAAGTGAAGCCAAGTGCATGCTTTATAATGACTTGTTCATTAAGATTACAACAATAAAAGTCTAATGCAGATAAAAAAAGAGCACATATAATATTATTAATATATTTTATTTTAGGATTTAGTTAGGTAACTATCTTTTATTCAAGATATGAAATATTTTATTTTTTAGATTTATTAAAGATTTAGTTTCTTAAAATATTATGTTATATTACACCTATAAATAGGCAAAGTTTGTAATCAATTAAGGAGAAAGTGATTAGATATTGAATAAATTATTTATCTAAATTGGTGTAATGCCTTTTCTTTTTCACTTATAGTGTGAAGCCATCAAAATCTCATTACATTTTGTAAGGCCATACAATTCACCAATAGTGTAAAGCTATCATCTGAATCTAGTGGTGTGAAGTTGCTAAACATTTTCTAAATTTTATTATTCTTTCATGAAAAAAAATTACTTAGATTAATTTTTCTTATTAATTTTTGTGCTTTCCTAATTTTTCATTCTTTTATAATTTTCACTTTCGCTGTTCTACATCAAATTTGGTATCAAAGCTTACTCTTAGGTTTCTTATTAGAGCCTAGATTTAGTGTTTGTTCTTGGACCAAAGAAGAAAATATATTTTCTTTTCTTTGTTCTTTACACAACAAAAAAAAAATGTCTAAAACCAGAGAAAGCTATAGCGGTATAACTTTCAGAAGAGATTTGAATGAGAAAACTAATATTAATGAGATGTTTAAGCAATTAAATTCTAAGTTAGACAGTTTAATTGGTATGAAAAAAAAATTATTCATCAACTTACATACATTGATTATTGTTTTGATAAATTAAGAATTCCTAAATTGCTTGTTAAGTGGGAGAGACATGTCATAACCTAATTCTCATATATTGTCCAAGAAAATAGCATAGTGAACAATTCTTTTGAAATTAAACCATATCATGAAAACATCTAGGATAATGTACCTAAGGAAATATAAAAAGTTTGTGAGTATGTTAGCAGGGTTGTGCCAGTTCTGTCTACAATTAAATAAATTCTTTTTCAAACCGATAATAATTCTATAGAAATTGAAAAGAAAATAATCGGTAATGAGCTAGATGAAAAAATATGCAAGTCTTTTGATCCTATCTCTATGAAAGCTAGTGAGACTACACCAAATGCTTCTATATCACAAGCTTTAGATCATTTCAAGTTAATTCTTGTTCAAATTCATTTGTATATGGAAATTGATAAGAAAATTAGTCTAAATAATGAATTATGTAAGTTTATGAAAGAACTTCATCACAAAGATTTGAAGCATTCTAAGAAAAACATGATCTTTATGACAAGAGAAAAAGAGGAGACCAGATGTATTATGAGCAATCAAAGCCGAGGTTACATCCATTTATCAAAGTCAAATCTTTTCAAGCTAAGGAAAATTGATGAGAAGCATGGAGAACTATTCGATCATGAATTCAAGATTGGTTTTCATAGATTGTTGTTTCATTTAGGAAGATTTAGACGAAATCTTAGAGATTCAAGGATGAATTTTTTTAAAAGAAGGGGAATTGTGTGGATCAAGAAAGAGCAGATATGACATTATTAATATCTTTTATTTTAGGATTTGATTAGGTTGGTATATTTTATTCAAGATATAAAATCTTTTATTTTCTAGATTTTTTAAAAATTTAGTTTCTTAAAATATTAGGTTATATTATGCTTATAAATAGGCGAAGCTTGTAATCAATTAAAGAGAGAGTTATTAGATATTGAATAAAATTATTTTTTTGAATTATTGTGATGCCTTTTCTTTTTCACTGATGGAGTTAAGCAATCTTTTTTTTTTTTTTATCAATGGTGTGAGGTAATCAAAATCTCATTGTATAGTGTGAAGCCAAACAATTTATCGATAGTACGAAGCTATCATCTGAATTTAGTGGTGTAAGGCTGCTAGACATTTTCTAAGTTTTGTTATTCTTTCATGAAAAAAGAAAAATTGCTTAGATTAATTTTTCTTATTAATTTATGTGCTTCCCTAATTTTTCGTTCTTTTATAATTTTTGCTTTCGCTTCCACTGTCCTGCATCAAAGCGCTTTCAACGTCTAGCCTATGAATTGCCTAATGGAAGTATATGCAAGTAAAATGGCAAAGCGAATAGTGTAGATGTGACAATAAGACTGAAGGCTTCACTACAATTGACATCCCCATGTTTGTTAAACCCTTATGCAACTAAACAAGCTTTTTAGTTCAATGTTTTCCTTAAGTTCATGTTTGATTATAATTTCTAAATACTTCCCACAACATTCTATTAACAAGGCAGTATGGGTGTTTAGGTGTGATATTAAGAGAAAGGCAATCGAATTCTCCTTCATGGTTATTCTATCGCTCATGTACATCCCATTAACTCGTTCTCCATAAAACCTTCATACTTATCCAA
Organism: Lumnitzera littorea; assembly: GCA_024138015.1. Classification (NCBI taxonomy): domain Eukaryota; kingdom Viridiplantae; phylum Streptophyta; class Magnoliopsida; order Myrtales; family Combretaceae; genus Lumnitzera; species Lumnitzera littorea. The sequence goes on along the minus strand of JAMXBB010000011.1, from coordinate 12,723,466 downwards.
GTAATGTAGCCACCTACAAAAAAAGAGATATAAAATTAAATAATATCTAACACATTTGATTTCTACCTTTAAATAATTTTATTCATCAAATGGTTTTAACAAATTTATTTTTTAAGCCTATGTTATATGTGAGATGTAGGGTTCTTTAGGTAATTATTTATGTGAGAACTATATCAGTAAGGATTGATAGGATAAAGACTACAATGCCCGTACAGTTCACATTTTTTTTCCCATTTTTGGTACCTTAATTTAAGCCTTTTTAATTTAGTACCTCAAATTTTCAAACTAAGAGAAATTAGTACTCAGTTATAACAATTATTATCATAAAATGGGATAATAATTCTATAATTGGCTTAACTTTAACTTTTTTTCATTTAGTGCCTAAAAGCTGACTTTATTAATTTGGTATGGATCAACTTTCAAAATTTATATAAATGAGTGATTTATTTCATAGCAATCATTACAAAAAAAGGTTATAAGGAATCAATATTCAAATTTATTTATTTTTAGATGTATGCTGCCAATAAAAATAATGACAATTATTATTACTATTTTTATTGTTTTTAGAATTGGAGTTAACCCTATAACATGGTTGAACCATCTTAGAACCTATATACTGTAGAACTTGTAAGTTTTTCTACTACATTTCAATAATATTAAAATTCTAAGGTAAGTTTTCAACGTTTTGAACTTGTCAATGTTTCCATGACATTTTATTCATTCAAATTATGAACACAAACTCTAAATGAATTTGGAAAAGTGACACTACAAAATATACGTCACACAACATGTGGATAAGATTAATATTACAGAGCAAAAGTGACTTAAAAATAAGTTCATTAAGAAGGCTGACCCTTCAATTATGTAGATCTTGCAATATATTTGAAAGTTTAGTCCACTTGCTCAAAATATATGTAGATGTAAGGTTAAACAAAAGTAGTCAAGTGCATGTTAAGTGAGTGATGTGCTACATGTGGCTTAAGGAAAGTAAAGTGAGAAAGACATCTGATAGGATGATTAAGCGAGAATAAGGTAGGGAGGGGGAACATGTAATCTTAATGTCTTAAATGCAAAAGTAACATACAAGGTAGTCTTAAGAGACCTTAGGCATTTATCTTATAACTTAAGTGAATGAGATCAGTTCTTTACCTGAATCGCTAGTTTGATCTTAGAGAGCAGATGTTTTGCAAAGCAATCCTATTTCTCTAATCTCTCTAAGAGCTATAAATGTCACACCCTGAAGAAGTAGAGTCATAATAGTTCTACCTTACAAACTATTTTAAGATAGAAGCCAACATTATAGCCGCTATCTTAAACTTAATTTACACAAGGTGTTCATGACTAATCTACTTTGAAGTAAACAGTTCATCAATTAAACATGCTATTTACCTATAAAAATATAAAATTATACATACTAAGATTTAATAATCTAATCTTACTTACTTAAGTAATACACAAATTAATATTAAAAAATTTAAAGACAACGCCTAAACTTTGAGAGTGTAACCAATCCTCAGTTTTATAACCTCTTCCTAAGATCCAACAGTTGCTAGTTTCGAGGTAATTAGAAGCCGCTTCCTAGCTAATACCTATAATAATATCTATAAGGATGTCAATAACCAACTGCTCAGTAAGTTAAGACAGAAACTTAAAACTGTACATCAAGCATAAATAGAGTTATTAATAGAAATCAACTTTCTAGATCGATCACGCACAACCAAGATAGAGGACTCTAAAAACTTACATAGAGAATATTAGCTCAAAGCCCTATCTAAGACAAATATTCCTATCCCAATCTCTATGTTTCACTTTATTGTTAACCCGGATACTGAGCTCTTACATGCATCAGCATTGTTTCTGAAGTTGTCGAGCTAATACGCCTAACATATAGACCAACCTACCGAACAACATTGCCATGACATAAACAATATCTGAGCTGACTAGCTTCAAGCGACTGCTGGAGCCTACCACCCGCACCTGACCCCAATCCCAGTTAAATATCCTCTAATGATTGATTGACTAAGCTTTGACCTGATACAAATTAGGTCGACTTTGACTATAGTCCTCTTTTCTTCATTTCGTCCGATTTGTACTATATTTCAAAATGCTAGCCACCATGCAATATGTGTCTTCTAGCACAACATTTTAAAAGAATTTTTTACTTTTATGTACTAAATATTCTCTATCTTTTACCTTTTTTAGTATTTTTCATATATTCCAATTATAAATTATCCTTTTATCTTTTCATGCGTACTTGTAACCTTAGTGGGGCTAATATATAAACCCCATTTGTTGTACACATAGATCACTTTTGGTTATCAGAGTAATACAAGTTTCCTTTGTAACCAACCTTGGTGTTCTTATCACCCTTACCTCTTATCTATTCTTTTTAATAAGGAGTAGTGGCGAGTGATCCTATAATTCGGATCAATGAGTTATATCCGACGAAATATATGCTGAGTGGGATCGATTCGTACATCATATCTAGTCAGTGGTTGTTCGAATTTTGCTACTCTTCTTTTGTTTTCTTTCGGTTCTCTTCGTTGTGGTGCTCCTCCATGTATCCTACCTTGGAGACGCATTAGCTTCATTAGTATTAGAGCACGATTCCAAGAGGGAGTATGTGAGGTTACAGTGAAGTTTTTGGTTTGTGTTCATTGTTAATGGTTGTCGTGTTCCTTTCATAGCTACTTTAGTACATTCGTATAGAGTAAGTCTTAAAGTTTTGAGCTATGTAGTGAAGATTTGTGTGTTGGTAAGTGTAGTTTCGTTACTCTGTTTTTCATTAGAAAATAGAGCAAGTTCATTTCTATCATGTTAGAGCGATTATTGAGCATTGAAGTTCTTGGAGTGTGTTAATCGAAGTTTTGAGCACTTAGGAAGCAGTGTTTTCCGTGTATTATGTTTTTAATCTATTTGAGAAGTATCATACTATATTGGATTCGAGTGTTTAAAGTGTTATTGGTGACTAGAGAAGCAATGCCCAACTTAGTTATGGTTATAATGGTAGTAACACTCTAGGGTTAGTTGATGATTAACTTAACAGACTCGTTAATCTTGTTAAGAGTCTAGTTATGATGATGCAAGTTAATAGGCAACAACCTTAAGGTATATCGCACCATAACCCACTCGAGTATCGAGAGGAAGGTGATGAGGAGATAAATGCCAATGAATATGGAGAGGAAGAAGAAGAGGCTGATTATTACCGAACATAAGAGTGAGGACACCAAGCTCCTCGAGAACTTGATAATGTTAAGGTTCAAATCTCACCCTTCGATAGAAGTGGAGATGCAAATGGATATTTGGAGTAAGAAGAGAAGGTGAAGAAAGTGCTCGATTGTTATGGATATATAGATGTAATTAAAGTGTGATTAATTGCACTAAGTTCTTTAGATATGCTACCATGTGGTGAAGGAATCTAAATGTAGCCAAAGTAAGGGATGGAAGATGAGGAGTAGGAACTTTGGATGAGATGAAGAGGTTACATGCAAGATACATTTGCCCAACTGCAAGAACTTTGCTAAGGAGGTTGCTTTATTGATGATTATGTTAGAGAATTCTAGATGCTTATGATTTAAGCTGAAGTGGATGAACTCGAGGCTCACATAGTGTCAAGGTTGCTAAGGAGGTTGCTTTATTGATGATTATGTTAGAGAATTCCAGATGCTTATGATTTAAGCTGAAGTAGATGAACTCAAGGCTCACATAGTGTCAAGGTTCATTTGTAGACTTAAATATGAGATTCACAACATTGTAGAAGTACAAAGGTTTTATACTCTAAGAGAGGCAATAAAGGTAGTATAGAAGGTCGAAAAACAAAAGAGAAATTCTCTGAACCGACCTAGGTTGACATTTTCCCGAACCCTTATTCTATACTAACCTGTTCATGCTGAATCGATGAGAGAAATGACCAACTTAATGATAGTCGAAATGGACAACAAGGCCAGGCAGGCCAATTGAGTAGAACTGAGGTTAGGTCGACCTCAAGGACGTATGAAAGAGGACAAACCTCAAGATGTAAGACTAGTGAGGTGAAGTGCTTCAAATGCTTAAGCTTCAAACACATAGCTGCTAAGTGTCTGAATCGACGCACTATGGTGCTTTGAGGAGATGTCGTAGATAGTACCAACGAGAATGAGCCTTGGGAGGAGAAGAATGTAGGAAAAATTAAAGCTAAAGAGAAAGAGGAGACCCGTGTCTATGCTTTAGTGTTAAGATAAGTACTGAGTTCCCTACTAAACTCCAAGGAAGACTAGAGAGAGAATCTATTCCATACAAAGTGTACCATTAAAGAACAGCTATGCACTATCATAGTAGACGGAGAAAGTTGTATAAACATCGTCGTATAGTCCTTTGTGTAGAGGTTAGGATTGTCGACCTCTAAGCACCTTTGACCTTACAAACCATATTAGTTTTATGATAAGGGTGCTCTACATGTCAATAAGCAAGTAATTGTATCATTCAATATTGGGAATGTGTATAGAGATGAAGTAGTGTACAAAGTCATCCCCATGAAGGCTTCACATCTGTTGCTTGGAAGACCTTGGTTGTTTGACCGATGTGTTACTCATGACGGATACAAGAACATGTATGCCTTTGTTAAGGACAAGAAGAAGATTATATTGCAACCCATGATGCCAACCCAAGTGAATGAGACCTATAATCAACTCACTCGATCTAGTAAAAAGAAAGCCTTAGTGATGAGTTGAGAGAGCTCTAAGCTGCAGAGAAGGTTGAAGAGCTTATGTTTTTGTTGATTAGAAGATTGCTAGAGATGAGAGATCTGGAAGAAGTACCTGAATAGATCCAAAGATTGATTGATGAGTTTTCCAAACTGTTTCTTGAAGAACTACTTAAAAGACTACCCTTAGTTTGAAGCAATGAACATTGTATTGATCTGCAACCAAGTGTCGCCTTACTAAATCGACCTACCTATAGAATGAACCTTAAGCAGGTTACTGAGCTAAAAAGACAAGTGGATGAGCTCATAGAGAGAGGATATGTGAGGGAAAAAAAAGTAGCTACCACCAAATTTGCATAAGACTAGGTGATGAATGAAAGACTGCTTTTAAGATAAGGCATGGTCTCTACAAATGGCTTGTTATGCTGTTTGGACTTATAAATGCGCTAAGCACATTAATGAGGCTTATGAACCATGTAATGCGCCCTCTAATCGAATGATATGTAGCCGTATACTTTGATGATATATCAGTGTACAATACAGACCTGAACAATCATGTTCAACATCTTTGAACTGTTTTTGATATTTTACAAGTCGAAAAGTTATTTGAGAACCTAAAGAAGTGTACATTCTATCAGGGTGAAATAGTTTTTCTTGGGTATGTGGTATAAGGAAAAGGAATCTAAGCTGATGAGGAAAAGGTTTGAGTTGTCTTGAAGTGGCTAACACCAAAGAATGTTACTGAAGTACAAAGTTTTCATAGCCTTACTTCATTCTATAGGCGATTTATTGAGAATTTCAGTGCCATCGTAGTGTTCTTAATCGAGCTGACCAACAAGGGTGAAGGGTTTAGATAAAATGATCAAGTTGAGAAGAGTTTTGGGGAGATTAAAGAGAAGCTCACCTCTACCCCTGTCCTAGCTTTGCTTGATTTTAACAAGCCGTTTAAGCTGAAATGCGATGCGTTAGGTATTGGAATTGGTGTCATCCTAATGCAAGAACGACGGTTGGTTGCCTACCACCGTAAGAAGCCTAATGGTGTTACACTAAACTATTATATGTACAAGAAAGAGTTATACTCTCTTTTCTAAGCTCCTTACTATTTAGCAACACTATCTACTACTATGAGAGTTTGTCATTAATATTGACCATGAATAATGGAAGCATCTTGGAAGTCGGAACAAACTTTCAAAGAGACAAGCCAAGTGGCTAGAGTTTATGGAAGGGTTTTCCTATATGATCTAATACAAGAAGGGTAGTACTAATGTGGTCACCAATGCTCTGTTATGTCAGCAAATGTTGCTGATTACTTTGTAAATAAAGTTATTGGGATTTTCACTTATCATCAAGCAGTATGTTCGTGACCCCCATTTTGGTCCCATTCTTGAATAGTGCCGAGAAGGAGTTACTGTTGAAGGATGTTACCTCAGGAATGGTTATCTAATCAAGGGTCGAAGGCCGTATATACCAAATTGTTCCATGCATGACCTGCTAGTGAAGGAATCTCATAATGATGGATTATTTAATCATTTTGGAGAGACTAGCCAATCTCATAGTGGTGGAAGTTGCGAAGTGTGCCAAGGGGAAAAGAGAGCCCTATGGAAAGTATATGCCCTTATCAACACCAACCTTACCTTGTGCCAACCTCAGCATGGTCTTTGTCTTAAGATTACCCCAAACATCCAGGGGAAAATATTCAATCTTTGTTATAGTAGACTACTTTAGCAAAATGCCACACTTCATTTCATGTTATCGAACTAACGATACTTTATATATTATCGATTTGTTTTTGTAAGAAGTTACCTAACTACATGAAGTGTAAAATACTATTGTTTCAAATCAAGACAAGAAATTCTTAAGTTATTTTTGGAAGATTCTTTGGAGAAGAATTAGGACTAAACTTGTGTTAAGCTCCAATAACTACTCTCAAATTGATGGCTAGACTACAGTGGTGAATAGAACACTAAGCAATTTACTCAGAGTTGTTCATAGGAATTAGCCTGCGAACATCTCCAAGTCGAGGCTAACTAATGCCAAGCTGAGCCCGATCAACTCTTGTTGAGACCGAACTGAAGCTAGAAGGACAAAAGGTAGAAAAAGAACCACTTGGCAATAAGTTTGTCGTCAATCAAGTAGCTGAAATATTACGTTGTTGAGAGTTGGATCCACTCGGCACGATACAAAAAGACTAATACTGACTAACTTTTGAACTCGACAATTATAAGTCGACCTTTCTGGTATCTTGACCAAACAATGTGAGACTTCAAGGACTCCTTTCCGAACCCGTACATCCAACTAACAACCTTGTCTGGTTTGAATCCTACTCCTTCCAAGACAAGCCAAGTGACTGCATGCTGACTTCCATTAAACGTACAGTTTTGTATTCTTATACATGTTACCTTTATTTATAATTTTGTCACTAAGGTTTAAGACTTGCTATAAATAGCAACATTTTTAATAACATAAAGGAGAGATAGACGAACAAGGACAATCATATTTTATAATGAAACTTTCCTCTTTTGAGCAAGGTCACACTTGAGCCCTTAGAACTTGTTTTGTCGGATTATTGAATGCTGAGTAACTCTTTAATCTTTCTTGTGTTCTTATCATTCTTAACCCTAAGATTGTGGTGAACTCTCATTTGAGCTAGTTCGTAAGTTGCATCTAGCTCTCATTTGAATGTTGAGCAATATTTAGTGTTTGTGAGTCATATCAAACTTTATTTCGAGCTCAAACCCCTAATTGTGTTTGTGTCTTGATGTGTAATATCCATACATTCACACTTAAAACCCCTTGTTCTCACCCTCTATTTTCTGTTCTTACTCAATCCAGATTCCATCATCTTCCTTCTGAGATCCATTACTTGTGATACGCATCAGTTGTTATGGGAAAAAACTTGAAAGATTAAGATCTATGTCTACTAGTTATGGAGTTTGCATACAACTAAATTGTCTATAGCATTATTAGGAAGACTCCATTCAAGGTCGTCCATGGCCTAAATCCTACTATTCCACTTGATCTAGTCGATGCCCCCACAATTGCTAAAGAAAGTCATTCTAGAGACTAAGCTCAAGAGTTGCAAGAGCTACACCAGTCTGTAACAAGAAAGACTGCCAAGTTCAATTAGAGACAATGAGAGATTAGTAGTCAACGCCGATAAGCTATTTCTTTAAGATAGGAGACTTGGTATAGATTCACTTTAGCTAAGAGCAATTTTTGCACTTAAGATAGAGTAAGCTATCTCTACGAGCTAATGGTCTATTCAAGGTCCTAAAGAAGATCAATCGCAACGCTTACCATATTAAACTGCCCTAGAATTATGGTGTTTCTTTTACTTTCAATGTGTTCGAGCTAATTCCCTACAAACTAGAAAAAGAAGACCCCGCAGATGCACCAGAAGAACAAGAGCTCGAGACCACTTCATATTTGAAGACAAACCTTTCCGACCCCTAAGCAAATGATAAGAATCAACTTTCCAAACTAGTCACGTACAGCCAAGCTAGAGAATTCCAAGGACTTATACAGAGAATATTAGCTCAAAGCCCCATTAAAGATAAGAATTCTTATCCCGACTTCCTTATTTCACTCTACCGTTAACCTAAATACTGAGCTCTCATGTGTGCTAACATAGTTTCTTAAGTTGCCAAGTCGACGTATCGACTTGCCTAGCATATAGATTGACCTATGGAGTAACATTCCGATGACACAAATAGCATTTGAGTTGACCGGCTTCAAGTGACTATCCAAGCCGAACTTTCGAGCTAACTACTTGTACTTGACCCCAATCTTAGCTGAATATCCTATAGTAATTGATTAACTAAGCTTTGACCTGATCTAGATTAGGTCGACTTTGACAACAAACCCTCTTTTCTTCATTTCATTTGAATTGTACTATATTTCAGAACATTAGCCACCATACGATACGTGTCTTCTAACACAACATTCTAAAAAGATTCTTTAATTTTCTATACTAAATATTCTTTGTTTCTTTTACCCTTTTAGTATATTTCATGTATTCCAATTGTAAACTATCATTTTGTCTTTTCATACGTACTTGTAACCTTATTAGGGCTAGTATATAAACCTCATTTGTTGTACGCATACATTACTTTTGGTTATCAGAGTAATACAAGTTTCCTTTGTAAGTAACCTTAGTATTCTTATCACCCTTAACTCTTATCCATTTCCTTTAGTAAGGAGTAGTGGCGAGCGACCCTATAGTTTGGACCGATGAGTTATATTCAGTGGATTATATGCCAAGTGAGATCAATTAGTACATCATATCTTGATGGGAATCAGGTTATCGGACCTCTGACCCGTAGCTAAGCTCAAGGACTAAAGGGACTAACACGATGAATCTTTTTGTTTCAATTGACTTCTATCAAGACTGAGTACTTCCTTGCCAAGTCACCCTTCATGCCAAGCCGTATGACTGCCCATCTTTCCATAGTGTGCCGAATTAAAGATTACTTACTCGTATCGAGCTGATTAATTACTCGACATCTTCCTTGTCGAGAAACCAAGAAAGAGAGACTCGAACTAACTTAGCCATCCTTGCTTAAACAAGCCAGTTGTCTGTACTTTTTTTGTCCGCATCTTCTAACAATCTCGTCAATGTAGCATCGCTACGTGTACAGTATCATGCGTAGAATCCATTGCACAAATGATTGTTTTTCTTGTTGATAGGAATTAACCCCTTGGACTAATTGCAAGAAGCCGAGCTAGAGGACTTTAAGGGCTTGCACGAAAAATACTAGCTCCAAGCCATAGTCGAGATGGGGACTCCCATCTGAATCCAACCGCTTACCAACATGTCTATTAGATTCTTACGTATGTCCAACATGCTCCTGCTCAACTGAAGGTAACCCAAGAAAGGCTAGTTGAGCCAAAATCTCCAACCTACCACTAGCGCCTGACTCTAATTCAGCTTACTTCCTAACCAAACTGATTGGCTCCCGACCTGATCTAGATTAGGTTAGCCCCTAACTACCAGAACTTCCTGTTTCTACCCATGTTGTATCATACTCCTGACTTATAACCATTTAGTGATACGTGTCTTCTAACACAACATTTTAGAATGATTCTTTCCTTTTTGTACTGAATATTCTTTGTCTTTTTACCCCTTTTTAGCATGATTAATATAACATAATTGTAAAATTCTTTTTTGTCTTTTCATACGTATAAAATAACCTTATGGGCAAGTATATAGACCCCCACTTTCCTTGTACATGGACATCATGCAACTTTCAATTCAGAATTGTTCTCTTTGAGCAACCTTAGTGTTCTTGTTAACTCTCAACTCTTATATATTCTTTTTAGCAAGGATTAGTAATGTGTGACCCTTCAATTTGAATCGGTGTGTCATATCCATTCGGTAGTTGCTCGAACTTTGCTAGCTTTTTCTTATTCCTTTTTGGTTCATTCGTTGTGATACTTCTCCATGTGTACGACCTCAGAGATGCATTATTTGTATATCCATTTTTACCCTTTCATATCTTATATATTACTTTCTTAGGAAATGCCCCTTTTGTCTTTTCCTTTTTAGGTAAGTTGCCCTAACTTATAAGTATAAATACCTTTGTACTTGTACCTATGAGAATCAGATCATCCTTAATACTCTTGAGTATTTTCTTCCTTGCATAAATACTCTATTTACTCTTGGTATCACTCTTATTCTAACCCTTAAGTAAGGCTAGGTGATGAGTAACTTCACTAGATCAATTCGTGAGTCATATTGAATTGTGCCATGAGTTATTGGAAGTTCCATTAGTACGTTATATCCTCTAGAGCTGTTTGTGGGTTTTGCTTACCTTTCATTCATTATTCATTCCTTTCGTACTTTCTTCCATTAGTTCTTTTGAGCTTTCTATAAGCTTAGACCCATCCAACGATCGATCTTGTCTGTTCTTATTTACGGTTCACACCAATATCTAGTCAGTAGTCACCTAAATTTTGCTAGTTTTCTTTTAGTTCTCTTTGTAGTAGTGCTCTTTCGTGTGTCTTACTTGGAGACGCATAAGTTATTGACCAATTATTTTAATGCAAAATGTCAAGCAAATGTTATTGCACAACGTTATTTGATCTGTCGTGAGAATAAAGAAATTATACTCGCTCTAATCTAAGTTGAGGAGTTTAACGCACATTTCAATAGCTTATGACTAAACTTAGGCTTGTGCAACGGAGACACCGCTCTTCCTATAACTACTTTCGAACCACTGCCTTCACCCTTGTCGTGGCTTTTTCTCCTATCACTTAGTTCGACTAAGGATGAAGAAAGGACCAATTATGTTATCTAATGTTATCTAGCGCTACTTCTTTTGAAGGGGTTCGTATTTAGCTAGAGGAACCCTAAACGTTTCCCTTAATGAGTTGCTGTATAGGTCTAATTTAAAATCATAAGTTATATATTTAATTGAGTCTAGTTAAGGTAATAAGTCCATATTATGCAATATAAAACAATCACAAACTAGTACAACAAACCAATAGTACATAATACATTCAAGAATATGTATATATAGGCTTGTGCACAATCAAACTACCTACAGGTACAAATAAGTATAACCTTAAGCCTCTTAGTACTATGAGAAAGTACTATGAAATACAGTTATTTATTGATCCTAAACTTTTCTGAAGTCTCCAATTTACTCACTTAAGTTCGATATGAGTTGTATTGTCGCCGCTCACTCTTATAATATAAATATCATTTTTAGTATTTATATCCTTATTACTTATAAGTTTCAACCATTATTTTTAATTTAAATTTATAATTTTACTCAGTTGTTCAAGTTTCATATTACTTATAATCATAACTTTATTAAATATATACATATCATACATGTTGAATATGTACCATCTCTTCTATGTTACTTATTGTGTAACACTTATTATATATATAATTATAATATAATAATGTAACATAATGCTATTAATGAATATGTCAATTTAATAAGTAATATATTCTTACAACGTATGTGTATATTTTTCAAATAATACTAATTACGTTTAAAATATAGTATAATATGCAATTTATTTTATACGTAAAATCATCATATTGTGCTATACATACCAACGGTAGGATTAATTAAACACTGTTTTAAATACATAGCTTACATATATATATTATATATATATATAGGGAAAGATAATTTATACAAATATATATTTAACTAGCTTCTTTATGGGTTATTAAATGGAAATAATAAAAATATAACTAATAATATTTTAAGTTTAAAATTTGAAAAAGAAGAAATTTATGAAATTATATCGGTAAAATACTCCATTTAGAAAAATAACAGGATTACCGATATATCTTTTCTACAATTATTAAATATTAATTAAAAAAAAAGCAATACTTGTAATTATAAAAATGAAATTACCTGAAAAAATTGGATATTGATCAATTTGAATCTTCTAGTTTTCTTTTTTTTTTCCTTTTCTTTCTTTCTTCTTGTTCTTGTTTTCTTCTCTCTCTCTTTTCTCTCTTGCTTGTCTCTTTCTCTCTTTTCTTCTCTCTTTCTTCTCCTATACTTTCCTCATTTGATTCTTTATGTTTATCGTATGACGTATGGCTTATTAAGCCTTTTATATGGGCATAAATTCACCATTGAAATTTAAGGCGGTTAAGTCTTTCTTTTTTTTTTATTGGTCCAATTTTATGTGACCTTTCGAGTATAATTTTATTATGATTTATAATTTATAAAGCTCCATAATATACTTTAAAAATAGTAGAACATTATATTATACAATTAATCTAAAATTTTTATTTTTATACTAATTAAAATTTAATCCAATTAATTTTATGTTATAATCTATATTGATTGTATTTCAACTTATTTTTGAAATATGAGTTTACAAAGCTATTCCTTATAACTTTTTGAGGACTCATATTACTATTTGGTCTTATTTGAAATTACTTTTTCATTGGTCTTACATTTTAAGATAAGGCCCTAAATATACTTTTTTTTAATATATGATATAAATATGGATAAGTTCCATTAATTATTTGAGACTTACTCATATACATGTTATATATAATTTTACTCATTAATATTAATTATTAAGATCACTTAATTGATTTTAAAAGATTTATTGTAAGCTATATATAAAATTATGAAACTCTATGATACAAAAATAAAACTTGATAAACTTAATATTTGTAAGAAAATTGCATATAAATAAACTTAATTTTAAATATTAAAACAATACAATTACTTCTTTTAATTTTTAGTATCTTTGTTATGAGAGTTTAACTTAATTATAGGAACGTTGATTTAATTCATCATTTTCTAAAGTGTGTCTGAAGCACTAAACTTTTCATTTTATTTCTTATTAATTTATATAATTACATATAATTTACCTCTAACAATTCGTTGATTATCGGAATTTATTTTACGTATTTCCAATAAATAACATGTACTATATATATAACTTAATATTATAATATTTTATTTTCTTAATTCTAAACTTACGAGGTCATTTACACTAATATTTTTAACTTTTTAGTAAAATTTAAGCTCAATCAAATAATTTACTTGATTGCCCTAAATTTTACAATCCATTTTTTAACCGATCAATTGTAAATTATTTACCAATTTTTGTAGGGTCTCATAATCAATGAATGAAGATAGATAAAATAGCATTTGCTAAATAATTTTGATGATTAACACATGAGATGGAACTTGTTTAATTGATGGTTATCTAGAAACTAATGGACTTAAGGCTAGTAACCTTTCTTACGAGCACATGAGCCTACTTGAGAAAGGTTGGATGTGGAGCATCGATCATATGATTCTTGTTCTGAGCCTACTAAGCTAATTATCCATGCATTGTCATGAATACTTGTTACATAGCTCGAGAAGTTAAGCTCAAATGAATAATATAACAAATTTTAGCCCTCTATAATATACGATCGTAAGTTCATTATGGTGAGTTTCCAAATATAACATTTAATTGAAATATAATAGTAAAGATAAGGTTAATAACGAATAAGAAATGAGATAATAGAGATAGAAAATATAAACATATAAATGATACAAGAGGGGGATGAAAGAAACGAAGTAATAAATTATTTATGGTTTCTTACAAAAGATGGGTTTTGATAGGAATCAATTTCCATAACCTATCATATGCACCCAAGCTCAAGGCTTATAGAACTTGGTGTGTCAAATTATCACCTTCTATCTTACTGTCAAAGGAGTGATTCTACTAAACCAGACCAACCCACATTACCTTTTGAGCTCTTGCATTCATTTACTCTTTGTAGACTGAGGTGCTTAACCTCTTAGCAAACTTAAATAGCTCAATCATGCTTATTTTTAGCTTATCTAAGCTGATTTTGAGCACCCTATGCTATCTTCTAAGTTATTTGGTGAATGTTCTATAGTTAGAGTTGTAGTGAAGCTTGTCCTTATGCTAGAATAACATCTAGCTATTAGTTGATATGCACACATCAAATTGTTACTTATATACTATTTCCTCAATAGAAACTATTTATTCCTTTTCGTTTTACCCCTCTTTGTATGTATTAAGGTTACTTATTTTGTAATACTTCCAAAATGCTCTTTTCAAAAATTTACCATTTTACTATAATTTTAAAAAACCTACAATAAATGGCTTGTTTTTCGAAGAATTCATCAACTCATAAACATTCCCTTATCATTTCTCTCGTGTAACCTTTAGTTTTGCAAGTTTACCTTTACTCTTATCAAATGCTTAGAGTAAAAGTTATAATGAGTGACCCTAGAAACTCGCTTGTATCTTATATCAAGTAAACTTTTAAGTTCATGTAAGTGTTATATCATCAAGTTATCATGAGTTTGCTTAACCATCACTATTTCCATTCTTGTTTCGAGCCATAACTTGGTTAGAAGCTACCCCTTTGATTACATGTAATATTGCTATACCTTTATTATTGTTATTTAATAATTTTTATAATATTGGTATATTATACCTAAAAACTTATACCCTACATATCTTAGAGTATAGTTTTTGAGGTAAGTATAGGTTATTTAGATGTTGTGCTCATACCCTATCGCGTGGGAACAACTTTTTCCTTAAAATGTTATACCAAAATTTACTTTCTAACCCTTATGACTTATTGTGGATGCCAACGATTGAGTATGGTATTATAGAGTATAGGATACAACATAATTGTTTGCTCACCCACAAGATATATGCCATTAAGATCAATCTTGTATATATCCCTTTCAACACCATGTCAGTTTGTTTAACTCCATCTAAATCCTTATTTTACTCCACATCAACGAAATCAATCCAATGTCAACTCCTTTTTCCATGTTAGCTTAAACAATATCATGTCAAACCCTTCCTTAACCTTAAGTTAATTAGTCCATATTGATGACTTCTACATGGATCTATGCTAACAAAACCTATATTGTAATTTATACATTATTTAAATCGTTTATATTTTAAAATTTGTAATCTTATGTAATTTTTCATATATGATACCTAGCTTTTGTAGAGCATATATAATAGAAAAATTCATGACCTATACTATAATTTAAAAATATCATCAAATATGTACTTGAAATTAGTCGATCGAGCAGAAGTTAAAAATAAAAAATATCAAATTATGGATTATTTTGATTTAAATGGAACACATTGATTTAAAACTTTATTTTGGTGATCAATTTGAAAATTCTTATTTAGTGTTATTTGCAAATTAAAGTAAATGATAAAGTTTGAAAAGATCATATATTATGTGCAAAAACTATGCATAATTAAAATTTTGAGACTCTATTCTTTTCTTTTCTTTTATTGGTTTTTTTATCCTTTCAATTTATTATTGTAATTTCTCATTTTCTATAGACTTACCATATTATTTTTATATAAATATTATAAAGGAGGCATTTATTATCTCCTTTTAGAATGTTGATATATCAAACAAAAAAGTATTAAAACTTATGTGCTAAAATAAATAGATATAAAGTAAGAATTAAAGTACTTCTACTATCATTATTACATCTTAGGATAATAACCTTTATTGTAGAGATACTAATTTATCTTCGAAAAATTGAGGGATTGAAAATTCACTTAGCTAAATATATTCACTGAGGTGGACCTGCATTCCCCCGTCTGCCCCGATCCAAAACATAGGCGGGAAGGCAAGCGAGGCTTTTGGATTTTGAATCTTTGATGGAGCATCTAAAGCGGCCCTCCACGTCAGCTATCCGCATTTCATTTTTTCTTTTTGCCTTTCCCGAGCCGTCCGCGATTCCTCACATCCATCAAAACCGTCAATTCCAAAACTCATAAACCCAATCCAACATCTCAAGACACGCCAAGTCATCAATCCGCGTCAAAATTTCCAACCAATCAGAATCCAAATCTCTCCACTATATAAATATTCCACGACCCCGTTCCCTATCATCACAAACTCTCTCTCACGCTCACTCTCTCTCTCTCCGCGAAACTTACATACAAATATTTACATTTTATTACGTATTCGCCGTTTGTTTACCGAGAAAATATCCAATGGCACCAAAGGCAGAGAAGAAACCGGCGGAAGAGAAGAAATCCGCTGCCGCCGAGAAAGCTCCGGCTGAGAAGAGGCCAAAAGCGGGGAAGAAGCTCCCTAAGGAAGGCGCTGCTAGCGGCGACAAGAAGAAGAAGAAGGTGAAGAGGAGCAGTGAGACGTACAAGATCTATATCTTCAAGGTCTTGAAGCAGGTTCATCCAGATGTTGGAATTTCAAGCAAGGCTATGGGTATCATGAACAGCTTCATTAACGATATCTTCGAGAAGCTTGCACAGGAAGGTTCTAGACTTGCGAGGTACAACAAGAAACCAACGATTACTTCTCGGGAGATTCAGACTGCTGTGAGGTTGGTGCTTCCTGGTGAATTGGCTAAACATGCTGTGTCCGAAGGTACAAAGGCGGTGACTAAGTTCACTAGCTCCTGAGCTGTAGTGCTAGGGTTAGGGTTTTTGTTTAGGAAATCGAGCTGTATTTGTAAACTTTTAAACGGTATCTCATGCTCTCCAATTTCCTCATCATGTATTCAAAGATTTCATTCCCAAATGTTTTAATTATGAATGTCAAAAGTTGATAGCAACGTAGGTCTGATTGTGAAATCTTGATGATGATCGCCAAGAGAGTGTCGAATCTTGATTATCTTCTGTTATGATGAATCATGATAAGAAGAATGCTTACTCCGTTGATCTCAAATGTCCATGAGTTTCGATGAATTTACGAATTAAATCAAAATAATTTCTTGATGATAGCGTATGGACTTTTGTGACCTGAACAACCTAATTATACCGATTCCCACCATATCTTGGCTAGCCCATGCCTCTGGCCAAACTAAAATTCACCGTAGAACAAAGCTACGAACACCCCTAGCTATATGTTTAATAAACTATAATATTGGTTTGGTTTGGTTTAATATGGTTTGAACCAATAAGTAAACCGAAAATTGACATACTTAATTTGAGCTTAACTAAATTGAATAAAATTCAAAATTTTTTTATTCAATCTAATCCTATGTTATTCACATAATTATTCAATGGATGTTTTCTTTTCTTTTTCTTTTTTTTTTCATTGTCCTTAGGAGTAGGGCTAGACACAATGTTTGTTCCCTTCTTATTGAATTGAGCATAATACAATGGTTTATTTTTTTCTTTAATTGAACTTAATTATACGATTTGGTTTGTAAATTTTTTGAATTTAATTGAAATCGGTACAGTTCGGTTCCATCCACGGTTTGATCCATTTATATTAAATTTTCACTAAATAATTTTATCTCTAATAATATATTTTTCTTTCCATTAATTTTTTATATATTTCTAATTAATTTCTTATATATGTATAACGATATATAGTAAAAAGTTACATATGATCTTACCAAATCTAACTTGATTGGATGAGGATAAAAAACTTTGTTCTAAGGAATAACAATGAGGAGGGAGAAGTAAAACCGCTTATGCAAAAGCAATACAAAATGATAAAAAAAACATAACTAAAACTAGATAAGAGATGGGGGATATGTAAAAAGTACTATGGTTAGATTATTGATTTGAAAACACATACAAAAATGATAATTTAGAAAAAAATATTTTTAAATGTGAAATTTCAGATGAAACTTATTCAATGTAATCTTAATAATTGATTTGGAAATAAGATAAAGAAAAAATATGAAAAACTTGATGATATCGATAAAGATTAATGAAAAAATTAAAAAAGTATAAAACTATTGTGTAAAATTTTTTCGTTTAACCAAATTATTTGGTATAGTTTAAAACAATTCGATTTGATTCGCTTTCTCAAATTGTAAATCATTTATATATAATTAAATCGAACTGTGGATTGAATGATTTACAAAAAACTCATTTTTTAGTTAAAGTAGATTTATATTTCGATTTATGATTTTCGATTATTTTTGTCGACCCCAACTCAAGACCTTTCCCATCTTTCGTTTCCATGCGAGTATTCCCGAGCAAACTCACAGAGCAAGATTGCTTTAGCGATGAACTGAATCTAGCTGCCGTTCTTTCAGGCTTTAATGCTACTCTGGCAGGTAAAGGGAAAATGATTTAATTTTTCTCTTTTTTTTTTTCTTTTTAAAAAAATTGACCAACTCAAACTGAAAAATAATTTAAGAATCTACTTTTCCGACTCCTCCAACGTACATATATCCATGTACAGATATAATATTTATTATGTTTAAATAGCATTTATTATTAAACATAATTGATATTATTAATAATTATTACATATGCAAATATAATATTTTTTGATACAAAAATCGTCTTCACAAAATATTAGAAGTGATGGTTAAAAAATAATAAAAGCATGAATCCCACAAAACTTAAAAAGTACATAATTATTTATAAGTGAAAGTTATTTAATAAGCTTATATTTTCAAAAGAGAAATAATATATTGATACTTTCAAATATATTCCTAATGTGATATTGTTATTATGCTAACTGCAATTAAACAAAATAATAATTATTATTTTTCTATTTCATTTTATAGGAATTACAATTATCCTTATTTTATTCCTATCTTATTTTGATCTATGAACTAAACAAGAGTAGGGATGACTCATTTTTTTATGCTACTACCAATTTTTTTAATATAAAGAAGAGAAAGTATAATTTTTGGACTCAACATTTTGTGCCTTTTTTTATTGTATTCCAAATGGTTCAAAGTTTCTACTTGAATATTCAACATTTGTAATAGTTTTCAAACAAATTCTCCACTAGTCGCCATTAACTTTTCTGTTAACTATGGTACGTGACATTCAACCTTTTATACATTTTCTATTTGAGTCATAAAAGTTTCAAAATTTCTATTTTAGTCCTCAACTTTTACAAAAGTTTTTAAATGAATACTTCGTTAGTTTATCTGTCAACTATTTCATTAACTACAGTATATGGGACTTTCTATAAGCCTTTAAAATTATATTTATGGTAACCAAAACTTAGATTTAAAGTTTTTGAGAAAAAGTTATCCGATTAAGTTTTAATTTTACTATTAAGATGGAAAAGTTAGTTGAAGTGATCTAATAAAATTAGTTTTCAAAAATAACAACCAGAAATCCTAATTTTTCCCTTAAAAGTGTGATCACTTAATATAGTATAAAAATGATCAAAATCTCTAAAATTGAACTTAGAATGCGATGGGGATTTAGAGATAAGTTCATTAAGTTATAAAATGAAATATTATAGCATAATATATTATATGAGTATACACGTATTTTTATAAGTATACTCAGTATATATAATAATAATACTCATAATTTAATCCAAAATTACATAATTATATATAATATGTGTTAAATTCATAAAAATAAGTAAAGAATATATCTCAAAAATAAAAGGTATGTTAGAAACATAATACTATGAGTACAACTACGTGTTATACATGGTACATATATAGGATATATACATGCATAATAACAAATATACAAAATAAAAGCATAAAATATATAATGTTAATAATTAAACCAAAAAATAACCTAAAAGCTATCCGATTGCAACCAACAACATGGAGAAAGATCTAGAAATTATTGAAACTGCCATGGCATCCTCATGTTAAGTGAATTTGGTGAATCAAAGTTTCAAACAACAAATGGATGGCACCTCTTACTTAGATTATTGCAACAATATAAAGATGAAAAAATTGCATATGAATCACTGCAACTTAAATTGACCTGAACTAATATATATAGGGTTCATAGCACCAATTTAGGTATTTTAGGACCCTAAATTGCATAAGGAAAAATTTGTAGGAAAATAAAAAAATTTCAACAAAAACAAAGCAAAATTTGTGCTAAGGTAGTTCCTTAATTGAACCTTGATTTTCTATGAAACGCTACACCACCACGGAGCACCCCCTGTGCTTAACCTTTCTGACAACCAACCACCACCCTACGGCGATTAGAGCACCAACGAACAAGTTGATAGGACTTTTGCCCTATTTTTCATTTAATTTTAAAAATTATTAAATCAACCAAAAAAATTATGAAAAAATTTGTATTTATGTTATTTTAGATAAGCTATCGTATGATATTTTTATTTTTCTAAAATTTAGAATATTTTCTATACGTGTTTGAGAAAGTCACTATTCATCCAAATTTTAACTTTTAAAATAAATATATTAAATGATGTAGTTTCTAGCTCGAAATTTTTATATAGAATACATATGATGTATAGTTAATTGCTATGTAGCCTGATTTT
This sequence comes from Lumnitzera littorea, assembly GCA_024138015.1. Taxonomy (NCBI): domain Eukaryota; kingdom Viridiplantae; phylum Streptophyta; class Magnoliopsida; order Myrtales; family Combretaceae; genus Lumnitzera; species Lumnitzera littorea. The sequence goes on along the minus strand of JAMXBB010000011.1, from coordinate 12,703,085 downwards.
TTATTCATGCATTCCTAATATTTATTGTATTTTTTACCCTAAAAATAGCTAGAATTAGCATGAAAATATGAAATAAATAGATTTTATGAAATTAATTGAAGGAAATGACATATAATGATTTGTGGTGATTTATAATGATATCATGATATATTGAAAATAATTTTGTATAAAAAGAATAATATTTGAGTAATTAAATACAATTTAGGGGTAAAATTTTAATTTTGAGTATATAGGCGATAAACCAATAATGTGAAACTAAGTCATGACTGAATTTCCCATTTTTAGGAGTCTATAAAAATTTTCAGGGAATTATTTAGTGACTCAAGTTATTTATTACAAATTTATATAGCAAAATAGCTTAAATTACAAATTGTGACTCATTTTTAGTAATAATAGGCTAAAATATGACAAATAATGAAATAAAAACTACATAGATACATGCTAGTCAGATTTGATAAAAAAGTGAAATTTTGATATATTTAATGATAATTTTACTACTAAGATATGCCATATACATATTAGAGTTAGATAATATTCATATTATTAAGTTATATTGGCAAATTATATAAAAAAAATAATTTAAGTACATAAAATAAGTATAATATGATAATATTCTTTATAAACGTGTATAGGTATATTAGAAACTTGAAATGCCCTTTAGAAATTATCTCTTAAAATAGAATTTGTAATACGTATTGTTGAACACGTACGAACCCAATAATATTACTTTTACTAAAATCGGATAATCTTAGGTAATATAACATATATCTCGATAGTATTACGAGAATTTACATATTACGATAATCTTACTGTAATTGAAACATGATTTAACTAATTAAAAGTATATTTCGATACAATTGAAAGATATATTATACGTAGTATAACTACGTATATTATTAATATTTAATAACTTAATTTAACTTATATAATAAAATTATATTTTACACTTTAGATATATATATTTATATATAACCGTTTAACGGAATATTTTTAGATAGAACCCTAATATTTTTGTAACTCTTATGAAAACTAAATCTGAGTTTTGTACATATAGGATTTCTCAATTATCAGAACATTGAAGGCGCGAGTCTTCCGCAGTGAGCGTCTAAACAGGTAAGTTGGGATTATAACTTTACCACTTATTAGGATACTGTATTAAAGTATCTGGAAGTTTAAGAGTACTTTGTTTGTAATTATAACTAGTTGTTTGTATGCATGCCGTGCGTATGATTGGTATCCTGTTGTTATAAGAGTTGAACTCATTGGTATGCTATTTTGCATGATTGTATCGTTTTTGTATCGTGTAAACTTGTTTGATTACCCCTAAATGAAACAAATAGTGATTTGACCACTAACAAAACTGGACATGCGTAGTAACTGTTAGGGGAATAATTTTGAGTGTTAGGTCAAATACCGACTTCCTTCGATAAGAATAGCTGAAATGGTTCTTTCCTTATCCTTAATTGAACCAAGTAACGGGGGAGGAGGTTAAGGTAAGGACGGGGGAGATGGTCATAGGAGAAGTGTGTTTTCCATTGCACAAGCCTCGGTTTAGTTTGATTTGAGTTACGATAAAACTCTTCAATCTGAGTTTGAACGGATGGAATTTCTTTGACTTCACAATGAACCAGATAACATTATGCGATGTTTCAAGTGATTAATTATATTGCATTTCATTATAATTAAAAATCTTATTTATGGTTGAGTGATACTTTTCTGACTCCGTCTTACTTACTGAGCTAGTTGTGCTTATATTGCCATAAACTCTTTCGCATGTGACGATTGAAGGTTAAGATGTTTAGATACCATTATCTCTAGGTTAGTGTGCTAATGGCCGGAAAAGTGAGGAAATGAATAATTTATCGAATCTAAGCTTTTGATTTTTTTGTTGAGTTTTGGGGAAACTAACTAGGAATTTCCTGAGATACCTATTAGTTTCCTATCTTATTATAAATAGACTTAAAAATATGTAGCTTTTGGTAAACTTTGATTGTAAATTATAACTCAAGATATAAAACATTTATATAAAAACCGTTGTATTATAAGATAATAGGTTATATAGAATAGGTATTTTGTAAAGTTATATCACAGGTTTAATTATTTACAGGTATCAGAATGGATCTTTCAAGCTGGTTGAGTCGTGTACGTCTTGTGTGGACTATATTTATGGTAGCAGCTGTGAAATCAACTTTTATTTTAAGTTAGTTTATATGACGGGACTGTTACAACTTTTTTTATTTGAAGCATGACACTTTTTTGATTAGTGTACATATTTTTATTAAATAATTATTGTAATAAAATAATTAGATTTAAAAAATTAATAAAAATTAAGAAAATTTAAAAAACAAAAAGTATAAAGAAATGCCAAATTCAATACTTAGGGTGGCTTTTTCTTTCATATAATAAATGTATATACATGTGTATTTATTATAATTTTAATAAACCAAAATTAAAAAAAAAAAAAAGAAAAAAAGGGAAAAATGAAAGAAAGAAAAAGCCACCCCAAGACTAAGGGCTGCTAAAACAACTAACAAGAAGTGGTGGTTCGCAACATATATACTAAAGTAGGTTAAATCAATTCACTACTAGTTGCGAGTGGCAGCCTAATTAAGAGGGTAGGTAGCTACCCACCTCCCGAATTTAAAAATAAGGAAAAAGAAATAAAAGCAAAACCATTTTGGTCTTAAACCGAGCTACGCGAGTCAGTTGAAACCAATCAAGTTTTAATCTTTTTTTTTTAAATACTTAGCTACCCTCTTAGGGGGGTCGATAGCTATCCATGGTTAGTAGTGTTAACTTATTTAGTGCATAGGTCACGACTTTCCACTTCCTCTTGGCTGTTTTGGCTAAGTCTAGAAGATAACTGGAACTTTATTTTTTTCAGCTTTTTTCTTTTCCCTTTTTTTTTTTTTATTTGCTTCAATTTTTTTATTGAAATTATAATAAATATATATGTATTGTATGTATATTTATTACAATATATATATATATATATACACACATATGTACCTTTATCATTTGATATTTCATACTTTTGCTTTTTTTTTTTTTTAAATACTTAGCTACCCTCTTAAGGGGTAGGTAGTTATCTATGGTTAGTAGTGTCAACCTATTTAGTGCATGGGTCACGATTTTCCACTTCCTTTTGGTCGTTTCGGCTACGTCAAGGCTAGAAGATAACCATAACTTTATTTTTTTCAACTTTTTTCTTTTCCTTTTATTCATTTGCTTCAATTTTTTTTTTGTGTTGAAATTATAATAAATATACATGTATTGTATTTATATTTATTACATTATATATGTATATATACACACATATATATACACCTTTATCATTTGATTTTTCATTCTTTTGCTTTTTTTTTTTAATTTTCCAAAATTTTTATTGTTTCCTTTATTATTTTTTACTTTTGAAGTATTTTATTCCATTAAATGTTAAATAAAAGTACATTGACTAACTAAAAAGTGTCACATATCATAGTTAATTTTAAACTAATAGAGGACTTGTTTGAAAATTTTTGCAAATGTTGAGAACTTAGATAGAAATTTTGAAAATATTTAGTACTCGAATAAAAAATGTAGAAAAGATTGAGTTCTAAATTTGTACTTTTCTTATGGTCCAATTATAAATTACCACATTTCATAGCTAAGGAAAAGTTAACGACAACTAATAGAGCACTTGTTTGAAAACTTGTAAAACCCAAAATAAAAGAGAAAAATAAAAAGAAAAAGAAAATAAGAGGTGTTATAAGTGAAAGGCAAGCTTGGTATTAATGGTGTTAACAAAGTGCATTTTGAGTATAAAAAAGTTTAGCAAACCCTAAGTATAAAAGGGTTGCTTAGGGTTTTTCAAAAACCCTTTTCTGCATTTTTCCTCTTACATGCTGCATTGTATAGGGCTTTGTGTAGGTTCTTGAAGCCATGAAGCAATAACGTCAAGAATTAACGAAATCAAGATTGGGAAAGCTAAAGTAAGGCTTATGTGCTATCTCTCAATCTTAACGGAATCTTATTGGATACCCACTTTTCTGTGTAGAATGGTCCTAAAATGAATTTAAGTAAACTTTTAGGGAGTCTCACAGTGGATTTTTTATGGTGAAAGCGAGGTTAAAAGTGAAAGATATCTAGGTAATATAGTGTAAGTTGTTTTACATTGATTTTGATGAGATCTCTCAAGGGATTTCGTTTTTTCGTGTAGGGCAATGAGTAAAACAACCCTAAGGTAGTCCTACGCATATCCTTTAGCATGCTCTTGGTGGTGGTAATGTTTTTAATGGATTTCTATAGGTATGATTATGAACCGTACACTTAAATATATAGATTCTTAAACTTGTGGATTGATTAGGTGAGTTGGAGTATGTTTTAGTTGTAGAAGTGTTGTGTTTGATGTTTTTAGGTGACTTAGAGTTGTGTTGATGTCGGGAGGAGTGGTTTTCGAAAATGGCGGATGACAGTTGTAAATCGGGGGATGAAATGTCATTGCAATCTATAGAATTTTGCAAATTGCGGCTAATGTCTAGATGGCATCCCCTATAGTGTCTAGATGGTATCCTCCGTAGCGTCTAAACACCAAGGGCATTCTACACCCCTTCGACCATGGAGTCAAGACGCTACTTAAATTAGCATCTGGACACTACGACCCCTGATTCTTGTAGCAACATTTCTTTGAGTCCTTCGAGGTTTTTTAGGCATGTTTTCTTGTTCTAAACCCTTTCTCAAACCTTTTTGAAACTTGAATCTTCATCCGAAACTACTTACAAATCAAACTAACTTCTTAGTAATCCTAGATTCATAATTTAGTTCTCGAGTACACATGAATTGATTGAGTTGTTGTTTAGAGAACTTTGTTAGATTAGTTTAGAAACTAAGTAAAGATGTTGTATGAATATGTTATGGGGTACTTGATTCGGTTTTTAAGCAATCACTTCAATTAGGTACGGGGTTTGTTTGTTACTTGTGTGTATGTAAGGCTAGTAATATTAAAATGGACTTAATGAATACTTGACCTAAATAAGAATGCAACATATACTTGGTTAGGCCCAAAGGATTAGGAGGATTAAACCTTAGGGTAGCACCCTAATGATCTTAGTGTGATGGTGTCTTAATTGGAGTCTCATTTTAAAATGATTTAGGTAGATTAGGTGTTCATTGGTTTTCAAGGTATTGTAGAGGACCCAATACTAATACTTACATGTATATATATATTGTATGTTGTAGTCATGAGTTATTCTAAGTTCCGGACATTGGAACTATGTTGATTGTTGAACTTTAATAAAGATAGTAACCTGTGGTTGTTGCATTTATATTTATTAATTCAGTTAATATGTGTGCTAGTGCATTACTATGTGAACATGTGTATGTGTTTGTACCTAAACTGGGCTATTGCTTACCTTGCTGAGGATCCTTGTTTTTAGATGTAGGAATAGGTATTGGTGACTATGGAGACTACTATAGCGAGTATCAATACTATGGCAAAGATGTCTATTTTTATGACTTTGGAGACAAATCAGTGTAATTTTTGTGAGTTGAGAATTTTGTTGGACATATTGACAAACGATTGATATTACCATTTATTTTGTTCTTGAGATATGAGAAATCACTTAAGATTTCTCTTGTTGGTTACGGTTTTTACTTCAGTTTAAAGAATTTGAGACAATGGTTGTGGTTATGTTTTTTGAACAGATTTTGTTGAATCGAGATTGAGTTTACTTCTTTTGAATAAAGTAAGTGAGTTGATCTTTATGTTTTTATCGGTGAATTGAGAATATTCATGACATCCCTAAAATATTGTATTGGAGTTAATACAGGTAGTTGGTGATTAATGAAGTAAGTGATGATATTAGTAGGTTATATATACATGTTTGATGAGTTAGTAGATCTTACAGGTACGTGGTAAACTATAATTTTTTAAGTTTTGGAACCTTAAAAAACTTTTACAAACGTTGAAGATTAAAATAAAAATTTTAAAGCGTTTAAGACTCAAATAAAAAATATATAAAAGATTATATCCTAAATTTATATGTTTACCTATTAAAAAAACTGAACTTTACGACAACCTACGTTTAAGCAATCAACCCCATATTTGGCTACACTCATTCTTGTTCGCCAGACTTGTTCTTGAAAACGTGGGCTGCGTTGTAAATTGTGATTAATTGTCAAAAGCTGGGTCGACTTACGGAAAGCTGGCGGACATGTTTATACAACTAGTGCGCTTACTAATGTATACATGTCCGACACATGGAAAGTGTGGCATCTTCAAAAGAGTAAAAAGAGAAAACCGATAAACATGTTGGACATGGCACATCCGCACGGCATGTTGCGAAGGGTTGAATGCCCTTGGGAAATTTACAATTTTATTATTTTAATCGTCAAAGATGGATTTAAGAAAGCGTCAAAAGACCATAAGACTAAGGACTCTGATAATTATAACAACAAGAAGGTGAAGCATATCATTTTCCTTATTTTCCAAGCAGTATTTACTATTAATATATTGTTTTAAAATTAAACGAGACTTAAAAAGGAGTGATATGTCACGTGCAAAACTTTAATGATAGGTAAAAATAAAATAAAAACTTAATATATAAATTACTATACTAGAGAAACCATCATGAACGGTTGTAAACATACTTGTGTGCTAAAAATGTATTTATCCAAAATGTGATGGTCGCCAGTTTCGGAGAACAAACTATTTCTGCAAGACGTGATAAGCTCTGTGCTGTGTGACTCAGACCTTCTGAGCTAAGGTCGAGAATAGTGTATTAAGGATGAGAATCACTGACTGCCAAACATTACATAAGTGGGGACAAACCAAGCCATCATATCAAGCATCTAAAAATATAGCTAAAAGTGCGAAAGAGACCGAATCCAACTGTCTGAACAAACATTGTAATCATGCTTAGAAGAAAGAGAAGGATGGCGTCAACATCACAGCCTAGCAGAAATTCGACGAATCTAAGGTATGATCATGATAAACTTATCGTCTGTATCTGTGCTTATAAGTTTTAAGATACTTTTCCGAACCTGCAAAATAGTATTTCGTCGAGATCAATTCTATCGTATTCTAAGAATACTGTGCTTGAGGAAACCCTGGTTTTACTATTAAGTAAAATTTGTTTGTGGTATGTTAATCAAGGAATGTTGAAGGGGGAAGAGGTGAGACGGTAACGGAAATTTGGTTCGACTGTATTTTTTCTCTTTATCTTTTTTTTTTTTTTTTTTTTAGTTTTCCTCATTTTACTATATCTTTTAGGATTATATTTTGATATACCTAATCAATTTTTTACAGTTAGCATCTCTTTTTACTTCTCCATAATGTTCAATTATAATATACAAGCATTTTTCAATAATTTTGGTAAATAACGTAGAACAAAACAATCAAAACAAAATTGACAATAATAGAAGTTGGAATGAGAACTCTCCCGTACAAGATAGATTCTTTTTCCACTAATGTGGTTCGGTTAGATTATAAAATCCACAAGAGGAAAAAAAAAAAAAAAACAAGAGATGCACATATCAAAAGGATGCAAAACTTATGTTCTACGTTGGGTACATTAATGTATTTTATGCAAGAAACTTCTTGATGTGCCTAACCGAAGGATTAGGATATCAAGCAATAATCTATTTAAGAATAGATTAAACCTAATTCATAAAAATTAGAACTTGAATATATAGGAATGACTTTTTGAATGATTTCTCTATTAGATATGACTCATCAATAGATAAATCACTTGTTAGATTATTTGAATGATAAGACTCATGAACAAATAATTTAGTTTTACTCATCACAATCTCACAAGAGTGATAAGTGTATAAAGGTTTAAGAAAAAAAGTCTTAATATTTTGTTAAACTTCAAATACTTTCTGTTACACTTTAAATATACTCTATAGTTATAATGATATTTCCATAACAAAATAAAAGACTTATAATTAATGGTAAAAAAACTTAATTCCTATTAGCTAATAGAATTAAATTTTTATTACTCGATAGAATTAAATTTAAATTGGTCAATAGAAATAAATTCCTATTAGTTAATAGAGCTAATAAAATACAAGACCTATAATTAATCTTACAAGAACTTAGTTCCTATTGGTTAATAAAACTGAATTTTTATTGGTAAATAGAAATAAATTATTATTGGCTAATAGAACCAATTCCTAATTGGCTAATAATAAATCACTAAGGATTATTCTAATAACAATGAAATACATAAAGAAAATAATTAAATAAAACAAAAAATAATTCAAGATGTTTAGTCATTATATTTTTATGTGTCAAAATTTTATCAATAAACTGCATTCATCACTCCTCAAAACTATTATACTTGCACATACACCCCTTATTTTAAAATTTAAGCATTTAGATTCCTGAAATAGATGAAGAACCTAGTTTTAATATGTGTTGATTGCCTAGGCGGAACTACTAGTTGATGTGGTTAAAAATACTTTGTTGAGAGGTATTTCGTTCTGGATGAAATATCAGGATCATGCCATCTCCCTTTCTATAAGCCTTGAGGCCTTCGAATATTGCCAATATAAAAAAGAAGCAAACTCCCGCGATTTTTCCTTTTTAAGGTTGTTAATAGGGCTCATGATAAAATTTCCGCCTAAGCTAGTGACATAATATTTTCCTGAATAAAATTCGCACTAGCCTATTGTTCTATCTTAAAAAAAAAAAAAAAATGATTTGGCGAACCTTTTTCACCATAATAGTTATTACTGTAACCTCAATTTGTACTAGTGATTTCATATGGTTTAATATTTATGGTTATATAATATATGTCTTTTATGTTATTTCAGATATTAGAAATGTCAATTAACCCAAATCAGTTTTTTTTTACTAAAAATGACTACTTCTATATATATATATAATATAGTTTATATTTGTCATATTAGTATATTTACTATAAATAAGTAACAAATTGCAAATTGCCAACGATATTCAGATGCGGATTCTTTTTCTTTTTTTTTTAAATGGATAGATTATTATATAAATTAAGATTCGATACTAAGGCAAGCTTAATTTACTAATATTTTTTTTCTAAATAATTTATCACTAGTTATTTACTAACTTTTTTTTTTTTCAAAAATCATAAATCTGCAATAATTTGAGAATCCCAAAGGTCTATGAACCTTGTTACTCTATTATATTTTTTCATAAGATGGTAGGAAAAAGAACCAAAAAAGTGAATAAATTCATAAAAGAAAAATATTAAAACATGCCAAGATACCTAATAAGTAATAAGGATGGATTTAATTTTGGTCGTTAAATATTTCATAATATATATGTGAGAATCTTTAAAGGGTTAAATTGAAGACATTGAGAAAGAAATAGATAGAGAGCTCTAGCGTATTTATGGTTTGTTTTGGTTTAGGAGATGAAATAAATTAAATTGTTGAAACGATTCAATTCAAATCTTTAATAAATTGAACATTTTCAACAATTCAAGTTTTTGAATGGAAACATATTTTGGATCAATTTGGTTTTAATTGCTTTTTCAAAATACCTTATTTTAATTGGTACTATTAACAGTCATCAGAATTTATCTTCAAATATTGATATTTAAATAGAGAAACTCATAAGAATTTATGCCATGCAATATGACATCATTATGAAATTACATTTTAAGTGATAGTAAAGATGTGTGAACCTACTTGAGATATGAAAGATGATGTTAAAGAGAAAGGAATGGATTGTTGAGGTGAAAGTGAGATGAGAGACAATAAAAAAAAATATATATATATGTATATATATAAATAGAGTTAAATTGAAATATCAGTAAGATTAAAATTCATAAACATTCATTTATTTTGGGGAAGAAAAAGAAAAGTTACTTATTATTATTTTTTTTTTATTCAGCTTTAAATGGTTCGATTTGATTCCATCTCCAAACTATATGGTAAATCATTTGAAACCCTTATAAATCGAAATGTGGACTGGATTGAAAAATAAAAAAAATCGTATTTATCGTTTAGCTCAATTTTGTTTGGTTCCATGAACAGCCTTGTCATGTTTCTATATTTGTTGTTGCTCGTCCATAATGTGCCATGCATTTGGACCTACTAGTACCACTACATTCCGGTGGCTTCACGTTTATGGGGCGTGTGCGTGCAACCCGCCTTGCATTTCTCACGGATACTATTCCTACATCCAAATTGTTGCTAAAATATAGAAACTGAGACCCTAACGACATTACCATCGTACAGGAGGCCCCACCTAGGAGTTAACAGCTAGGGTTGGCAATAATACCACACTTGAAAAGACCATGGTTATGACCATTTCCATTCTCACTTCCCTCTGACACTTCTGCTTTTGCTTTTAAAGGTAAGCTCTCTCTTAGAATGTAATGCAATCTCTTCCCCAGTTTTTAGCATTGCATGCAATTTTCACGTCTATAGAAGTTTTAGACACCCGTATCACGGATGTGTCATACTTTACTGCCTCTAAACTAGATGCATGCCATTTTTCATGTCCAGAATTTTTTTTCCCCAAGTGTGGTGCACAGGTCATGATTGTTCTCTGTCTATGACAATTTATGGGCATGGAGTCCGATTGGAATTAACCTTGTGGACCCCGAATTCATGAAATAGTGCAAGGTGCATCGGAAGCCGAGAAAAATAAATTCATGGATTCCAGAGATATTAAACAGAAAAAAGCAAGCAGAGTTGATATTGGGTCGAAACTATCACACATGAATCGCCTTAAATGCTTACTACTTTTTCCCTTTTTTATCAAAAAGTACTCCGAAGCATTCGTTAACATTCTATATAAAAAAAAAAAAAAAAACTTTACATTACTATTTGTATGGCATTAATCAATCCACTCGCGTGTAAATATAATTGAAACCTCTCTCCCGTATTGTTTGAATATCAACACGTTTTATTTGGTACATAATTCAATAATATGGAATGAAGCTCACCCTTCTTTTTCTAAAAGCTCCGTCGTCGCCTCGTCGGGCCATCACTAGGGTTGGTGTTTGCACTTAGTTATAGGTGATAATATATTTTATCATTCAACAAATACAAGGCAAAAACTTTACTTGTACTTTTATATGTTTGCGAATCTTTGTATATAACTAGGTATTTTGTAACTTTCATAAACACGTGAAATTGTGCTGTTTATTTTATAATCTTTCACTTTGAATAGCTTTCTTAATTTATTATCTCCATATCCTTGGTGTTTTTAATGCAATGGAGCTTTCAATGGTCAGATACGTAAATTGGACGATTCCATTAACGGGTTCTTTCTTTCTTTCTCTTTTTTTTTTTTTTTTGACAGATAACGGGTTCAATATTTCATTTTTAACATATGAATGTTAGGGTGGGTCTAGCACTAAATGACAGTTAAATAGCAGATACGATAGATTTCTCGTATTTAATATGCTTCCCTAGGTGATTTGTTTTGTTTTTAGTAAGTGCTATACCTACGTTAGAATATTTTCTTAAAAAAAGTGGGGGATGTTGGTATTTTTTGACATTATAAATACGTATGACTGTTCTTGTTTGTTGCAGAGTGAAGTGAAGTTATTAGCGTCCCGCTTGTGAAACCGATGGCTCCTTCTGTGCAGTCAAGTCATGAAGCCAGCAGCAATGGGTGGTAATGATACTCTAGCTTTTTTAAACTTTGAATCTAGTATCTATCTTGTGCTTGGGTATTCTCATGTTGTACATGTTGGACTTTGTAACATTTGGTGAATATACAATGCTTCAGCATCTTATCCCTGAGGGGATGTATATGTGAACTATGCAAATTTGTTAGTTAGCAGCATTTGGGTCCATTGGGTTTCATTGTTGTCCTTTTTGGCACTTTCCATGATCATGGTACCTTTTGATCTTGTATAGAATGTCTTTTATATCATTATAAAGATTCCCTAAACAAGCCACCTTCGTTTAAACTAGTAACTGTGCATCTGTTTGCATTTTCCCTTCTAATGATTATTACTGTTCCAGTTGTGTAATTAGTAGCGCCTTAACTGTAGAATTCATATTGAAAGCGATAAAGAGTATGAAAAATTATTTATTTTCTGAGAAAGTAAGTATCATGTTCTTTATTTCTAGTGGAAAATTTTGTGAAAATTTGTTTCAATAGGGATAACAACCTTAACCTTTACTTCTGTGTAATTATTGTGGGAAAACAGCAACAATGATGGGAAGTATGCAGATGTCAAGTGGGAAGAACTTGGATTTGCTTTAACTCCAACTGACTATATGTATGTTATGAAATGCTCCATTGGTGAGAATTTCTCTCAAGGAAGTATTACTCCCTACAGGAATATTGAGCTCAGCCCTTCTTCCAGTGTACTAAATTATGGACAGGTTAGTGTCACCCATTTTGTTTACCTTCAATTATAATTATACAGCAGTATTGTTATTGAATGGTACTGTCTCCTTTTAGCAACGGTATTGGAAGTTTAGCGATGGTTGGGAAGGTAATTACACATCTGATAAGTAATGGCAAGGTGAAGGTGTATTTTAAGAGTTTCCGGGATCTATTCTTACTTGACCAATAGGTTTGAATGAGCTGTATACTGATAGTCCCAATATTTACTATCTGCTGTAATTTTTTCCTTATAAGTTTGTTGAAAAGGCTTATGAGTGTTTGGTTGTTTTTTATAGGCAATATTTGAAGGTCTCAAGGCGTATAGGAAGGAAGATGGCAGCATCCTGATATTCCGTCCAGAACAGAATGCTATGCGGATGAAATCTGGGGCAGAGAGGATGTGCATGCCTTCTCCATCCATTGAGCAATTCATTGATGCGGTGAAGCAAACTGTGCTTGCTAACGAACATTGGGTAAGTTCAATTTACATAATGTAGTGACATGTCCTTCATAGTTCATATGTTTAGGGCTTTATGCACAGTTTGTGAATGTCCTGGCAGGTGCCTCCCCCAGGAAAGGGTTCGATGTATATCAGGCCACTGTTGATGGGAACTGGCCCTTCTCTAGGTGTAGGTCCATCACCTGAATACACGTTCTTAGTTTACACTTCCCCTGTGGGGAACTATCATAAGGTAACACACTTGGATCTTATGATCTAGAGTTTGTGTTTGGTTTGAGGTTATAGCCTGGAAGAGCATGCTCATTCTAAGAATAACATTTATTCCTGTTTTTGGTTCATGAAATTGAACGCTATCATCAAAGGCTTGAATTGTCCATAAACCAAAGAAGCAGGAAAAGGCTAGTCGTGAAAGAATTGCATACCCAAACGTTGATGCAGATTAAAGTGACAGAGATAAAAAAATTATCGATTGTGACTATCATAGAGGGAATTTTGTATATTCATTTATTTGAAAAAAAAAAAGAAAAAACAACTGATGCTTTTCTATTGCCTTAATAGCTTCTTTTCGTGGTTAATTGATTTTGGTGACAAGGTTTCTGAGGGTTCCAGAGGCTTGCATCCATAATATCTGATGTCCTTGTATTTTATTTTCTTGATGCAGTAAACAGTGCGATTAGAACTTCAAGGATCTATTTTACACAGAATTTCCAACATGATTTTCAAATGGAAGAATGCTAGTTCTATGAATGCTATATGAAACATTGTAATGTGTAACATGGTAATAATCCTATGATAGGAGCTAATATGTTTCTTGAATCAAATTTTTGTCCACAAAGGAGAATTGATGCCAGAATTACTGACATAAGCTGATATTTGTCTGTCTACAAGGGCCAATCACGCCTGAACTTGATGGTTGATGAGAGTCAGCATCGTGCCATGGTTGGTGGAACAGGCGGTGTCAAGGCGATAGGCAACTATGCACCGGTAAGCACTAAGCACAAAATTCTCTTGATGTTACTTTGTATCTTCTACTCCTTGCATGGTTTAAAAACATACTTTCAGCATATGTTTCTTGAGAAAGGAGATTCAATGCAAGCTACTTGCACCCATTTTATTCTCGCTACACCAAGGTTTTTACTCTGCAATTCATGCAGAGATTATTGGATAGTTCAAATAGATAGTAAGCATCATTACTGCTCAGGGAGCAGTTGATCACACGGTGCCAAGCAACCGTTATTAATACAGCAACAACAATATTCAAGACTTTTTTCATGTTGATTGACAAGGTTTTATACTGGCACTTTATAATAGGTAATGCAACCTCTTATTCGGGCAAAGGCTAAAGGGTTCTCAGATGTTCTGTTTCTAGATGCAGCAACTGGAAAATATATTGAAGAGGCTTCTGCGTGTAACGTTTTTGTTCTCAAGGTACGTACTATATAACTCTAGCGGCATCAATGTTTGATTCTTCTTGAATGTGGATTTTTGGTAATTCCATCATATTTGCTTTGCCCATGCTGACTGAAAAATGAAAGATTTGATAAAGATAGAAGATCTGCTTGCCATTCCTGGATTGCATATTTGTTGTCCTATATGAGCTACTGCATCCAAGAAGGAACGTGTACTTCCTTGACAATCCATATATTCCTACATAATTTGCTTTGTCTCCTATTTGTATGTCTTCAACTTATGGATAATCCTGTTGTGTCTAGATGGTCTTTGAATGCCGGTGTTCCATGTTTTCATTTTCCTATGTTCATAGACAAAATCCTTCCTAATCTGAATCCTGGTTCCAAACTTCTATATTGCCTAAGTCTCTATAGCTCCTCCAGTGCCTGAAAGCATTTTGTTGATTTTTTACCATAAGTGAAGGTTTGTGTATTCATTTCCCCTGTTATTGCAGGGCAGTGTAATCCTTACCCCAGCAGCACATGGGACAATTCTTCCCGGAATCACAAGGAAAAGCATAATTGAGCTTGCTCAGATGCTCGGTTATGAGGTTAGTATTATCTGTTCAATCTGGATATCAAACACTTGTGTGTTTGTAGTAGAAATTGCTTATGAAGACACCTAATATATCTTTTCAAGAAGTAGTTTCTCCATTATTTAGTTTTTTAGCCACAAGCTGGTGCTGGTAGTAAAGGCCAGGCTTCTCTGTTATTTAACTATTAGAATCTGAAGAGGACACGAGGGTTCAAAACGCTGCTTTGAAATCATTACAAGAAGCACTTATGATAAAACATAATAGATGTGGAACTTTTGTGCTTGTTTCGTGGAAACTGTTGATAAGGGGAGATACCAATGGAAAATGAGAAAAGGGATTTCCATTTTCAAAAAATGAAAATCATTTTCTATGATAAATAACGACCACAACTAACCATTAACTTTCATCTTTGCCACCCATCATTACTTACCGCTAAAAGCTTCTATTAATGATAACCTTTTGAGATTATCACAATAATATTCGATGATTCTATAACTTCAAACACAACAAACATTTGGAAAAATGTCTGGAAAAATATACTCCATGAGAAAAAAACACACTCATTCTCCACCTCAAGCATGGCATTATATAATTGATTCCAAGGGCAATTTTTATTGATTCTGGATAGGTAAAGGAAGGTCCTGTTCCATTGGAGGCTCTGGAAGGTGCTGATGAAATTTTCTGCACAGGAACCGCCGTGGTTGTCACTCCTGTTGGTAGTATTACCTATAGTGGTAAAAGGTAAGCTCTGAAGCTGTAAAATTAGTAATTTCCATAAACAAGCAAGCGCTATAGTATAAACTTTTGAAATTATATGGACACACTCAAACTTCTTTTAACTATACACTTACACCACGGTTGACACTGTCCTATACATCAATTATAGAATTTTTCTAAATTTGTTGGGGTCCAATTGATGTAATCTTGAAAGTTTAACCTAATTTTCACGTAAAGTGGTTCATAAGATTACTCTGCTTTTTTCCTAGTACAGGATCGAATACGAGGCGAAGGCGGCGTCACTTTGTCAAAAACTTCATGCAACATTGACAGGAATCCAAACGGGGCGGGTTGAAGATAAAATGGGATGGATGGTGGAGGTCAATTAGCTTCTATAATTCAGCATTAGTTGGTTCTACCAAATTCCAACCTGTAAAAGGACCTCTCAAGATCTTTAATAAAGTATCAGAAGATTTATTGAAACTTGAAAGTTCCAGCATTAAAATGGGAAAAAAAAAAAGACCCTGAAAAGAAATCCTAGATATTAAAAGAAAAGGTAAAGAATCGGTCATGTTTGGTTCAATAGGAATAAGATTCTAATTGTTTTGGAATCCGAATCAATTATCTGATAGTACAAGTAAGTCTGAAATCCGATTTCACCTAGGGCATTGCTTTTTAAAATCCAGAGAATTCCATTCCATCTCATATCCAATCATTAGGATTTCAAATTCTGAAAACTCTACTAGTAAGCTTGTCACTCCCTTCTTTCCATCTTCTTCTTTGTCTTCTCGTTATAATTTTAATATCTACATCGAGTTAGTTAAACAAAATATAGCATGTATTATCCATTATCGATAGATTACCAAATAAAGGATTGTTAATGAAATTTCGAAATATTGGATTCTAGGAATCGGTTTCTTGAAATCGGATTCCAAAATTAAATAAAGATGTGGTGTATTTATCTCAAAATAATTCTGCGGCAGAATATCGAAAATATATTAGATCTAATTAGTTTTTTAGCATATTTACCAATTTTATTTGTCATCTATCAGAAAAGAATATACCCAGGATTGATAAATCCACTGTGCCAATGAACCAAATTGTCCATGATCCTTAACCCAACTAGTATTTATTTGTTTATGTGAAAAGAATAAGACAATAATAATACAATTGATGTAGTGGAGCATAAAGTGAGAGATTGATGAGATGCTTTTGAAGTCTTTTCAGTATATATTCGATGCCTACTCTGTAGAAAGCAACCGTGAATTATTCACTAACACATTCTAGTTATGATATTCACCATGCTACATTAATATAGTGAATTACTGCGTAGGTTTCTAAATGATTTACTTCGAGAAACTATGAATATATTTGAATTTATCTTCAAAGGTGGGATGAAATCCATGCACAATGTGGGATTGGTTTATGACAACTACGATGATTGTGAATCAATTATATCAAATTTAAGACTTGATTTGAATGTATCCCTAAATAATCTATGGTTTATATCTATCAACTCTCAATAATCGTGAGTAGGTATAAGATAATTGGATATGAAGCTTTATATATACTTCACTTTGTAAGTATATGTATATATACTTTACTTTGTAAGTATATGTATCGAAACTTATTCTATAATACTTTTGAATCATCTTGGAATGGAGCTTGTAAATTCTTTCTATCTTCTCATAAGTTTTAACTCTACACGTCCTTTTATAGAAAATCCTAATTATATCTTTTCTAATACATGCTAAAAGATTGTTTTTCAAATATTAAATGAAACCTAAATGTTTAATATTATGACAACCTAGTTTACTTTCGGAATAATTAAATAGCGAATGAATAGGGATGCATGCATAAAAGAAAAGAACACATAAATTTTTTAGAACTAACGATAAATATTGTCTCTTGAAGTTTAATATTATTATTTTTAGGCTTTGATTATTAGCTAAAGGTTTAGTGTTTATAAAAAAATTTAATATAATATTATTTTTATAATTTATTTTTCTTGATTGAAAAAATATAAGGTTTTTTTTTTTCCATTCATTGAGATATATTATACTATTCAAGAAATTTTAAAAAATAGATACCAAGTTTTAAGATAAGTACAAGAAAAGAAAACATTATAACTTCATCTCACTCAGTAAAACGAGGTTTTGAAAAATTGATATTTAGGGCTTATCTTGTTGAGCAAGTACTCCATATAATAAGATTATCCGTTAAGCCTGGTTTTAATAATTAGAAGAAAAAGGTTATTTTATTCAATTGAAATGACTGAAAATTGAGGTTAAAAAGGTTTCGAAAATTTGGAATTCATAAACACGCAATCACCATGAAAGTTGACGAAATGAGATTGAGATGAATAAATAAACCAATATATTTATATAGACGTCATATTTTCCCTTTCATGGCAGTTTGAGCAGTACATGCTTTTACCAATAAGCTCATAGGAATAAAACTGTTTTTTAAAGACTATCCAATTTCATCTACATAGACCGATAAGTTATTAACAAAGTCAACGGAGATTCTCAAATCAAATAATGAATTATCCTGCAAGATTATTATAAATATACATGTATGTAAATGCGTAACTTGTTATTACATTGAAGAATAATTCTTTTGGTATCAATATTTTACATGTGTGTAACTTATATCAATATTGTTGGTCCAATTTGTATAATTAATTCAAACAAAAATGAGAGAGTCAAAGGTTAAAGAAATAAAATTGGGTTCAACTGCAATTCAACATTGGTTAAACCAAGATTGAACCAGATCGACCTTATGCTTGGATCGAGTCGAATTAAATTGAATCATAATGATCATTTCAAATTTGACAATACTGGTAAATATAAATATAATAGATTAGAAATTCAAACATTTTTTTGTAATATTATTAGTTTTTAAGAGAAAAACTTCAATGATACTAATACGTTATATAAATCGATGAGTGACGTGTAAATACTAATAAAATTTTGATATGTGAAAATATAACTGATATTTTTTTCAAAAAGTAAATTATTTTATTTTTAGGTTTATAAACGTCATTGGTCCATAATAAACTCAAAAGTTTACATACTTAAGGGAAGTGGTGGTGGAGAAAATTGGATAATTAAACACAAATCCATGATATTTTTCATAGGGTCATATAATAAAAATATTCAACTTGATCTTATGCATCAAACAATATCTTAAAGAAGAAAAAAGTTTGGATAAATTGCAAATATATTCATTTATATTTTCTTTATATGTAGTTAACTTCCTATCTTCTAAAATGAGTGTTTAGATCCAAATTTTTTCAACAAGTACTTTTAGTTAATATAAGACTATTTAAATAGAGATTTTATGTAATATTTTGAATTTTAATATTTTTTTATTACTATTATCCAAGAGTGTTACGCCTCGAAGTCACAAAGTCGCAACAGTCCCGCCGTGTAAACCATTCTATGATAGTAACTGGCCTCACAGTGCCTACCATAGAGATAATCTACACAAGGCGTCGACGACTCCTTGCTTTGAAGTAAACAGTTCGATTAATGATTATACAACAATTATGATAATTATCACAAAGTTCTATAAAACATAGTTAATTATAAATAAGTCCACAGAGCTTCCCAGGAAGTTTTACATAATAATTACAGTTTACTAATTTACAGAATAACTAACAGTCTTCAACCTTTAACTACAAGGTCAGTCTAGTTACACATTATGCTAAATAACTTGATCTTCACACCCCTGGCTTCAAAAGGACTAACCTCTGGATAATTGTAGGGCGGCATAGTACTTGAAGAGATTACAAATCAGAACTTGCAAAAGGATCTATAAGGGTATGAGCAACTACAGCTCAGTAAGTTGAATTGGAAACTCATAAATGCATACAAGCACAAACAGGGTTATCAAACAATTATTTTCATGCAATGCAACAATCAAGTGTCATCGCACAATGTAGTCCGATCCGTTGTGAAATTAGAGAAATTTCACCCGCTCCAATCCGGGTTGAGGAGTTCCATGTTATGCAGCAACTCACAACCAAACCCAAGCTTGTGCAATGGAGACCTCGCTCCTCCCGCGACTACCTTCGAACCATTGACTTCACCCCCGCCACGACCTCCTTTCCTGTCACTTAGTTCGACTGGGGATGAAGAAGGGACCATTTTGCAATCCTGCGCTATCCTTTTCGAAGGGGTCGATATTTGGTTGGAGAGTCCTATGATCCCCTAACGGGTTGCAATGCATGACATTTTCGGTTATTAGGGTCGACTAAGATTAAATTCCGGTTAGGGTGTTCAACAAATTCATACCAATTTAATCAGTCACAAAATCATTCAAAATACAAATTCCAGCACAAATTTAGATACATCCAGCACATGCACATGCATATGCACAAGCTACTTACATTCACAATCATATACAAGCCTAAGTCTCCGAGTATTACAAAACTAGTACTCTATTACAATAAGCAATAACCCAACTTACCTAAATTTGCTTAATCGCTCGATCCTCTAGTTGCGAGTTGATTTGTTTCTGGGTATCCTATAATACAAATAGGTTCTTTTAGTACTTATATTTTATGGATTCTTATTCTAATTTATAATGTAACTCATTTTCCTCATGTATATCTACAACGTATTAATAATTCGTTGTATTTTATTTCGGGGTTCGGCTCCTAAACTAGATTTTAGTTTTAATTCCTAAGTCGTAATTAGGCTCGAATCCCAATGTGACATTAATCACCTTATGCTCGGGTATTCAAATATCCTATTGGGTCAAAATTTTGGTATTCTAAACTATTCGGTATACGCTAACCCTAATTGAGGTATCAGATTTATTCCCGATGTGTAAAAATCTTACATTTTGAGATATTTACTTAAAATTAAATATTATTTCAGATTTATTATTTTTCTGATTTCAATTATAATATTATCTAAATAAATTTATTTTTTTAGATTTATTAATTTACATTTTCACATATTCCTAATTTCTTATATTCTTTACCTAATTTCCCTAATTAACCATACTTAGTACCTAAAGGCTAGGATTAGGATTCCACTGCAGAGATTAACTTCCTTAAACATCTAATTAAGATCCAAATCAGTAATTAACATCCTAATCACCTAATTAATCCTAAATCACCCAATTTTACCATCATTTTAGGGCTAAAAATTAACTTAAAATTTTCAAAAATTAATTTTAAAAAAATAGCTTCATAGCACTGTTCTACATCATATGAGAATCCTACAAAAAAATTTTGAGCCCCAAACTACATCCCTAAGCCTATTTAATTTCCGTTTTAATCATGCTCGGTTTTGAACAATTTGTTAAGGATCCTATATTTTCAGACATAATTAAACTAAATCAATATTTTTCCCTAAATCTACATACAATAAAACCTCAAAATAACAAGTTTCATAATTTTCTAGGCAAAATAACTAATTTTACAAAATTATACAAAAATCGGGGTGAATAAATGACTAACCGGTTTGAAGCTTTCTGGCCGTCCAAACCCGGTCCAAGGCTGTCGACCGGTCCAGGCGGTGGTTCTAGTGTAGGGTGGTGGTGATGGTGGTGGTTCGGTCCCAGGTGGTGGTGGGTGGTGGTTTTAGTTCACCTTGCTAATCTGCACAATTTTCTTTTTTTTTTTTTATTTTCTGGAATTTCTCTCGATTTTTTTTATGTTTCGATTTTTCTCAGATCACAAACTAGCCAAATGACTTCTGAGAATTTTTTCCTTATTTATAGACAAATGTAGTAATTAATGTGCATTAATTTGATGGGATTTTGCCTCATTTCCTTGATTTTTGGCTTTTTGTTTGTCAAATTCTTATTGGTTATTTTTTTCTTTTTAGTCCACGACCTGATCTTGTTGCAGTTATCCTCTTCTGATTTTTTTTCTGATTTTTTTATAATTATTTTGTATTTTTCTTTAATTATTTACTTAGTTTTCGGTCAATTTTAGTAATTACGCGTATTTTTATCTACACGTAAATACATATAGGGTACACGTGAACATTTCTAAATATTATTTTGGTCATTCTAAAATTTTTAGTATACATATAATCTATCTCTACTAATTTATTAGTTATTATATTACACTTTTTGCCTTTTCGGTAATTAGCAGTTATTATGCTTAAAATTTGAAAATTTTATAGTCTCCTATTTTACTACTTACTTTCTTAAATTTAAGTTTACAGGGTCATTTTTACTAGTATTTTGCTAAATAGTTTATAATTTGGGTTTGATCGGATCCTTTAGCCGATCATCCTAAACCTTAGGTTTTAAGCTCAAACCTATAATTATTTGGCTTGGCTTTAGAGCTTACAAAGAGCATATTAGTAAATGGGATCTAGATGCATGTTTTACAAAGATTTAAGGATTTAAAAACTCAAATTTAAAAGTAGGCTAGGTAAATGTAGATTAAGCAAATATAAAGACCATATTTGCAATCTATCAAAAGGATTTCGTAACTTCAAAGTTAAGATACAATGATCATCTTTGGTAAAGTGAAAAAAGATATCCCAACAAGCTATCCTAATACGTTATATAAATGATGAGTAACGTGCAAATACTAATAAAATTTTGATACGTGAAAATATAACTGATATTTTTTTCAAAAAGTACATTATTTTATTTTTAGGTTTATAAACGTCATTGGTCCATAATATACTCAAAAGTTTACATACTTAAGGGAAGTGGTGGTGGAGAAAATTGGATAATTAAACACAAATCCATGATATTTTTCATAGAGTCATATAATAAAATTATTCAACCTAATCTTATGCATCAAACAATATCTTAAAGAAGAAAAGAGTTTAGATAAATTGCAAATATATTCATTTATATTTTCTTTATATGCAGTTAACTTCCTATCTTCTAAAATGAGTGTTTAGATCCAAATTTTTTCAACAAGTACTTTTAGTTAATATAAGACTATTTAAATAGAGATTTTATGTAATATTTTGAATTTTAATATTTTTTTATTACTATTATCCAAGAGCATATTAGTAAATGGGATCTAGATGCATGTTTTTCAAAGATTTAAGGATTTAAAAACTCAAATTTAAAAGTAGGCTAGGTAAATGTAGATTAGGCAAATATAAATACCATATTTGCAATCTATCCAAAGGATTTCGTAACTTCAAAGTTAAGGATACAATGATCATCTTTGGTAAAGTGAAAAAAGATATCCCAACAAGCTATCCTAATATTTTTGTTAAACCAAATGTCGATGGAAGTTCTGTACTACTCGTTGACAGTTAAAAGAAAAAAAATATATTAATGCATTTTGTTATACATTTACTTTATTATAAAATATATAATTAATCTTGTTAACATAGATTTTTATAACTAATTAATTAACACTTATGAAAAACTTATTAACGAAATCTTTTGTTCAATCTTATCAAGCTGTGATCAAGAGACACGGTACAATGAAAAAAAGAAAAGACCAAGCAGAATGAAATTGCCAAATCAAGCAGTTGGCAAGCCAAAAAGGAAAGTCTTTAATGTGTGGGTTTTAAATATTCTTAACGAATTTCTTCCGGTATTAGTTAATAAGATTTGAAAATAATTTTCATTTTTCCCATGACTTTTTTTTTTTAATGAGCCGCCATTTATATAATTATTAAAAAAGAAAAAAATTGATACTGATCCATCTCAAGATCTATACATATCCGGTGTCATCATAATAAAAAGCTGTGAAATCTTTTATTTTACCTTTATTCAGTGCCCTTACAATAGGACAGCAATTTCATTTAAAATATAATTACAGCGCAATTATGATAAGTGGACAAACACTGACCATTGATCTTCGAGCTACTTCCAGCGACTTCCAACAGTATGCCTTTAGACACACTACCAAAAGTGTGCATGCGTACTTTTGAAAACAATATATATTAAAGGATAAATCACTTCAAACGACAACGTTTTGCTTCTACGTAAAGTCAGAGAGTAAGTTGTCTGGCCCAGGATATGCCCTTTTGTGGATACAATATTTCTCAAATTTTTTAGATATGAAAGTGAAGCTAATATTTAGAAAAATATCACCTATTTAATGGACTCCACTCTTATATTACATATAATACGCAAGAACAATCTAAAATGGAATAAAATAAAATGAATTGGAATTGAACGGTGGATAGTGAATCATTTCTTGCATTTGAAAATATAGATGGAAGGAAATGAAATTAATACATATATAGTAATAATCGTCAAAAATACCATTAATTATTGAATATTATAATTAAATTAAAAGTTAAATAAATAATTTGACCAATAATAATAATAAATACAAGATGAATACAATCTTAATTCTACTTTTCGGGAATTTCAACTTCTAAATACGTTTTTAAATATGAAAAATATAAAGGGATTCAGAATTGCGATTCCATCTAATCTATCGTCCTACTATCAAAATTTCCATTATAT
The DNA here is from genome assembly GCA_024138015.1 of Lumnitzera littorea. Lineage (NCBI taxonomy): Eukaryota > Viridiplantae > Streptophyta > Magnoliopsida > Myrtales > Combretaceae > Lumnitzera > Lumnitzera littorea. Next base: position 12,679,187 of record JAMXBB010000011.1, on the reverse strand, counting down.
CTTTATAACCATTTCAACAAAAATTCAACAATACCGTCTTAAAAATGAAATATAATTCAATTATATTAATACGTAACATTTTGATAAAAAAAATTAATAATTTTAATAAAACAAACATATTTATTACCATATATAAAAATTTTATTAATATTTATATATCATTTTTTCATATAATATATCAGTATGGCCGGATTTTTTTCTTATTCAGGGTTGGATTTTTTAATGCTTTTCATGTACCAATGAAACATGGGGTCACACTCGCACATAACTGTTCTGTCAAGCGTCAAGACACAAGACCCCAACTCTTAGTTTGCTTGTTCCACTTCTTTTTTTCCGTATATAAGAATAGTAGATACGAATATGCTCGATACGTGTCTTATATTAAGGAAAATGGTTGATTTTTGATACGAAGGTTCGTATCAAATTCGTTTTGGAGTTTAGTTGCTTCCGTCTTTAGCAACTTTCGTTTTAGATGTAGTACACATGCGTGACAGTGTTGTCACGTATCATTACTTACTTATGATCTCAAATTGAGTAAATATTACAGTTAATATTTTAATTTTATTATTTTTTATAATTATATATCTAAAATTTTAATTTATCTAATTACAAATTTAATTAAAGATTTAGTTATTATCATTTATATTTTAATTAACTTTAATTTATATTATTAATTTATTTAATACAATCAGTTAATAAAGAACCACTTGGAGTTATAGAGAAGTTGCATAACCCTATATAGATGACCTCCAACCACTTATTGCAAAATAGTAAGCTACAACCTACTTCAAAAATATGTATCACAAGACTTACTAATGGCCTTGAGTGGTTGCACATGACCTTAGGTGGATTATAAGATCCTCCTAATGCTATTAAGGCTGCAAATGAGCGAAACTGCTCATAAGTTATTCGAGCTCAACTCGCTTTAATCTTTGCTCGAGCTTGATCTCGATCTAAATTAATAAATGAGTTGAGTTCGAGCTCAACATGAAGTTAGTTTATCTAAATGAGTTGAGCTTAAATTTCAGTTCAGGCCCATAAGTAAGCTCGAGAGTTGGCTCGTGAATAGGTTTACAAGCTTTATACATATTATAAATATTATATATCTATTATATTATTAAAATCTAAAGGTTGTTATTTATATAATATATATAATATAATCCAATCCTTATTCAGTATTCATTAATTTGTTTATATATTTTTTTATTTAGTATACTTATACTCATGAATAGGCTTCAGATTGGCTCACTTTAGGTTTAATTCGATTGGAGCTCGATTAATAAATGGGTTAAGTTTGATCTTAATGCAAAGTATGTTTATCTAAATGAATCGTGCTCGAGTCTTAATTTGATACTTGATAGAAAGCTTGGCTCGAGTTTGAGTTTATGCTTAATAATTTTTAAATGAGTTGAGCATAAGCCTTCAAAAGTTTAACTTGGCTCGACTCAACTCGAGTTGACTCGATTCGACTTGTTTGTAGTCCCAAAGGACGTCGGAGGCCGCCCTATCAACTTATTGTATCGAATGAATTATCATTATGAATAAAAGTTAACTGAAGTATAAGCGATGAAAATTATATTTTTAATTAAGTGTATATTTAAATATATTGAAATTTCATATATATAAATATAAAAAGTGGCAAAATTGAAATGTAAGTCATAACATTATCCCATTTCAACATGATTTCTACCCATTTATCATTATTGCTATTACGTTAAAAGGAAAATACTAATTTATGCAATCCTTGAAGAGTTAAGCATTGACATGGTTGTTGGTGAAAAAAAAAAAAGAAAAGAAGAGGAAAGAGAAAGATGGTAAGGTTAAACTGGAATTGAAGTAAAATCATATCGAAGTCAATAAAAATATTAAAATACAATTCATATTTACTTATAATGTATTAAAATTATTTAAATTCTTAAGATTTAAAAGTTATTGATAATTGTTTTTTCAGTAAATTGATACATTTCTTTTGAGAGAAAAAAAACATATATTTAGACTTGAAAAACTCAGTTGAACCATATAAAAATTAGGTTAAACTGACCATCAAATCAAACTGAGATTACTATTAGTTAATATCGAAAAAATGATCTAAATTGATTTTATAATTGAATCAGTTCTAATCAAATTAGAACACACGAATCAGCTTGAATATGACAACATTAGCCAACATAAAATTGGAAACCTTGTTCGGATATATTTGATTTAGCACCTAATTGGGTCAAAGCTATTATCTTGACAAGCGGGTAATCTTGCGGTGCCTATTTATTACGAAGGAACTAGTCGGTTTGGCGAAAGAATTTGCACCGAGTAGAATCTCAAGATTCCCTGGTTTTATGCGTCTCTCCCTAAGAAAGAGCAAACTAAATAAGTTAGAACATGTTATTATATATAATCATAAATTTTTTTTAATATCATGATTTATATCTTAATTTTATTACTTTTTGTATTTATAAACTTGAAATTTTAACTTAATTTAATAATACACCTAATTAAAGATTTAGTTATCACCGTTTATAATTTAATTAATTTCTATTCATAATGGTTAACTAATTAGCAAGACAAGTTAATAGAACGGTGCCTTCTTAAAAGGTTCACATGACCTCCCTAAGATTGTGCGTGACCATTTATGACTATAAATAGATTTTATAAGTCACATTTTGAACAAGTTCATGACTCATTATTTTAAAGTAGGTGGTCAACAACCACTTGTAGGAGGCCATATAATCCTCTAAAGATATAGACATCTATCTTATTAGTTGATTATATTGATTAAATTAACGATTATAAATTAAAGTTAACTAAGATGTAGATGTTAATAATTAAATTTTTAATTAAATATATAATTAGATAAGTTAAAATTTTAAATATATAATTGATAAAAATGATAAAATGGAATTCTAAACCATGATATTAAACCATTTTTCTTTCGTAATAAGATAATCATGATACCAATCAATCCTCGTAAATGTATATTGATCCTATGTTAAACCCCCAAAAGCTACCGTCCTTCTAATGTCCTTAAAAAAAATTACATGCAAGTTATACCTGTAATGACATCAAAAACAAGTGAAAGAGGAGTTTTATATGGAAAACTGTTGTGAATTAATAGGAGGACATATGAAAGTTACACTTGGATGCTGTTGCGAAAATTAAAGCTACTTTTACCGTATTATTATTATTTATTTCTTATTCACTTGAAGTGTGCATTTTCGATGATAACGTCGAAAACGCGACTGTCAACTCCAAACAAAATAAAGTTTCTTGATTTCTAACGAGATACGGAGCACTTTCGTTCCTTTTTCTCTTTTTTTTTTCCGTATTTTTTTTTAGTATCAATTCAACATCCTCTCCACAACATATGTTATAATGTTTCAAACAAAAATAATAAATAAATTAAACCAATAATCACAAACTAACGTATTAATCATTTCACTTAAAAGTTTTAACTTTATATTAACAAAACATTCACCGCTATAACTTTATAAAATAATATTATAACTTCTGACAACCAATATAGAACACTTAATCATGAAATATCATATATGTTTACCAAAATAAACATATAAAAATAACTAAATTACAAAAATTTATGTTGTTATATTTTCTTTATGTACACTTACATCTTTATCTTTAGAGTTGTATATTTAAACTTAGGTCCTAGTTGGTTTATCTTTTATTTTCCTTCCTTTAACTCATCATTATCAAGGCAACCTAGTTTTGCAAGCCTTTGTCATTATTAATTGATTAAGTAAGGCCTTAGGCCCCTTGCAAATCTGAATAGCATGCTGTAATAGAAGGATGGTTAGGTCCCCCATGCATTTCATTCTTTTTCAGAGGGGAAAAAAAAGTATTTACTGTTGTGGTTAACCTCTCCTTGTGATTAGATGAGATAGATGCCTTCCAATTATGGGGTTGGTAACTACCTTATAATAGTTATTTTTAAATTTTTATGTTAGATGACTGCTTCCATTAAAATGGAAGATGAAATTGTAGGATTTTTTTTTTATATATATATATATATGTATATACTTATTTTTTTTTTAAAAAAGAACTATAATATATAAATTTTCGCTAGTTTTTAAATAAATAGATAAAATAGTAGATAATTATCAAGCAAATAGTATAATTATTAGTAATATAGTATATTGCTAAAACATTTGCTCCAATTGACATATATATCAATCTCTCAACATGACGTATGAAGTTCGATACTTTCACTCTAGTAGTTAGTGGAAAAAAAAAAAAAGAAAAAGAAAAGGTAGAGTAGTAGATTTGATAAGATTACAAAATTGAAAACAATAGTTAACTTTTCAAATAATGTTTGACATGATCCTTCTTTGCAATAATCAACACTGACATCTACCTTACTCTTCTAAAATGCTGCTGATTGCACTCCTGTTTCTTCCTTTTCCGATTAAACAACAACTGCATCCACGTTCTTCCCCTTCACCTTTTTCCTGGAATTAAAATTAGAAGCAAAAGCTAATCATATCGTATCCACGAAGTCAGCCATTTCCTCGTCACATGAAAGGACCCGTCCATCTCTGTCTTCTTCCCCCGACAACTATCCAGCAAAATCTCCCCTCTTTTTCCGTTCCTTCTCTCTCTCTTACTCCATACTCAAAACAAAAACAGCAACAGAAATTAGCATAGCATCTACACCACACCTGCCATCTTCCAAATTCTTCTTCATCCTTCTCTCCCTTTTCGTTACGACACTAGAGTTCGCTCCTCTCACGAGTTTTTCCACCTTAAATCGACCTCAACTGATTAGTGCTTTGGTTTAGTTTAGTGGGTATTGAAGTTCTTCTTCTTTTCGTCTTTTTCTATTGAATGGCAGTGGAATACAGATGTTGCGAGACAAACTTCCTCATACACATAGTGATAGTGGTTCTTCTAGTAGCGTTTGCTGGATTGATGTCGGGGCTTACGTTAGGACTCATGTCGATGAGTCTTGTTGATCTTGAGGTTCTTGCTAAATCCGGCACTCCTGCCGATCGTAAGCATGCAGGTAAAAGGGGAAACCATTTTTATACGTTTCTTTGTCTTCTTCCCTTTCATTTATTACTTAATTTATTGGTGTATGACATGAATCGTTTTTTAAACTGTTTTAAATTGTTTGTTATAATTTAATGATTATATCGCTTAGTATTCTCAAGAGGTGGTCCTTACTAATGGCCATCACGTTTTTTTTCTTTTCTTTCTCGATAAATAAGGGAATTCAAACTGTTCCATCTCGTTAGGAAACTGGGCCTCATAAGGCTATGACAGCCGTGATTCTTTTACACGAAATAAATGCATCCTAAATTGAGTGTCGTAAAGGTGCTAGCCTTGGTGCCTAAGCATACAAGAGAAACGCAAGAATGTATCTTGCCATTGAAAAGCAACAAAAGTAAAGGTACTAGATTACACCTGTATTTCACTTATGCGCCAACTTAAATGGTAAGTTCCCGAATCACCTATCCATTGTCAACCCTTCCTTATAAGCTGATTTGTTTTATGGCTGTTGTATCAACCCCAATTTCATGTTCTTATGTCACCTATCCTGATTCAAGCCATTCCCAACAGTCTAACGTATGCAGGTAAGGGGCTGGGGTTTGTGGTTTGAATCCTTCCTTACTGCTCATCTACCCTGAAGTTTATATGTCCATATTGATCAACACACTCGAAACTGGCAACTGTTTATGATCGAAATTATAAAAGTTGGAGGACCAAATATATATTCCAATGAAGGATAATATGTCTCAAATTATTTTAGTTTCTTACATCATATGTAGTGCTAAATCATATTGAGTTATTGCAATTAAATTTGTGCATATTCCAACTTCATTATGGTTTGCACCTCAGTTTACTCAGACATGCACTTTTTTGGCACCTCTTGCCTGAGGTGATGTCATGGCCATGCGCCTCGAGTGTGCTTTTCTCCTTTCACTACACTGCCCTAAATACAATTTTACAATTGATAGTCTAAAATTTTTCTTTGCAATTTCATATCTCCATTTTTCTAAAAAAGTTTTCCAATATAAGGTTTTAACAAAACACTAATATTTGATGGAGGTGTGGGCACTGGATTGTATATATGTGGAAGTATCATAACTTTTGCAGTAATTGAAAGCACTAGACATTAACTTCTTGTTACAATGCAGCTGTGGTTTGGGAAATTATTAGCTTTTGTGGGTTCAATCCGTATTAAAAGAGATCAAATAATAGAAGTTAGTATTAACATATGAGACTTTTTACATGATTGAGGTGAAAGAGAATGAATAATGGGGCCATGTAAATTTTTGTCGATTTCAACCTGTGGAACCCCAGAATCACCCCTTCGTGTTATGGAACTAGTTGTGTTATAGGATATGAACAAGAGAGTGCAAAACACCCAAGGCTCTTAAATTTCGAGTTCATGTAAATCTTTTTTATTGTATACTTGAACCTCTGTTGGACCTGTTTAATCTACTAATTTTGCATCTGTCTGGTGACATGGGTTATTAGACTCTTGGGTTCAAATTGTTTCGTCTTGGTGGGCCAAAATTTAAACATCATGTGGAATTTTTTTTTTTTTTTTTTTCAATGAACTTTGGCAGGAAGTTTAACTTTTTTATGGATTCAGAAACAAATTCATTGATTGATTTGATTCTTCTCCTGGTGAAATTGGGCTAATGGCATTGATGGTTGCACAGACTCGAATGCAATTCAGTTTGCTTCTCAAACATCTCTTTTGCTAAATTTGTTGTGTAAAATTTGTATTGCTATTGGTGTTGAATTGGATTGATGATACATGTCAAGCAGGTAGTAAACTCATAATAAAAGGAGGCAGGAAATCGATAAATTGCTGTACAGCTACCTTCCATGATATTAATCCTTAAGAAGTTTAAGTTTTATCCCTCGTTGACCTGGACCATGGCTGAACAAATAGCAGATAGGATTAGCTATAGTGGCATGTGCTGTCACTTTATATTTCCTGTTTAGATTTTATAATAATGAATGTGAAAACAGTGAGTAGAAGAGTTCTTCACAAACGTGAACAGCAAATCTTATCTGTAATGGTATCTACATGCTGCAATCATTGAAGTTAGTGGTAATCCTCTTTTGCAATTCCTGGTGTTTAAAAGAAGTTATATCTCATGATCTTAATACATCTTCGTCTGGATTTCCTTGTTTTTATCAGCATATTTCATTAACTATCTGCTTATATATAGTGTCTGCTGACTCCCTATATTCCTTTTCCTCAGCTAAGATATTGCCGGTTGTGAAAAATCAACATCTGCTTCTTTGCACCCTGCTGATATGCAATGCTGCTGCTATGGAGGTGAGTCTTAGTTCATATCAATTCTTCTTTTGATCTAAATGTAAGAAATTATAAAAGCCATTAATCTTTTTTTATATTTTCCCTTCCATCTGCAGGCACTTCCTATTTTTCTTGACAGTTTAGTGACAGCCTGGGGTGCTATCTTGATATCCGTCACATTGATACTTCTGTTTGGAGAGGTTAGAAATATACATATTAGACATATATGTCTTATGTACCATAAATGATTTTGATAACCTATGATTAGAGGGGCAACTGAGGAATCAAAATAAATTATGAAAATGGAAAATGTGAATGAGTAATTATATCAATGCTTTCTTGAGCTAAAGTTGACAAGAAAGGGTGGAAGGCAGTGACCACGCAAGATTTGATCTCTCAGATCTTGTAGTTTTGCTACCTGCCAATGGGATGTAGTATGTTGTCCTTCAAAATCTAGCAAACTTCTATAATTGGATGCTTTAAACTTTTGTAAAGGAGGGCTGTATGTTCGTTATTGGTAAAATATGCAGTTGTTAACTTTGATGCGTTTGATTGAACAGATAATACCCCAATCTGTTTGTTCCAGATATGGTTTGGCAATTGGTGCAGCAGTGGCTCCGTTTGTGCGTGTTCTTGTGTGGATCTGTCTTCCTGTTGCTTATCCCATAAGCAAGGTGATTTTCCTTGGGTTTGACATTCTGGCTGCATGTTAGATTCATGAATTCAGTTTGATTCAGTTTTTCTCTAGCATGTCTACTGAGTCCTTTTATATTCAGCTATTGGATTTTCTTTTGGGCCAAGGACACGAAGCACTCTTTCGCAGAGCTGAGTTAAAGACGCTTGTTGATTTGCATGGTAACCAGGTATGCATGCAGTTTGGCATTTTAGCATATTTTGAAAGTGGCCATATATCGTTATCATCAGGTAAAATTTGATGTAATATGAGTTGAAGATACTGGTTGAATTGGCAACTTGATGTACTGTGAGTCAAAGACACTTCTTGATATATTTTTCTTAGCCTACCGAATGCTGTCTGTTTCAGTAGGCACACTATTGCAAGGACAAAAGTTGAAAAATGTAACTTTGATTTATGCGTCTGACCGTGTGAAGTTCCCACATAAATTAAGAGGATGCCTAAATTTGCAATATATTTAAATCTGAGCTGCTGCAAATGTATCCTTTGTTTTACAAACTTCGCAGGCCGGAAAAGGCGGAGAACTAACACATGATGAGACGACAATTATTGCTGGAGCACTTGGACTTGCAGAGAAGAAAGCTAGTGATGCTATGACACCAATCTCTGAAACTTTTGCAGTTGATATCAATTCAAAGCTTGATAGGTTGGTTGTTTCTGTTCAAAATCCTTAATCCTTCAATTCTCTTAATGAATACATCTGTAATGCACCTTCAGGAACTTGATGAGCTTGATATTGGAGAAAGGACATAGCAGAGTGCCAGTGTATTATGAGAAGCCAACCAACATTATTGGATTGATTCTGGTATGTAAATTTCTGACATAGTAAAAGAGTCCTGCACTTTGCTGTTACACCCTTCTCTTATCCGTGTAAGAAATGTTGCTCATGTTGTGAAAGGATGAAACATAGCTTCTCGCTCTTCTGCTATCCTAGCTGATTTTGTTTTCATGAATATGTACCCAGAGAAGCTCAATATACTAAATTTTTGGTTTGGTTAACATGTTCACCAAACATTCATTGAGAAAGTATAAAAGGAAATTTGACAAGTTCCAATGTACTACTGTTTCTTGTGAAATGTGTAATTTGTGAATTTCAATTTCCTTCTCCTTTGTGTTGCATAAATAATCGATGGAGGCATACGTAACCAAACCTTCTGAATTTTCACATTATCTGAGGGATGTTCTGTAGAACTTCTTCACCATTCCATGATTAGTTGAACTATACCTTGTGAATTTGAAAGCAATGACATCCCTTTAGCATGCAACAAGTTTTCTTTGTTGTGCTCTAAATACTGTATTTTTCCCTTAACTTGAGTTTAAATTAATTGATATGGTAGATGATGTGTCAGTGACTTGCTGAAGAAAATGTCCCGTGTCACATCTTAAATGCTCAAACTATCTTTATTCACATGACTTCAAGACCTGTTATCTGTCCTCACTTATAGTTTCATTCTGTATTTCAGTTGTCAATATATGGTGCTTGCTCAGTTGGTATATATCTTAATCCAATTTCAAGTTTTTGATGGATCTTCCTTTCACTAGTTACCAAAAAGAACTTCCCTTATCCCTGTTTCTCTTATTGATCTGTAATGGATTCCTCTTCAGTTCTGCCAAATCACATGTTATTTCCTGCATTTTGCCCAACTCTATTTTATATGAGGTACTTAAAGCAATCCATCAAACCTTCCCCGCTCACTCACAAGCCTCCCCAACTGAAAAACAAAGAACCAAAATAAAATAGCTAAAAAGGAATCCGTTACTGGAAAATAGAACTCAAAAAGTTGATGGATGAACTGTTTCTCAGTTTTTAATAAATTATGCATTTGATGTTTTAGTGTTTGTTTTCAATACTTACATTAGACAAGAAAAGAAACAAAGTTAAATTTTTTTAGCAGTTTTGGCCACCAAAAGAAAGTAGTGAAAGTGTTTGAGCAGTTGAAAATGTGAACAATTTGAACTACTTTTTTCACTTGTCAAAGTAATAAATATATATCTGCATAAGTCAACCAAAAATTTGCACATCTGCATAAGCATAGGGTGATGCTGATGTATCAGTGAGCTTAAGGGAACAAAGAAAGATAAAACAGTAAAAGTGCTTCTCTGTTAATGCAAAAGCATTTACAGCCAACCCCGTCTTTGACGGTTGTAAATTCTTCCTTATCATTGAAATGAAATTATTGCTTACCCAAAAAAAAATAATAATAATAAAGCATTTACAGCTTTGTGTCGAATGCTGGTAAGTACCAGCTTGATGGGTGCCATTTATTGGTTGCCTTATAAAGAGTTGTACCGGCATTTGGTTTATTGGTTAGTACCCATAGCGAAGTTTGATTATATTTGCTCACTCGCCTTCCATTGTTCTTTTCTTACACCATTTATTACAACCCTTATTGAGTGATCCATGCAAAAGCCTCTTTTATTCCCCACTGTACCTTTCCTATATCATTCTTTTTTTTTTTTTTTCTTCGTGCCAGATGCCTTTATTATTCTGAAGTGGCATTTTCGGTATATCTTATCATCTGTCGTTCCTAGGTAAAAAATTTGCTCACTGTCCATCCAGAAGACGAAGTTCCAGTGAAGAGTGTCACAATTCGGAAAATCCCGAGGTTTATTTTTTCATACATTCTTTTTAATATTGCATGAGAAAAAGGTACCCAAGTGTTTGTGTTGAAACTAAGTGCTTATCTTTGCTTCACAGAGTTCCAGAAACCATGCCACTTTATGACATACTGAATGAGTTTCAGAAGGGTCACAGTCACATGGCTGTCATCGTGAGAAAATCTGATGATGCATCAGCGGAGCCTGAGAACACGCCTAGTAATCATAGTAAGTCAAGCCTCAACCGGAAATTCTAGGACGAATCTTCATAATATTGATAAGCAGGACTCGGGAGTTGCTCCGTTATAGTTATTACTTACTGAAATATCTCTTTTTCTCGAGATAGATGCCACCAAAGAGGTCAAGGTTGACATTGATGGTGAAAGGCCTTCCCAGGAGAAGAAGTTGAAGGCAAAGATATCTCTTCAGAAATGGAAAAGCTTCCCTGGTGGCGCAAACAAGTCAATTAAGGGACAAAGGAGTAAGAAGTGGACAAATTACATGTATGCAGATATCTTGCAAATAGATGGAAATCCTCTCCCCCAACTTCCGGAGGAAGAGGAAGCGATTGGCATAATAACCATGGAGGATGTCATCGAAGAGCTTTTACAGGTATGTACAACAATATTGACAGAGACAATCATGATAGCAACTGTGTATAATAAATTAATTTTTTTTTTTTTTTTTTTTTGCACCGAATGGCCTGTATGCTGAAAATCATTATATTGTGCAGGAGGAAATATATGATGAAACGGATCATCATTTTGAAGACTCATAACAGTCAAGTTCACCAGAAAAGAAGATATGTTAGTTTAGGCTTTTGTATAATCTACTGTAAAATTGTAGTTCATCATATGGAAAGCAGATTGAGGTATTTGTACCTGCATTTTTAGGGTCATGTAACACATATATATATAGATATATTCTATGATAGCTCAAGGAAAATTTGTTCCATTTTCCAGGTTAGTAATCTTCCCCACATATCACTGTCTTGGAGAAGCGTCTTTGATGATGTTATGTCATGGGGTTCTTGCAGATTGTTTCCCTGTAATCTCATTCCCGTCGGAGTTTTTACCCTTGAAATACTTGTCATTCAAATTCAGATCAATTTTTATTCCACCCCCAACACTTCCCCTCCCACCCACCCCAACCCCAGATCCAGTTGACAATCATGGACTTGCTTTAAGGATGGTTCTATGGAATAGACGGATACGATGTTTGTTGAGAAAGCTTTGCAATACGTCATGTGCCCCGGACAAGTGACCCCCATAGGAGATGAAAGTCATCTTCATGAAGCAACATACATGTATTGGTAGAAAGAGCAAAAACATAAACTTTAAGCGGGAAAGGGTCAATCCACATCCTATTTAGAATGACCGCTAGACCGCTTTCGGAAGCCTTTGCAACCTTATTCAAGGTCCACTAGGTGAAGATGCAGGAAACAACGGATCGAGCTTGGATCGCCATAGATAATCAGAGTAATGCTATAAATGGATTTGATTTGGATCATCCACAGTTCTGAGATGAGCAATAAGCCTTGGATTTGATTGCATAGGTTGCACGGAGGATTATGAATGGTGAACCGTGAACATAATGAAAATGTTCATCTTACAGAAGTCTCAGATCGATCTAGACGATAAGACGCACCAGAGAAACCCAACATTAGTCATGGTGGGAGTGGATTTGGATATGCTCTGTCCTGCTAATAGTGGTTTGCCAACATGACCAAATTTTTAGAATAGGGGATTTAAGGGTAGATCCGAAGTGAATTTCAATACCTAACCATACGAAGCATCCATTATCTCATACCTTGTACAGTGAACTCTAACCCAAAATGAGGTTTATAAACAGGATTCGAAGAAACTGCTATATTAAAAAGATGCAACTTTCTGAAACTCGAACCCCCAACGCCATTCATATTTGGCTTTATGCGGAGGAAAATTTGACAAACAAGAAATGAGAAAAATCTTCAACCGGAACCGCAAGCCTCGGCTCATAAATACTGGTGCTATATGAGAAACAAAAAGAGCTTAACTAATGTTGAAACCAAAGATCTTTCATAACAGCCGCCTGCACCAGATTGGCTAAAGCTTAAAATCGATGGCTCTGTTGTGCCTTCCACGGGTCAATGATCTACTGGAGGGGTCTTAAATGATAGTAATGGTAGATACATCTTAGCTTTGCCAATAAAAATTAGGCAAATTGATATTCTAGCTACTGATTTATGGGGTGTGTACAGGAGAATTTATTTTTGTCTGCAAAAAACGATTCCAAAAGATAAAAATAAATGTTGATTAGCTGTAGCTGTCGCTCTTCTACACAATGAGAACAATCCAAAAATAAAATATCACAATGAGATAAGCAAAAGTTCTCCCTCTTCTCCGAGGTCAAGATTGATGTCATACCAAGAAACCTGAATGCTGCAGTAGATTTTCTCGCGGGGGAAATCCAATACCCAAGTGAAGACCAACTCATGCTTGATGCACCTCCTATGCAAATGTTGCAAATTTTGAAAGACGACATGCTTAATTTTGTTTTATAGTAAGGAGATAGATGGATAAATAAAAAACAATGCAGAGAAGCAACAAAAAGGTGCTAACGGAGATGAAGGGGGTTTCAAAGAGACATCCGATAAAATTGAAAAAACAAAGTGGAGAAAATTGAATGAATGTACCGTGCAGATCTTGGAGGTGGATCTGCTGTAAGTGTTCAATCATCTATATGAAACTATGCCTTCCTGTGTTTATGCTAATATTGCACTTGCTTGTAGAGTTTGCTCAAACTCGTTCGGTTTGAGCAAGCAATGATTCACCACTGCTACCTGGAAGACAGGACAGCAGATGCATAACACAAATGGGAAATGTCTGCAACATGCCCTTTGTTATGTTTTGTCCGATACACCAGAGAATAAATCTGTTTTGTAATCCTCAAAAGATACTTCTTAAGGACTAAGTTTATACGGGTGGAGAGGGGAGGGAACAAAATGAAAATTGTCAGAGCATAATCGTGAAATCAAGAATTGGTTGAGGCACAACTTGAAGTTTTTATCCATATTTTGATGTGAAACATGTCAGAACTTGATGGCATCCCACCAAATATTGAAAAAAATAGAACCACCATTTCTGGAAAAAGGAAGCATCCGGCACCAGATGCCTTGCTGAACAGAATGCTATATCAAAAAATTAGCCTGCCCCACAGCATACATCTATGGAAGCCTCAAGCCTTCCAATGATTAATACTCAACATAACTCCTCAAGGTCAACAAACTACAATTGTACAGCCCCTCAAAATGTCTGATGCAAGGAAATTGCCTCTTTCTCTTATGGTAACATCGCAATACCCCTCTTAAGGGAAGACAGTTGTTTCATAGCCTCCGAAGGGGAGGCACAGACCATTCTGGATAAGAACTAAAATTAGCACTCCAAACTTGCATCTTTCAGCCAGAAATTTCATATGCCAAGAAGGATCAACTTAATTAGATCCGGAAGCTACAAATTCTGTGAAAGAGTAACTTCTATCTCTGAAAGAGACTTACTTATACCTTCAGAGGTACCAGTTCCATGTACACGTTTCGGGCTACAATTTGATGCTATCTCCAAGTAGTGGACTACATGTAGGGGTGCCCCCAAGCAATAGATCACACAAGAGTAGCAGAGAACAAGACAATATCATGATTAGCGCTTATGTTTTCTCTTCTCTTTCTTCTTCTCTTTATCTCTAGATTTTTCTTTTGAATGGTACTTGCTGGAGTGATGCTTACTTGAGCTTCTATGATGCTTCTTTGCTTTCTTCTGCCTGTCTTCAATAATTTCTTCATCAGACGATACTGAATGTTTCAGTGACAATGGCTTCTCAGGACCAAGTACAACTTTCTCCCTTAAGTTGGACTTTGATATTAGCTCCTCCTTAGCATCTTCACAAGATTGAAGATAGGGACCTGTCTCATCCATCCTCGACCCTATTGCACCTCTACCACGCTTTACCCTGCATGCATGACAGCATATATATAAAATATTTCTTGGGTATTTTATTCAAGAAACACCAAATTAACGAGAACTGTGGTTAGATATGTTCATTCTCACAGTGAACTCTAATCTTGATGAGAATAGTACATGCTTTTGACATAACCCAGAAAATGACTTGGTTTTGCAGAGAACATGTCTAAGAGGAAACAAAAATAAATATTCATTTATGAGGTACCAGAAACAAATTTATTGAACTCTAAAACCTATGCAGACAGATCCAGCATAGATGCATCCATAAAATTTAAGTATTTGTGTGTTTTGTATATATGCACATGAGAGAAAGTAGCAACAGAGATTCACTTTTTACCTTGAGTGCAGAAATTCCTCAATCTCTTCATTATCCAAACCTTCCCCTCTCGTTGAATCATTATTTTCCTGGAAGTCTATGCTTGATGAACACGAGGGACCAATGCACTCGTCAATCACATCATGACTTCTCTTTGAGCTTCTCAAAGAACCACTATCCTTGTGGTTCTTTCCACTGCTGCTCTCATCTCTTGCCCTTCCTTTCAGTCGATTATCCAGCTCCAGCTCCTTTTTACGAAGTCTCCACATTTCATTAACTTCCACAGCTTTATTGGCTGCAAAGAAGGCATCCCATACATATGTAAGTGAACAAGCATCCACAAGGAAAGATCCAAGATGTAATTAACAGGAAGTTTAAAGATAAGACGGTCAAAGCAGGCATCTACGATATGCTCATCCCACTATTATCTCTGCTTTGATTTTAATGCACACACCTTCCCTAGTCTATTTAGAATGAAAGGTTAATAACATAGAACATGGCCATAAGCTGAATAGCACATATTAGAATGAATCAGCTGCAAAAGATCCTTAAAGAATTCAGCTGAGAGAAATTACTATAAGTCTCCATTGTTTGGGCTCTCTAACAAAAAATTTGGGAAGGTAAAGGCATGAATGTGTAGCACCAAAGAAGTGAGAGGAAGCATAAATTTAATTCAGAATACTAACCTCAGCCAATCAAAGAAACAAGAAACTTGCATCAGTATGTATATAAATACATACACATGCGTGCACGCGTTAAAAGCAAACCCAAGTCACTTCCCAATATGTTAAATCGTGAAAAATCTATGAAAACATCTTGTATCCAGTATCCTTTGCTAATTAAGCACTCAGCAATCATATAAACATCATATTCACACCAACAGAAATAGTCAATCAGGGAGAAAACCAAATACAGCAGAAAGGAAAAAATTCCCCTAAATGAACAAACAAAAAACAAACCTTGTTGAACACCAAGAACAGTAGCAGTGAGAAACCTTGCATTAGGCCGACCCCTTACAGTAGGCTTTTGAAGGTAAGCAAGCACACCTTCCTTCTCTGCTTGTCTCCGTAACTCTGCTGCTTCTTTCATAAGGATAGCAGCTATCCTGTTTTCAGTGTCCAGATCCATCACCTCTGCAAAACAAATTCCCATAACAACCTGCATTAGTATACCAGTAGCAGTAACTCACAAAACACAAGTCTGCTCTCACAAGCCAGTACCATTTTCCATAACTATAAAAGTACAGCTCAGTCCACCAAATAAATAAATAGTTAAGCTAAAGGTAATAGTCTCATTGGGGCTTCTTAGGTCAATGATTTACATGGAATGATTGTAGTTGGACATGAAATATTCCTCAGAAATTTAGCAAATAAACCAATCATCGCAAGAAGGCCATTTCTCAGTAGTAGCTACGCCAACCCTTCAATACCACAAAGCTCCATCCATAACCGTACTGCCCAAAGCCATCATCCTAAGCTTTACCAACATTTCAAAGATACCATATACCAGAATCAAAACAAACATTAATTTCATAAATAAAAGCCTCACTATCAATAACTTCATCAACCTCCAAACTGGTGCAAGGCCACTAAGCAAACTCTCGCCACCAAACCAAACCAAAAAAAATATAGCCGGGCGGCCTGGAAGCATCAGGCAGCTGTTGGATCAATAAGACAAGCGGCTCCAATACATGGAACCCTATTTATCTAACAACAACCAAGTGCATAATACACCCATTATCAGTGGTGTGGTCCTAGACAGCCCGACTATTCGCCCCCAAAACCACATTTTTACTGTGTTTTTACTGTTCTTGCAACCGTGTGGACTGTGAATTGACGATCGTATCGAATTAATTTAAATCATTCATTTTGTTTTTTTTTCCATGACATTCGTCAGCTTATGATCATGAAATTAAAGTTGCAATCGAACGACCGAATCACAAAATCAAAAACACGTTGAAAGCAAGATTCAATTTTTTAATAACCCGGAAAAAGAAAGAAGTTCGATTCTTTAATCCCAGTAATTAATTACAAAAAGACGAAAAGATTCGTGTAAAGGAGAAGAACAATAATAAACCAAGAATAGAACAGAAACTGACCTTACTGCTAGTTCAATTCAAACAAAACCTAAGCCCCAATTTTGCAAACAGAAAAGCCGAAGATAGAGAGAGGATGCGGTAAACCTAAACCCTAATCTTGTTTCGATTGAAAGGAAGCAGTTTGGATTTGGACTCAATAGTTGTTTGCTGCGAGATTGAATACACGATTCCGTCACATGATGCGTGTTCATAAAAACATGAACATGTATTTTGTTGGGAAAAAAAATGTATTTTCAAAATTCATAAAAATGACAGGGTTTTTTAATTCAAAAAATGATTACACCCTTTCACTTTTTTGTTGGGAGAAAAAAAAAATGGCAACTGCTTGTAAAATATGCAAAATCTAGATAATTACGCACACTAATATTTTACAATAGAAAGTATGTAATAGTCCATCGTTAAAACAATATTATATAATGCAATTGGAGTAGAGAAATGTGGACATTTAATTCTCAACAGAATATTCAATTTTTCTTTTTTTTTTCTTAAATAAATACTCAATGTTTTTCTAATTTTACAAAATAAGATTCGTGAACTCCTTTAATTTTTCATCCATTTTTAATATTTGTTAACTTTTGTAATATTCAAGTCATCTTATCAGAGATATCTCTCAATTTGAATTGTTGGAAGGAAAAAAAAAAAAAAGGACCTCCAAATTTGAATACTTAACATCATATATAGTTATTGATCAAACGAATTATTGAAGACATATATTAATTTCACATTATTTTTTCCTTTTCCTTTTTTATTTCACAATGATAAAACTTCAATAATATATTCACCCCCATTAAGAAAATTTTCAAATTTGTCCTTGCCAGATGTTTAGAGAGTTTATGCCATACGATTAGAGTTGTCTAAGCACGAAAAAAAAAATGAAAAAAAGAAAACTAAATATATATACGTATATTATGTATGTATTATTTTGAAGTTTTATTGATAAGATATCTTCATAATACTTTTGTGATGTAGGACCATCATGACCAACTTAAAGTTTTTATTTATGATTTTTATATAATTATTATAATACTAGTAGGAATTCTATTGTTACGATGATTATAGAAATTTTCTTAGTCTATTTTGTTAAAAATATGCCTATACATTCTTACTATCAATTATAGGAATTTTTGTTCATTTCCATATGGATGCAAATGTATATATGCATATTATTGATATTATTTGTGGAAATATTAAAACTTTATTTTTCTAAAACAAAATAAAAACTAAATTTAATAGTAAATAAAAATTAAATATGCATATTGTGATTTGTGAATATTCTGCATGTATATTCATAAGAAACGAATGATAGTATAATTTATGAATTGACCCACTTGACCTACTAACCTGTAATAAGGGTAAGTAAAAAAACCACAAACCGTAGGTTGAACTGTAAATCGAATCGAAAAAAAAAATCGATTTGTTTACGAATCGTTTGATTTACAGTTCGATTTGATTATATATAAATGGTTCGCAGTTTGGTTCGAGAAAGCAAACCGAACCGAACTGTTTAGTTAAATAAAAAAATTTATGCAATTATTTTGTACTTTTTTATATTTTTTTCTATTAATTTTCATAAATTCTATCAAATTTTTCATATCTTGTTATTCTTTATCATAATTTTGTATTAATTATTAAAATTAAGTTAAGTAAATTCCATTTAAAATTTCATATTTATTAGAGATAAAAATGTTTAGTAAAAAATTGATATAAACAGTTTGAATTGTAGATCAAACCGAGTTAAACTGATTTTAATTTGATTCGAAAATTTTATGAACTAAACTCTATGGTTAGATTCAACTTTAAAAAAAAATCGAATCGTTATATTAAGTTCGGTTCAATGAGGAGGGGCAAACCGTATTGAAATGACCTATGCCTACCCCTATTCTATAATGGGGTTGGTTGGGTTAGAAATTTCGACTTACATTTGCAAGTGGGTGAAAGTAGGCTAACCTACTTAACATATAAGCCAATATAAGGCGTGGCGGGTTAGTCCACTTAGCTTACTTGTATAGCTCTATATATGATGCTAATTTAGCAATAACGCATTATATAGCAAAACAAGCAGACGATTTAAGAGTACCTATAGCCCACTTATTTTAAGGTAATATAGAGGGAACAAAATAGTTATTGTTAAAATAACTTATGTTCTCTTATTTTATTTATTTATTTATTTTTGAAAACTTGATTTGGAACAACTATTTTATACCATTTTACTATTCTTACCCTAGAAGAAATAAGTATAAATTTCTATTAGGTGGTACTAGCCAATCTTTTTACATAGAATGGATTTTATAATTGTGTCAAATTTAACTCTCATCAAAATTATCATCACCCCTAGGCCATCAACACCATCCTCTTAGCACTATTGCTATCACAACCACTATCTTTCCTACTTAACCGACGCCATCATCATAAAACCTACTGCTTACACCATCACTACTATCACCACCAACATACTATTGTTATAGCCACCAATTCTACAACATCAGTAGCACTTTTATACTATCAATGCTATTGTCACCATTGCTATTAATACCCACCGTTCAAACCATCACCATTACTAGCAACCACCTTTCACTAACGTCAATGTCACTATATTGTTACTATGACCATCATAGTTACGATACAAGTAACTACTGCAAACCTTTTACCTTACACCATTACCTTATGATGACCTCTACCTTTACTCCTATGTTATCAACACCACCATTATCATATTGCTATGATGCCATTACTATTGATATATCACCACCTTCACCACCATTAGAATCACCATTACCTTCCCTACCCTTATCATTACTACCATTATCGTTATTATATTTGTAACCTCTCTTTTAGCATCGCTATTGCTATATTACTACCATTACTACTACTACCTCAACTACTGCTACATTCTTATGTTAATACCACCATCAACATCGACATCAACACTACTGTAAGATTATCATTAGGACCATAGTGTTAATATTGGTAATTGTTTGCTATGGAGGTAATGACAAAAGTAGTGGTGATTGAGGTATAATGAAGGTAATGGCATGCAAGTGTACGGTTGTAGTGATGAAGGTGGAGTTGAGGAGAGGTGATGCCATAATGTTGGTATGGGGTAGTAAGCAGGTGGTCCCATTGATGGTGGATGGAGTGATTTACGATTTTGAATGGATCGCAAACGACCTATGTCACGCTTCGAAAAGGTGAAGTCGTAACAGTCCCACCATATAAATCATTCTAAGATATAAACTATTCTCACAGTTATTATCTTAGACCTAGTTCACACTAGGCATACTTGACTTTACATCTTTAAAGCGTCCAATTCGATACATGTTTAATATAAACCTGTGAAGTAATCCTTTGAAATAATTTATAATAATAAACTTGTCATTTGATCTTATAAAAGAGTAGTAGTAAATCCTACAGGTACCTATCATTTTATATACAGACCAAAATATTGAAAACTATCAAGCCCTTTGAGGATTCTTGTGTAGTTTTCCTTAAAAGATAAAAAAGTTAATACTAAGGGCAATAACTAGCTATTTCTTGTTGTATCTTTCTCCTCATCTCAGTTTACTAAGGTTCTGGTGTTAGGTAGGCATTTATAAGTCATTTAGAACCTGCAAAACAAACTATAGGAGAATGAGCGATAACTTGCTTAGTAAGTGGGGTAAAGACAGAAGTATGTACTCAGCACATCATAAGCAGGATTTTTAACCAAGTTAGTTAGATGCAATGTATGTATAAGTAAATTTCATTGTACAGTGTTATCCGGTCAGTCATGAGATCAGAGAAATTGTGCTCGCTTTAATTCGGGTTGAGGAGAGTGACATCACATGCTCACAAATCGAAACCAAACCGAAGCCTGTGCAATGAAAACCACCTTCCTCTCGTGACCACCTTCAAATCATGATCCCCAATCTTGCTGCAACCTCCTCTCCTGTCACTTAGTTTAGCTAAGAATGGGGAAAGAACCATTTCAACTATTCTCATCGAAGGAAGTCCGTATTTAGCCTAAGAATCCTAGTCGTTACCCTTAGTGAGTTGTGATACATATCGGGTTAGGTATTAAGTCGGGTTTGAGTTAGTTCATCTTTTTAGGGTGATAAACCAAGCTTAAACAATTTGAACATAACAATATTCACAAAACAACCATAACATGAAGCTCAGCTTCCATCACAGCAAATCAAAACCCAACTACAAGTATCGCATACGCACAAATAGCTAACTACAATCACAAGTCAATACATATCAATATCTTTAGATATTTTGAAATAATATCCTAAAATACTATAAAGCATTGATCCTACTTACCTGTCCTGATGCTCACTATAGAAAACTCGTATCATTAACAGTTTGATCACTAGGAGACCTTATATATACAAGACCCAAATTTAGTTTTCGTAATAGTTATGAAAATATTATGGTTTTATCTAAAGTGGCTATATATATATAAAGTATATTATCATTTTCTTTATATAATAATATATAGTTTCATTATATTGGTTAAGTTAAGTTATTAAGTATTAATAATATATGCAATTATATTATTATGTATAATATATATTTCTGATCATATCAAAACATACTTTTAGTCATTTAAATCATATTTCGATTACATTAGAGTTATATTAGCACGTAAATTAGTAATATTGTAGAGATAAAGGTTATATTACCTAAGTTTATCCAATTTTAGTAAATAGTATTGTTGAGCTTGTACAAACCTAGTGATACATATTATGAATCCCATTTTTAGAGATAACTTTTAACGGATTGTTTGAGTTTTTAATACAATTATACGTATCTAATCAAATATTAATGTGCTATACATAATTTATATTATTAAACCATATTTTACCTAATTTGTCAATATAACTCATAATATAGATATTATCTAACCCTAATACCTCTATAACATATCTCGGTTATTAAAATATCATTAAATATATTTAAAAAATATATAATTTTTATCCAATCTAACCAGTACAAAAATATATAGTTTTTATTCAACTTTTTATCATATTTTAACCTATTATTACTATAATTGGGTATCGATTTGATATTTAAGCTATTTTACTACGTAAATTCGTAATAAATAACTTGGGTTATCAAATAATTCCTCAAAAATTTCTATAGACTCCTAAAAATATAGGGAACTCAGTTAGTACTTGGTTTTACATTTTCGATCTATTGCTTATATATTTGTATTTACAATTTTACCCTTGAATTATCCTAAATTACCCAATTATAATCCTTTTTGCACCAAATTGATTTCAACTTGTCCCAACATTATTATTATTCACTATAAATCAATACATGTCCATTTCATCATTTAATTTCATAATTTCCTATTTATTTCACAATTTCAGCCTATTTTCGAGCTATTTTTAGGTTGAAAAATGCAATAAATATTAAAAATATTCAAATAAAAAATCAGAATACGTAGAAATTATCTATATATCATGTATATACTACACAAAAATTTTGAGTTAAAAATTACATCATTTAGTGTATTTATTTTAAAAGTTAAAATTTGGATGAATAGTGACTTTCTTAAGCATATACAAAAAATAATTACAATTTTACAAAAATAAAATTATAATGTGAAATTATATCTAAAATAACCTATATGTAATTTTTTTTCATAATTTTATGACTTAATTTAATATTTTTAGAAATTATAAAAAAAATAGGGCAGAAAATTGACCAACCTGTTCGTCGGTACTCCGACCACCGTTATCCAGTGGGGGTATGTTGGCCAGTAAGGGTGTTGGTGGTGCTCCATGGTGGTGGAAGAGTGTCACAGCAAATTAAGGTTTGGTTTGGGAACCAGCTAAGCTCGGTCCTTGCTCTATTTTTCCTATTTTTTCTAAATATTTTTCTGAATTTTCTTTAGGTATTTTTAGTTGCCAAAATGTTAAATCTAAGTCTTAATATCTTATTTATAGTTGTCTAGGTTGGTTGGAATTTTCTCAACCATTAAGTAATTATTATTTTTATTTATTTGGTTATTCTTTTAAGGAATTTGGAAGTATGAGGTGTTAAATTTTTATTTAGTTACTTTTGATGCAACTGGTTATTTTTTTTAAGCTGCTCAATATTTAATCCAATCATATTCCATGTTGTTTCTTTTTATATATATATTTTTAAAAAAGATATTTTAGGGTATTTGGTATTTTATATTAGTATTTAATGATTTTTGTTAATATACAGGTATATATCCTATATATGCCGTACACGTAATTAGTAATTATATAGGTATAATCATGTTTCTAGCATATCTTTTATTTTTAAGATACTTTTCCTATTTAATTTTGCGATTTTATCGCTCATTATGCATAATTATATTATTTTAGATTAATTTACAGATATATTTATTATATATACCAGGTATACTCATAACAATATGTGTATACTCATATAATATATTATGTTATATTATTTTTTTATTACCTAATTAATTTATCTTTAAGTTTTCGTTACATTTCGAGCTCAGTTTTAGTGGTTTTGATTATTTTTATACTATATTAAGTAATCATACTTCTAAGGGGAAATCGAGGTTTTGGATAATTATTTTCAAAATATAACTTCACCAAATCATTTCAACTAACTTTTTTATCTTAGTCGTAAAATTTAGGTTTAATTGGATAACTTTTTTTCAAAAGCTCTAAATTTATATACAATTGCCCTAAATTCGACTTTATGATCTTATATAAAGTAAATTTTTACTATTTTGATTGTATTCTTGATATTCTTATTATATTATGGATTTTTAAACGTAAGAGAATTCATCAATTAGGGTTATCAAGTTTCTCATAAGTTTCTAACCTAACCGGTTTACTTTTTCAAATGCCTTAAATTAACTATTGACCTTAATCGTATAAGGATAGGGCTTTGCCATAATATTTAGATGTTCATGTCTTGATTACTGATTTATGGGATATTACAACCTATTCATAAGATGACCATTCCAGCCACCTAAACGACCTTTTCTTTAAAGGAAAAAATACAAAAAAATTTATAACATTTACATGTATATACATTTTAGCCCTTAACGTTTCATTTAGTCGATTTCAATCCTCAATATTTTCAAAAATGTTCTTTCGTTAGTTTTGCCATTAGTATGGGCACATATGAAAATATGATTCATTTAAATAATTGATTTAATTAAATAAACTAATAATATATATTATATAACTAAAAGTCATAAAAATAATAAGAAATACAAAAAAAATGATAAAAAGGTTAGAAAAATCTAAAAAATAATACATATATATTATTTAGTAATATATATTTATATACATGCATATATTAACATTTAATTTAAAATAAATTAATATAAATTAACAAAAATTAAAAAAAAATTAAAAAAAATTTAAATTTAAATTCAATCGCCCTCGATAATAGGGTAACCATAAAATGACTAAATTTGGAAGTAGGTTATACAATTTACTAGCGGCTGTGGGTAGCCACCTACTCTTAGGGGAGTCATGCAACCTCCCTTAGGTAGTGGATGACTACTTATAACCGTCCAAAACTATAAAAAAAAAAAATTAAGATGAGAGGTTTTGGCTTTATATATATATATATATATATATATATATATATTATATGTATATTCAATTTAGGCAATATAGAGTGGTGGCTTGCTACTTAAGGGGGTTGTGCGATCCCCTCCTCCAACTCATTGCTGCTAATCAATTATAACTCACTTCAAAATCTAACTGAAATCTAGCTACCTATGAGTATGAGGTAGACGGATTTCCTCTTTATGTTTTTTGTTTTTCGAATTTTGTTAATTTCCTTTTATTAATTTATATTTAGTGTTAATGTATAAATATATATATGATTGTTATATAATTATACATGTAACTATTATATCCATCACGTAAGGGTTTTTTCAATTATGTAGAACCTTTTTTCCATTTTTCCTATTTTTCTATATTTTAATTAATTTTATAATTTTTTTTTATTTAAGAATTATATGTTAACGAATCAAATGCTATTACCTATCCAACATTAACTGAAACTCTAATAGAAGTTAACAACAGGTTTTAGGTTGAAGACTGAAATTGATTAAATGAAGGGTTAGAACTAAATTGAAAAAATGTAAAACGTTAAGGACATTTTTATACTTTTTTCTTTTTTAATTTTACAAATTTCTTTTCATATTTTTCAATTTTCTATATATTGATTACTTTACTTATTTTTTTGATATTTTATAGTTTATCTAATTTATTTGATGTAAATCTATGGACCAATAGAATCACGCCATATATTTTTCTCTAACAAAACAAGTGACACCATCAAAAGGACTCATTTGTATGAGGATTTAAGTATAAAAAATAAAATGTTTAGGATTGAAGTTGAAAAACAAATGCAACATTGAGAATTAAAAATATACTTTTCCTTTTTTATTTTTTATTATACTATTTATTTAGTATAATTACATGAACTAATGAAATGTTGCCATGTGATATTTCTTAACGAAAATTCTAAGTGTGTTAAAAAAAAAATTGTTTCCAAACATTTATATACGTTGAGGATTTAAGTAACAAAGAAATAGTTTTAGTAATTAAATAGAAAAGCAATAAAACATTGAAGATTAAAAATGCATTTATTTCCTTTTCTATTTGCTAAACACACTTGTAATTAGTAAAAGAGAAATATAAAATTTGAATAAATTAAATGTAATTCTCTAATTATTATGTATATTGCAATTATTAGAATATTATGATTTGATTTGTGACACATATTTATACCATTAGGATATTCTCATGTTAGAAGATAAATTAAGTAGGCTAAATGAGAACAAACGTATTTTTTAAATGGAGGTATGAAAAAACAAATCTACCAAATATCATTGCAATACTAGGTCCATCGAAGAAGAATGGCAAGGAATAGAATGGGATTTGATTTGTGACTAGTTTTAATACCATTAAGATATAGTAGCTGCAATTTTGTGTAGCTATGAGTAGCTTAGATTTTATGTAAGAGAGTATGTTTGTTAACAAAGAAATTACAGTTTTTTTTTCTTTTTTTTTTTTCAATTTATAAATTGCAAGTTTGGCATGTGATTTATGATCTATCTACGATTTGTAGATTATAAGCTCTAACTACAATTAGTATTGCAAGCACTTCCTATAGCAACACAAATAGGCCAACTACTTCACTTGACGTAAAGTCCATTTAAAAAGTGCAAATCAAAGCACACTATAGGGAAATTAAGATAACAAACTTATAATACAATATTAAGTCCTTCCTAAATTTGAAAAATGCAGCATTTGCAACATTAAGCCAACATAAACCCTGCAACAACTCTTTAACTTCGTGATTTTGTAAACTCTAATATTACTTTATCTGCACATCAAATCCCAACTCTATGATATCATAAACCCATGATAATTCTTAATTTCATATAGAAACAAATGTGAGAAAGAAAATGATTCCAAGAAATTATTGAAAGCATACAGGTAAATTTATAACTAAATTGTAGACACTTTATTTTTATCTCCTTTTTTTTTTTAGAATAGGTTATAGGGTCCTAAATTAAGAAAATAGATAAAAAATAGAAAATTCCCCCCCTCCTAACCCAAAAAAAAAAAAGAAATTAAGAAAACTCAGAAAATTTAGAAAGATAGAAAAAAAAATACGAAAAAAGGAAAAAGCACAAAAAATAAGAAAATTACAAAAAATATATAAAAAAGTAATAACTAATTAATTAATTAAAAAGAAAAAAAAAGAGAAGGAAATCTTTTCGTTTTTTTATTTACTTTATTTTTTAATTATGTATATTTTGGGGGGGGGGGGGGGGGGTTCGTGCCTTATACATGACTAGCATTCCCTCTTTTCTTCTTCTTTCCAGATTGCAATTAGCTCCAATTTCTTCGTCATTTGCCTTTTACATGTGCTTGGTTTAGGGTGATTTTTTACCCCATTTACTATACGATTTCACTGAATTAATGGTGAAATCATGTAGTATGCTTGGCATACTTTGAATCGAGACCCATTTTTCATCCAAATTTAGTCAAATTCGATAATAAATCAACTCCAAAAATGAGGAAAAAACCAAAAATCTGGCATCCCCATTCATGGCCAATTTCTCCATTAATGACCTTTCCAAGCTTATTCAAGCTATATTTAGTATAAATAGAGGTTGCGAAACACACAAGCATACACAATAAAAGCTTAAAAACGCTCTAGGTAAGCAAATTGAAGCTTTTTCCCTCTAGACCGATCCCTTTCTCTCTCTAGGATAGGCACCTGTATTGTTGTTTTTGGTAAAAATCATCACCACTACCATCGGAATCATTGTGTTTAAAAACCCCAGGTAAGACACTTCGATTCAACTTCTTAAGACGATCCGAGTCACATAAGCTGACCAAAGTCAATCAGAGCCGATCGAAGTCGACCGAAGCTGATCGAAGCCGACTAAGCTAACTTGAGTCGACCTCAAGTTGACCAAGTTGACCCGAACCTAACTCGGTTTGCATTTTTTTTAATTATTATTTGTTTATTTATTTTATTTATCCTTTTATTCATGTACTTGTAAAACTAAAAAAAAAAAATAGAGAAAAAGAAGGAAAAAAAAAAGAGAGAAGAAAAACAAGAAAAAGAAAAGAAAAGAAAAGAAAAGAAAAGGGGAATCTTTTATTTACTTATAGAAATAGATAAATAAATAAATAAGGTAACAAAAAATAAATAAGTTAGTAAATAAACAAATTCATTTTATCACTTAGAAAAATTGGGTTTTCCAAAAAATAATAAAATAAATGAACATTTTTCCAAATTATGACTATTTTAGAATTTTCAAAAACAAAATATTGATTAGGAAAATTTCCTTAAATAAATCGAACTGGATAAAAACATAAACTCAACCTTTTTTTGAAATTAAAATCCATCAACTCACTAAAATTTTATAAAAGATAACTACGTACGTCTGATCTTAAATAGCGGGTGTATGGCACCTACAAGGCGACAGTATAAATAAAAAACCTAATTTTCTTTTTTTTAGTTTAAATTACTTAAGTTATCCAATTAGAGTAACTAGTAATTAGGTTTTGTTCTTATGAAATTGAAAGGTGTTTTTTAAGGTTAAGGTTAAAGTTGGAGAGTTAATGGTACCCGTAAGGGTTTAAAGATCATAACCTTTGAATCCAGATCTTTTGTTTTAAAACAGTTTTTTGTCGGTTTTCATTAGAAGATCAGCGGCTAAGTTATAATCAATCCACGCAATTGGTTATAACTTAACTCTTTTTCTTGACCCTAGTCAAGTGGCAACTCCAAGGCATTTTCAAATTAAAAACCAGTGGTTGTAACATGATTTTGTAAAAATTCATCTAGCTTTTTTAGAAAAGCACTACCATTAACTCACTATTTTTGCCAAAACAGAATTTTTCCAAAAATACAACAACTCGTTTTTGCAAATTCAACCACATGGCATCAAAATATAACATTTTATGAGTTTACTCATAAAATTTCATATTGAAATTGCATTGAATGATTTTTCGAAAATGCAATCGAAAATCAATGTAAAGAACATTTTTCTTAAGGACTCTATATTAACACTTAAATTTTGAAAAATTTGGTTTAAAATTTGAATTTTTTATGCAAAAATACTTGGGAAAACCAAGTTTCAAAATTTTTTGAGTTCGTTTGTTATTTCCCCCTGAGTTTTAGTTAAAAATGAGGTAAAGCGATTACTCACCGAAACTTGGATCTTCGGCCATTGTGGGAGGGATAGGGCTTGTAAGCTGAACTAAGCGCATGCTACTCCTTCAAGCAACGATCTTGTTTTGCTTCCAATTGTTGATTTTCTTGGGTAACTCCTTCAAGAAAGAGTTTTGTGTTTTTATAATGTGGTTTAGTAGTGTTTTAAATTTTCTTCCCCTATTAACATATATTTTCTACATAGATTTTGTTGTATTTTTATTTTTCTTAATTTCCTTAACAATAATTCACAAAACGTGCCTTTGCAAAAAAGAAGACTTCCAAAGCATTCGTTTCCATATTTTTTACGTAACAAACTATGAACGAAATTGGGCATAAAAAGGGATAGTTTCATAAAATAAAACAAAATCTACTATTTCAATTTTGTTCATCACACAAGAATGGAGCATTAGGCTAAGTGGTGCTATGTATTTGCCTATGTGGTGCAACCATACAGTGCTACGTAGTACCTTAGGAGTGTGGCACATGATGGGTCCTCTTTTTTCTTTTTTTCTTTTTTTCTTTTTTCCTTGATTCTTTCAACGTCTTTCTCCTTTTTTTTTCTAACACCTAAAATACAATTTGATTAATTATTACGTCTCAAAAAAGCACTACCTTTTTTGATAAAACATATTTTCCTAATTTGACTGAATCAGGATCTCGGTTTTTACCTGTGTTTGGGTTTTTATTTGAAACTTCATATGGAAATAAAATATTCATTTTAACTTCAATTGAGGTGCAGTTTGAAGCCATGATTTCTTAGAAAAGTATATTTTCAAAATAATTTAAAAAAGAGTAATCCAAAAGGGCCAGAAAAATTGGTTTTCAATAAATATCCATTTTTGTTTGAGATTTCTAATTTGGTCAAATCGCACATATTTATTTTAACTCTAGAAGCAACTTTAGACATTAGAAAATTATTTCTACATCAAATTCACCTAAATGGACTACAATGCAACACTTTTATGATTTTGAAATTTTTTTAAAACTTTACCACAAAGATCAAAAAGAGGTTGAATTTTTGCTATTGTAGGAGAAAGAAATCTTCTTGATGATGACTTTTGAGAGATGAAATAGGCAAACTATAGAATGGGTTTTTAACGAGCTATTAATCAAAAGAAGTAAAAAGAGCTCCTTACAGTCTATCTTAGCAAAATCCTTTGACGAGATATTCTTTCCTAAAGGGAATGATAGCACTAATACTATATGGAGATAAGGCTCCTTTTGGTCTATCTAAATGAGATTCTTTGGTGAGATATCTTATCCAAAGGAAAACAACAGCATTAAGGCTGTTTAAAGGGCAGAAAATGCTCCTTGCGATGTATCTTAACAAGACTCTTTGGTGAAATATTCTTTCTTAGAAGAGTGATAACACTAAGGTATCTATTGGTAAAGTTCCTTAAGGTTTATCTTAGCAAGACCCTTTGGCAAAATTTCTTATTCAAAAGGAAACAATAGCACCAAAGATGTCTAAAAAGTAGAAAGAGCTCCTTACAATCTATCCTAATGAGACCCTTTGATGAGATATCTTTTCCTAAAAGAGTGATAGCGTTGAGACTATCTATAAGTAGGACTCCTTGTAGTCTATCTTTACGAGATCTTTTGGTGAGATATCCTATCCCTGGAGAGAAGGGTCAAGCATTTAACTAGTCAAGGCTCTTATAAGATATCCTACCCTAGAAAGTACTTGATAGGTTATGGCTCCTGTGAGATATCTTACCCTAAAGTTTTGAATGAGTGCTATACTTATTTTTATATTAGCTTGCCAATAGTAGATCCTGGTCCGAAGGCCCATAATCACCTCTTGGCTTAGAAACTTCATGGATAGATTAATCTTAATTAAGGTCAAACATGGGAGTTTGTAAACTCAACTGCCCTTCTTCTTTCCTTTTAGTCTTCCTTTAGATGCAATTCCACTTCTTTTTTATTTATCTAAACCATATCTTAGAAAAGGAAAGATCAAAGCACAATATTTAAGGAGTTTTAGTAGTTCATCACCATTCATGATAGAAGATTTCTTTTTGTTTTCTTTTTTAGGTTGTGTGTTTTAGGGAGATATGCATGGTATGATATGAAGCTGAGATCGAGAGCAACTTATTGATGTAATGGGGAGTGGTCAATAACCAATCTAACATCGATAACTGTTGAAGACATCTACTTTACACATAAAGGATGAAAAAGTCAGTATATAGAGTATTCAAAAGTGGAGATAAAAAAACATCATTCCATTGATTTTTAAGGATAATACGTCTTGATTACATTAGTATTTATAGGATCTTTTAAATCTAGGCCATCTATTGTGACAAAATCAATGCTCCCCTGAACAATATCATTCTTACTACATAAGGACCTTTATAACTAGGGGCAAACTTCCTTCTAAGATCTTGTACATTTAGGAGGACCTTCTTTAACATTAGGTCTCCTTTTATAAATCGTTAGGGTCATACCTTCTTATTGAAGGTTCGTATCTTCTTTCACTGATAACATTGCTTGTGGCATAACGTAGTTAGGCTCTTCTTATCTACCAGGTTTAATTGCTTGATCCTCTTCTTAATCTACTCAATTTTGTCGAAGTAGCACCAACCATGATGGACTTAGTCGCCCTACGAAAAAAGCATAATGAATGCTTGAAGGAGTATGCTTAGAGGTAGAGATCCTTAGCTGTACGAGTATCCACCTCCATGACCGAAAAGGAGTTAACTTTAACTTTTATTAATACTCTTGAAAGACCTTACTTTTCTCATTTGATTGGGCAAGCCTCCTCCAGTTTCGTAGAGGTAATAGCCATGGGATGTCAGATTGAAAGTGCTGTCGCTTTTAGTACGTTATAGGAGCCATCAGATAGAAAACTGCCTTCTATAAAGCCTACTATAAGCAAAACCAAAGAAGCAACTGTCGGCATGGTGAATTCAAACACCAGGTCCAATACTTTAGTCTCATTCAGAACAAATCTTCCACTAATATAGCAATAATTCCAAAGTCAACTACAAGTCAACAAGGTTTTGAGATAGTTCACTAAGATATTAGTTCCCCTTAGCTAAGTCCTTGAAAAATTGAGGAAAGATAATTTGATCTATTTTGAGCCTCTTAGTGAAAGATCTAGACCAAAATTCTTTGATCCCAACGCCAGATGTTAATATCATTTGGGGCAAATAGGCCATTCAACCAACTCATGCTGGAGATTAAGAAATAAATTTCAAGATTTAATCGACGAAGGCATAATCCAATTGGACTTTATAGAGGCTCTAATTCCAAACATCAACAACAACCCCTTACGTAACCATGGGTTCATCATCAATATGATATTTGACAATTTAGATCTTGCCATCAACACGATTGGTTCCAATTGAGAACCCTGAGTCTATAGATTCTACAAATAAGAGGAGAAAAAAGTTCCACAGACTAAAAAGTACACCTTTCATGTGCCTTTAGCCCCTAAAAGTTATAAAACTACCCTTCTCAACTACCAAGTAGTAAATTAGGGGCAATCGAGCTCACTTATAGGAGGGATTACTCGCTTTGGTAGAATCTATCATCTAAGGGAAGACTTGAAAAAGAAAGCCATGCTAGAAAGACCAATCCTTTTGAAGTTCTTATTGGTGGCCTCCACTACCCTTTCATCCGTGGCCTATATAATGTAGAATTCCTATGAATGATCCAAACTGCTATCACAACTTCATCGTGAGTTTGTTATTAAGGTTCGTGCCATTATCTGTGATGATTAACTTTGGCACTCTATATCAGGCAATTATATCCTATTTCAAAAAATTGATTACTACTCCCTTGATGACATTCGCATAAGAGGATGCTTCCACTTACTTTGTAAAGCAATTAATGGCTACTAGGATAAATCCATGCCCATTTAACGCATTTGGATTAACTGGACCAATGATGTCTATTCCCCACATAGAAAATGGCCATAGTGAAGACAAAGCATGCATTTCTTAAGGAGAGTGTTCACTTAGTTAGAATATACCTAGCACAGGTGGTGGTGCCTTACTATATGATGTAGTCTAATTCCATTTTGGACCAATAATATCCCATCTACATGACTTTCTAGGCTAACATATGCTCATTCATATGTAGACCACATGCCTCTTCATGTACCTCCTTCATCAAGGTACCTGCCTCTTCTTCATCCGCGCACCTTAGTAACGCAGTATCAAACGATGCTTAATATAGCATAGCACCACTAAGCAAAAAGTGTCTTGCTAACCTCTTCAATATCTTTTGATCCTTCTTACTTGCCTTTCTAAATATGTGCTAGTTTGAAGAAAAGTTTTGATACCATGGAACCAAAGCTTCTTATCTTTGGTTGCTTCCGTTACCAGGCAAAAAGCAGGTTTATTTTCCACCATAATTTTCAATCGTTGTACTTCGATGCCACCCAACACCTAAACCATGGATGCTAGTGTAATGAGGACATTTATGAACTGATCATGAGTTCTCGGTATGTATGTGAAGGAGATGTTTTCAAACTTTTCTACTAATTCGGCAAAGTGCTAATGGTAAGGCAACAATTTTGGATCCTTCGTCTTGTATTCACCGATAGTTTAAAGAATAATTAGAGATGAGTTGTTGTACTCCTTTAGCTTACAAACCCCTATATTTATAGCCGCCTTGAGGCCTAAGATGTAGACCTCATATTCAACAATATTGTTAGTGTAGGAAAATGTAAGCCTCGCTGCGATAGGGATATAGCTACCTTTAAAGGATATTAACATTACCCCTATCCTATATCTATGGTCGCTCGGGAATTGGCAAGGGCATGTATTCTCCATAGGGCTCTCTCCCCCCTTTAGCATACTTACACACCTTGCACCCCTCAAGTATTCGGTGCACATCCCTCATCATCCTAGGCTAGTAAAAATGCTTCCTTAATATTTCAATCATTCTCTTTTCCCCAAAATGGCCAACCAGACCCTCGGCATAAACTTCTCAAACCAGTAACTCCCTTATAGAAACACTCAACATGCACATCTGCTTACCCTTCATCAAGAACTCCTCACTCAAGTAAAATCTGTCCATAGCTTTTCTATTACTGCACTTAGCTACTAAAGGCCCAAAATGTGGGTCATGCTCATATTGATCAAGTAGAGTGCCAAATCCAAGCACTTTAGCTTGCAACGTCGTGATGAGGGTATGACGATAAGAAAGTGCATTAGCCACTGTATTAGTACTTCCCTTCTTATACCCTATGACATAGCAAAAGGTCTCCAGGAACTTGACCTACTTGGCATGATGCCAAGGAAGCTTCTGTTGCCTATGAAGATGCTTGAGAGATTCATGATCAGAATAGATGATGAATTCTCTCAGCAACAAATAATGCTGCCAGTTCTGGAGTATACGGACAAGAGCATAGAACTCCTTATCGTAGGCTGAGTAATTCAGGGCAACACCTCAAAGTTTTTCGTTAAAATAGGCAATAGGTCAACGCTCCTGCATAAGTATAACACCAATGCCAACACCAGATGCATCACATCAACCTCAAAAACTTTCTCAAAATCTAGTAGGGTAAGTACTGAAGCGGACATCAGCATACACTTCAAATCTTCAGAACTCCTCTAAGCCTTTTTTTTTCCATTTAAACTCAACGTTCTTCTTAGTTAATTCAATCAACGGCGCAATTATGAAGTTCCAAATAAATCTTCGATAAAAAGAGGCTAGGCCATGGAAGCTCTTGACTTCAACTACACTTGTCGGCGTAGGCCACTCATTAATAGCCTTGACCTTTTCTTCATCAACGCGAACTCTACTTCCTAAAAAGACATATTCGAGGAATACGACCTCGTTTTGACAAAATGCTCATTTCTTCAGGTTGCCAAATAATTTCTCGGCACGAAGTATGTTAAACACCAATCTCAAATGTTCGATATGAACAAGAAGGTTGGCACTATAGACCAGAATATCGTCAAAATAAACCACAATGCATTTGCCTATCAATGCTTGAAGCACATGATTCATGAGTCGCATTAATGTACTCGGCGTGTTAGTTAAACCAAATGGCTTAACCATCCACTCAAATAGACCATCTCGAGTCTTAAAGGCTGTTTTCCATTCATCTCTCAATCTCATTTGTATTTGATAATAGCTACTCTTTAGATTTATTTTCAAAAGAATGCGGGCACTATGCAACTCATTGAGCATATCATCTAATCGAAGGATCGGGTATCAATACTTAACAGCAATCTTATTGATGGCACGACTGTCAATGCATATCCTCCATGATCCATCCTTCTTTGGTACTAGTACGGTTAGGACGGCACATAGGCTCATGCTCTCACGGACATATCCGCGATCTAACAACTCATCAACTTGCTTTTTTAGCTCAGCTGCCTGTTTAAGATTTAGTCTATAGGCGAGTCGATTTGGTAGGGCTGCTCCAAGTTAAAGATCAATGCAATGCTCAATTCCTCTCAAAGGAGGTAATCTTTTTGGCATCTCGGATGGAAATAGGTCAACAAATTCCTGAAGTAGTTGCAACACTTTGGCAGGTAAGTTTTCGGCTTCTCTAACCTCTAGGAGTCTCCTAACCAAGAGGAATACATAGTCCTCGAATTTGACTTCTCGTGCAAACTAAGCTCGGGAAATCACCAAGGACTTCTACTGCAGAGATGTCACAACCTTTTCTTGGGTTTCTTGCACTTCCCTAGGACTCATCGGAATCAACATAACTTTCTTCCTATCCTTTTGAAACATATAGGTGTTTCTATACCCATCATGTAACACCCTTAAGTCAAATAGCCACGGTTGGTCGAGTAATATATGGGATGCATACATGGGCAGGACGTCACACAGCACTTCGTCCTTATATCTATCACCAATAGTGATCGACACACTGACTTGCTCGAAAACGTGTAATCCTCCCCGCTCGTTCAGCCAGTGAATCTTGTACAACTTGGGGTGTAGAAGAGTTGGCAATTTCATGGCCTTAACTACCCCTTGCACGATAACGTTAGTACAACTCCCTCTGTTATTGATCATAGCGCATAGCTTGCCATTCATTCAGCAATTTGTATGAAAGAGGTTCTCTCTCTGCTCGTTCTCATTAGCCACAAAAGTACTGAGAAATCGCTGAACAACAAAACAATACTCGACACCACCCTCAGGGGGTATCTTGGTTCCCTAATCTTCCTTAAATTCTTCCAACATCTAATCGATTGTCACTTCTTCCTCTCCTTCACTCACACTTTCTACTTTAAATTGGGGTTTATCTCCTTTAATGGTCATGACTCGACGGTTTGGACATTGACTAGCTACGTGTCCATAGCCAAGACACTTAAAACATTTGATTTCTCGAGTTTTCCATCCTAAGCTCTGACCCTGGTTTCTTCGGATCTCAGGTTCCTCAGTCTTGCTCTTACCTCGGCCCTCATCTAGTTGGCTCGGCATGTGACCTCGGCGTTTAACCTCAAATTTGTTTGATGCCCTATCACTCCTTGCTTGTCTCGATAGGCTATGCTTATTTGGCATCATCGTTCTACTACTCGACATTCGGCTAGCTTGGTTCCATCATTACCTTTCAACTCTCTAGGCTACATGGATGGTTTCATCTAGAGTTGTAAGGCTCTACAATTCCATGACGTGACCAATCTCTACTCGAAGTCCCAAAATGAACCGTATTATAGTTCAAGTCTCAGGCTCGTCGACATCACATCGTATCATGAGCAACTGAAACTTTCAGACATAGTTGTCTAGGAATCTATTACCTTGCCTCAAGTCTTGGAGTCATCGGAAAGTGTCTTGCTCGTAGTGTTCGGTAACGAACCTACTTCTCAAAACTCTCTTCATCTCATTCCACGTTCGGACTTCGCATCAAGCCCTCAGATGAACATTCTGTAGCTTCTTCCACCACATTGCTGCATACCTAGAAAATTCCAATGCAGCCACCCTAATGTGGATAGTGTCTTTGTAATCGTAGAAGTTGAATATCTTTTCGATCTTCTCTTCCCAGTTGAGGTAGTCATCAGCATTACCAAACCCATTAAAGCTCAGAATATGTACTTTAAGATGTTCGGCACCTTTTGGCGCTCTAAACTTACGCTCATCCATCCCATCATATTGGTCTTCTTCTTCTTTATCTAACTCTAACCTTCTTCTCACGACTCTATCGACATTTCACGATGTTACTTGGTTCACAGGAAAGGCTTCTGGAGCTCACTCGTTCATCTGCCTCCTCAACTTATCTCTCATTTCTAGGCTCTACTCAATAACTCTTTTACGCGGTCCAACCTTTAAGACTTTATTTACTGAGATAGCTAAGTTGGTTACAATAGCAATAAGATCTTGTATCTACTCATCAGTAGTACGTGGTGTTTATTGGCTAACTCGATACAACCATGAGCATCACTCTCAACATCGTGAATCTCTCCCTGTACACTAGGGTTTGACATTCTCAATATAAGCTTCAACAAGGATACTTCCCGTAAATGCTTTCTACATACAAATATCTCAAACAGCAGACACAACAAACTAACACTACATAGCTCTCAGTCTCAACCTCAAGCTTTGATACTAGGAATATAT
Source organism: Lumnitzera littorea (assembly GCA_024138015.1). Classification (NCBI taxonomy): domain Eukaryota; kingdom Viridiplantae; phylum Streptophyta; class Magnoliopsida; order Myrtales; family Combretaceae; genus Lumnitzera; species Lumnitzera littorea. The sequence continues at coordinate 12,641,981 of JAMXBB010000011.1, read as the reverse complement.
GGTGTGCCTAGGAGCTCAATTATCACTAGCACTTATCGAGGCAGAATTGAATTGAAACGGGTCCTTCGAGATATCGAAGAAAATTAAAGGGAAACAGTCCACAATCGAACAAAAGTAGCTGACGTGAAGCTACTCGGAAGATGTGACTCACCAACAAACACAATACGACTTGACACCTCACTTGATATAATGCACAAGTTGATGTCAAGGTCCACCTGCCACTAATCCTAAGCTACTCAGCAAGATTAGATAAGAATGTAAAGGGTATGGCCTTGAAGAGGATTGTCTCACAAGAACAGAGTATTCAGTATTAAGATGTAAGTTATATCCGGCTTACAAGAGAAAAAGACTATTTATAGTAAGTCCCTAGGGCAGTATTATAAATAAAGAAATTATAAGAAAGTATTTACAAAAAGGGGATTTCTAGTACATATGAAAAGAGTAAAAGGACAACAAACCAAAAATAGAAAAGTAGTTAAATGTTTGACAATGTAGACAGCTGGTAGTACAGCATTGGTCCTGTATGAATATTCTTTGAGCACAGCAAGTAGGAAAGGTCAAAATGTTGTGGCACTAAAGGGGCTGGGATGAGAGAAATGGTAGTATGTTGAGAGAAACTACTTGACCGTTTAAGTGAGTCTCTCGTCACTCGGCAATAGATTCTCGGCAGCAATTTGTCGGAGTACTTAGCACAGGGTCCTTAGTAAGGGAATGGTCGGCATCATCACGATTGAGTATATAGATTATTGTATGACAATGTGGGGACCTCAGGGAGTTCAACCACATTTCTTCGATGTACAGTTTCTCGTCATTAGCAGGTTGCCGAGAGAGAATTCTTCAGGAGAGGGATTGGAGGCCTCGAAGGCGTACGCGAGTAATGGGACTGTTGATCGGCATTGCATCAAAAGGCGATATTGGTACTTTCATCATTTACATGCGTGAGATATCCATTATGTTCATCATTTTTATCAGATCTGAAGAATAAAGGAAAAAGCAAAAGGATAACAAATAAATAACAAGAAAGAATTGAAAAAAAGAAAGGAACTAATTTCATTGAATAAACTCAAATTATCTGAAAGAAAAGGGCCTAACTAATTGGACTAATTAACAAGAATAGAAAGCCAGTTACATAAAGAAACTAAGACGCTAATATCTTCCATTTTGTTTGAATTGATGCTGCATTGTTGAGCTAAAACTTTGGATAAACTGGCTACTTCGGGTTCTTGAACATAAGCTAGTATTGGGAATGTCTAACGGATGTCTGGAAAGTCCATGTGAGCATGGTACAGTTGATCTGCTCTCTTGCCTTTGGTTTTAGCCTTCATTTTTTGAATCTCCTCTTCAGTGGGCTCATATCTAAGCCCAAACGTTCTAATCTGCTGCTTAGGTTATTTCGAGCGACCCCATGTCCCCTGTCTTGACTCTTTAATCAAGCTGACCTCATAAAAAATCTGCAATCCTAGCTCCTCCAATTCTTCATTCCTAATATACGGAATAATCATCTCTTTATAAATGTCATAATCTTGCTCCCCAAGAATAGTAACCAATTGCCCTCCAGCTATGAATTTCACCTTCTGATATAAACTAGATGAAATTGCTCCTGTTAAGTGAATCCATGGCCTTCCCAACAGAAGATTGAAAGTTCAAGGTATAGCCAGGACTTGAAATAGAATAGTAAACACCTATGGACCGATCTCGACTTGTAGCCCAATTTCTCCAAGTATCGCCCTCTTTGATCCATCAAAAGTCCTTACTGAAATCAAACTGGGCTTTATCTCAGCCAAATCTACTCCAAGCAAATTTAGTGTCGCCAATAGACATACATTCAATGAAGACCCATTATCTATCAGTACCTAAGCAGCCACTTTTCTTCCACACTTGACCACTATAAAAAGGGGTTTTGTATACCGGTCTCCTTCTTCACTTAACTCATCTAGTGAGAATGAAATCTGATCCATTGCGAATATCAAGTTCGCTACTAATCCCAGCTTTTTGGTGGAAATCCCTTCATGTACTTCGACATCTTTCAGAATTTTGATTAAAGCTTCTCAATAAGTATCTGATGACAAAAGCAAGCCCATTAGGGAGATTTAGGCGGGTACTTTGGCTAGCTAATCCATAATCTTATACCCACTAGCTTTCACTATCTTCTTAGCAACATTCTAATCTTTCTCATCTTTAGTCAACAGCTATCTAAGGGATGTTTTATGCCTTAAACTTTTGATCCTACTTGTTTAGTAATTTTTTATTATTTTTCTTATTAATTTTTAGCAATGTTAATTTTTAGGTATTTTAAGCATTTTCAGGTATATAATTATATATAATAATTATATTCGAAGTACATGTATTAATTTTTATATATTATTTTATGTCATTTTATGATTTTTTAATGCAAATAATTTATCTCTAGATATTAGTTAATTTTTGTTTTTTATTTATTTATTTTTTGGCCAATAATTAATTTTTGTTATTTAAATCGTGCATTTATAGCAGGTGAAATACAACACAAGTTAATTTAGTAAAATGCACTATTTTTAACTATAATGTTATTATTGTATTATACTCTTATAATTTGAACCCACCGGGTATTTTTGTCTAACTCCTAAAATTTACATGTGAAATATCATCCTAATCGGCTTAATTTTGCATACACCTTAAATTACCCACTCAGAATCCAATATGTGAACTATGAGGCTCACAACTACTAGTTTTTTGATGAAATTTGTATATAATAGTGTCAGAACATGTGGCTCTTGAAGCTGTTCTTGAAAATCAAAGTCTTTTGATGTAACCATTGTTATGTAAATATAAATCAAGTACTAATAACATGTATTATAGGTTTTTTTAAGTAAATATTTTGAAGGAAATATCACAAATTCTACTTAAAATAGGTATCCTACTGAACGCTTCAGGCTAGTTGAGTTGTGTTCACCTTATATAGATTACATCTACAATAGTGGCTATAAGGTTAGTTTTTATCTTAAATTAGTTTACATGGCGAAACTATTATGACTCCATCCATTTTGGGTGTGATAATAAATCCATACAAAACTAGAAACCACATCTCCCATGAGATAAATGAACATTAATTTATCTATTTTTTTCACAAAATCATGATCAATTTGAGCCAAACAAGGAAGAAATAAAAAAAAAATGAATTCGAGTGCCATTAATGAGTAAATATTGAATCTTTCTAGCTTTTTAGGGAGGAATCATGGTACTAGGCTATAAATAAGTCATCTTCCATGTATTCAAGGCATCACATTTATTAGAAATCAATTACAAATCCAAATTATACTAGTTTCTCACTTTAGGTGATTATTAGTGTAAACCCACTCTCTCTCTTAGATTTCTCTCACTATAGAAAAAATTGATTGGAGAAAATTCTTGGGAACATTCTATTCATGTTTATAAACAAAATTGGAGCTTTGATGTCATCTAATTTCATCAATTTTGAGGAGAAAAATTGAAAAAACTATTTTGAAGTTGTTGTGCATTAGGTTGATTTTTTCTAGAAAAATTGAAGCGAGAAAACTTAGGTTTTTAAGAAATTGATTTAAGACTTTCGAAGTTCGACATCTCAAGAGTCCAATGCTAACAACCATAGCCTGAGAATTAGTTGGGAACCACCTAAACTAGCCACTTTTTTTGCATAGGCAAGTCTTCCACTTTATTTTTGTGTTCATAAACTTGTTCACAAAAAAAATAAAAATAAAAAAACAAAAAATCCAAAAAAAGAAAAAAATTAATGTTGAGCATGTTTTGATGTGTTTTTATGAATCTAATATGTTTGTGATAATTATTTTTTATGTTACATGTTTCTATTGATATTGTGATTAATAAATTAATTAGTATGATGTTTAGTAGATTTTTAATAATAATCATGTTTTGTTAATTATTTAAATGTTTTAATTAACTTGTTAGTATTATGGTAATAGACTTTTCTAATATGTTCTTGTTAAGTATATTAGTATTATAGTTATTAAAATCACGATTTTACCAATATGATTTTATGAGTTTATGATTTTATGAGGTTTTTTTAAGTTAACTCGAATGTAAAATTATTTTAATATAGAAATTTACATTTTTAACTGAGTTACATATTGAACTTAAAGGAAACTTATGTTTTTAACTGAGTCTATCGATTCTACATATCTGAATTGAATAAGCTAAAGTTATAAAGAAATATAACAAGGTTTTTACAAGTTATCAATTATTAGGGTATTATGTCATTTTCCCTATACTGTTCCATTTCTTTTCCTCTTTTGCTCTCTCCTAGTTCCTTATTTAAAGTTCATAACCTTCATTTAGGTTATAGTTTGAATAGAAAAGTTTAAAGGAAAACTATATACTTAAGTTTAAAGGAAAACTATACTATTAACAACTTAAGTTGAGTTAAAAGATTTGGTTCACTTTGATTCATTACTTTGAAAAGAAGTTAGAGAAAAAAATTTAGCTTTGACTTTATGTGTCCTTTTTCCATGCATGTTAAATTATATAATTAGAACTTTTATGATAAAGAAAAAACTTAATTTCTTCATCTCCATTATACATTTCAAGTTTTTAATAATTATAGTAAGCAAATTTATAGTTTTTTGAAAACTGTCTTGCATAAATTGTAAAAACTTATGTTTCTACGTTTTGACTCAATGCTGTGAGTTTATAAACCCTTTAGCGATTTTAGGTAAAATTGCGAGTTTGACAACCTTAATTAGTATAGTTTTAAATAATGTTCTGTGACATGCTTGATTTTGCTTGTAGGTTTTAATTATGTTTTCAAAATAAAGATGGGCTTCCTTTTCCAAATTTCTTTTTTTCTTTCATGAATAAAATGTTTTTTTAATAATAAATTAATTATCCTTTTCTAAAAGTTATGAATTTTTCTAGGATTTTTGAAAAACTTTTTTTCCCAAAATTAATAAAATTTAATAAAATTAAGTGAAAAGAATTTTTCAAAAATAAAATAAATGAACAAACTAAAATTTTCATCAATTGAGAACTACGTGAGCTTAATTCTGCTTCGTGGGTAGGTAAACACTTCGCGTAGCCTAAACAAAAAAAAAATTCCCCTTTTCTTTTATTTTTTTTTTAAATTGAAAAAGCCCAAATTTGAAAAACATATTTAAGGCCCATTAAGTAATTTTGGACTTCTTTAATGGAAATTGTTAGGTTTTAATAAGTTAGCCTATCAACTCAAGATTTTCTGATTTCTATTTTTCTAATATTTTTTTTAAGGAAAGAAAAAAAAAAACATGGGCCAACAGCTGGAATTAAGGTCTATTCACTTACGGGCCATAATTCCACTTTTTTCTTGATTTTGATCAGGTGGCGACTTTCTTTTAAAAAAAAAGTGTTTTATTTTTTAAACCTTTTCTCAATCTGGTTGGGAGATTTATGTGAAATGCTAGGTATAATATAAATTGGACTAAGAAGAGGGAGAAATCGAATTTTTAGCTTGAGAGGAGCAAAACATCATTTCAAGTACACAAGTCTAGAGGATTTGTCAACAAGAACAAGTCCACCCATCAATTGCAAAACATAAGTGTGTGTAAACTTGTCCATAGGGGTAGATTGGTCTGGAATAGGCTTAGTTCACAAGTTGACAAATGCTTAAATTAGGACCGGCTAGTGGGGGCAATGGTCCCTGAGTCAGTTCACGTGAATTGGTGGTTCAAAGTTTGTTCACATGGCCTTTGAATAGTAAATTTTATTATTTTTTGAATTTTCCTTTTTCACTCTATGTTTACTACCTTACTCCCCTCTCTCGTGAACTAGAAATTTAATTTTTTAAACGATTCTTTTTGTTTTTTAAGTTTCTTGAAATAATTCAAAATGTTTAGTTAGTCCAAGTGTCTGACTTGAAATTACAAGTCAAAATTCAACGTTACTAAAAATTTCACCATCACTAAAATTGTAAGCTATAAAATTTACTTTTTTCGGAATACTTTATCCAAATGAAAAACTAAATTACAATGTAATTGAAATTGTAAATTACAAAATTTGATTTGTTGGAGTTCATGTACATTAACCAAATAGGATAGTAAATCACAATGTCATAATAATACAAAAGAGATAGTTCATATATGAAGAAGTTAGTGGCAGCAGGGAATATATATATATATATATATTTGGTTATTTTTAAGGTTATTTTGAAGGTATCTACGTATTAATTAGTTAGAATCAGATTATCATAGTTCATTATGATATTTTAAAAAACCTTAAGTGTATTTATCAAATTTATATCAAGGGAAAAATGACAAGTTTAGTAATTATCCATTTTAATTTTAGCCAAATATCTTTTTTTTTTTTAATTTTTATGCCTAAACTACTAAGCCTAATTGCCAATTCATGGGCTCGCCAAATTGGCTTGCTTTCATCATTGAATTGCTAAGGTTCTTAAGGCTTGACGATTCACCATATGATTCAGGCTCACCAACAACAGGCTCAAGTCGATTCGTCAACTTACTAGGCTAGTTCCAGGTAAATTTATGATTCAGAATTGCCCTTGAATAGGTTTAAGCGCATGCGTATTACATGATGGTAACATCATTTGCACCTGCAAGCAACAAAACAAATGTTTTAACCATGATATCTTAGCATGCCCTTTAGAGATTTCTCTCTCATTAGGTTTAATGTTAAGCAAGCTCGTACACTTGTTAGCTTATGATAAGGAAGTGGTTCTAGTCACTATATGGCCACTAACGAGCAACCTAAATTGCACAGGATTGTCCTACAAAATGATCGTAACCTCCCTATGTAGCATATAGAAAGTATGGGTCTCCTCACCTTTTAACCAAAGCGATAATAAGGTGCCTTCAAGCTACACGAAGGGTAAGAGTATGATGTGAAAGCCACCAATTGTAAAAAGGGTAGTGTGTAGAGATCCATAGGCATCCTCCTCTTATCCTGATGCAAAGATGCCTTTGTTCAGCAGCATACTGACCATGTTACATCTTAAGAGAACATATAAGAAATTAGAACCAACACTTGAAAATCGTATAAATTGAGTTATTAAAATGAATGGGTAAACCATTCATATACCTATCTAGCCCAAACTATATTCAAGCGATGCGTATCGTATTATGTGACTAATGATCTATTGGTAAGGCTTAGCTCCATCTATGTAAGGAAAAATAAGAATTAGGTCATGTAAGCAACGAATATCATACGAAAAAATAATTGTAACGATCAAATATTAGATGTATAAAGGATAGGATGGTTCGTTTAACCATAGAAGAGCTAGGCATTACAATGTCTCCTAAAATAGTTATTGGTGATATTAAGCAGATGAACATTAGATGTGTCAATCTTGAAATTGTTGCAATGGCCATTTGTTGCATCCTCCTCATTTACTACTTCTTCTAAATTGTAGTACATAGTATGGTTGGTCTCTTCGATCTCTCCCAAGGTAATCTCTAATAGGTAAATCTATGTTCTCAATCATTGTTTTGTTAAATATAGTCGGAGTAGTCACGAATTATTACACTTGTGAGAAAGGAGGCACGATGGTCTTATTGTCACGCTCCGAACAAGAAGAGTCATAACAGTCCCGCCATGTAAACTAATCTAAGATAGAAGCTGACCTCACAGCTGCTATCGTAGACGCAGTTTACACAAGGCGCACAACTCAACCAGCTTGAAACGTCTGTTTTGACATCTGTTAATATCCAAACCTGTGGTAAAGCTTTTACAAAATACTTGTTCTATACAATCTGTTGTTTAGTACTGCAACAGTAATTATACAAACATTTCATGTCCAAGGGTATAGATTACAATCAGAGTTTATTAAAAACCACAGGTTTTACGATTTATATACAATAAGTTAGAAAACTAGTGGGCTCCCAAGGAATTCCCATTTAGTTTTCTTCAAAACTTAAAGACAAAACAAAAGCTCAGGTTCAGTTAAATTCCTCAATCCTCACTTTCCCACACAACAACACACTAATCTGAGAACGGTGGTACCTGAACATCTTTGCCTTTACTCAGCACCTACAAAAGAGTCTGTAGGGGTGTGAGCACAACTAGCTCAGTAAGTGGGGTGGAGTCAGAAGAATACTATACAATCACAAATAAGGTTAATAATTATGATGAAATGCAATGCAATCACTCAAATGAAAACATCGCACAGTGTTAACCGGTCCATTGTGAGGTTAGAGAAATTTCATCCGCTCCAACTCGAATTAAGGAGTTTTATCGCGACTCAAGTCAGACTAAACCCGGGCTTGTGCAATGGAGAATACCCCCCTCCCAAGACCGCCTTCGAACCACGGCCCCCAACCTTGCCGCGACCTCCTCGCCTATCATTTAGTTCGACTAAGGATGGGGAAAGGACCATTTCAACTATCCTCATCGAAGGAAGTCGGTGTTTGGCCTAACACTCTTAATCGTCTCCCCTAACGGGTGATTATGCATGACCAATTACACTTTAGTCGAATAATCATTAGTGATAATCAGGGGTGACCAATAAGTTCACACAATACAGAATCTATGCAAATATGCAGAATAGCACACCAAGGAGTCGAACTCCTGTCACGACAAAGTATCATTCACACACATAGCATGCGCATAATCATCTAACTACAAACACAACCAGAAGTACTCTTGGGTCTCCGGATACTTTTAAATAGTACCCAAATAGCGGCGAAGCTACCATTCCAACTTACTTGTTTAGATGTTTGCTATTTCTGACTTGAATTGTCAACCGTCTTTGGAAGGTCCTAATTATACAAAAGGTCCAAATTTAGTTTTCGTAATAATTACGAAAACATTAGGGTTTAATCTAAAATGGTTATATATATATATTATTTCCATAATATGCAGTCTTGTTATTACTATATATCGAATTAAATTATTAATTATTGATATTGTACATCATATATACTATTACGTATTATATATCGTTTTGATCGCATCGAAACGTACTTTTTATTTATTAATTCACGTTTTGATTCCGGTAAGGTTATCGAAATGTGTATATTCCTGAATATATTATAGTTATAGGTTAGATTGCTTAAGGTTATCCGATTTCAACAAAACTAGTGTCATTGAGTTCATATAGACTTAACGACACATCTTATGAGTTCTGTTCCTAGAGATGGATTTTAACGGGTAGTTTGAATTTTTAATACAATTATACATAATTATATAAAAACGATCGTATTATGCGAAATTTACAGTTTTAAATTATATTTTATCCAATTTGTCCTTATATTGTAACAATATAAGTATTATTCAATTCTAATACACCTAAAGTACATCCCGATCAGAAAATATTAATAATTATAATAAAAATCTCTATTTAACCCAATTCGATCAGCAATCTTATATATAGGTTTTATTTAACTATTTAACTCATTTTAGTCTATTAATATTACAAATACACCCCGACTTGTAATTTAAGCTATTTTACTTAATAAATTTGTAGTAAATAGTTCGGATTATCCAATAATTCCCCGAAAATTTCTATGGACTTCTAAAAATATAGGGAATTCAATTATCACTTGGTTTCAAGTTTTCGACCTATTGCCTATATTTTCGTATTGACTATTTTACCCCTAAATTTGATAAATTATCCAATTATAATTCTTTTAGCATCCAATTAATTTCAATCTGACTCAATACCATTATTATTTATTATAGATCAGTACATGCCCATTTCATCAATTAATTTTATAATTTTCTATTAAATTCATAATTTCAGCCTATTTTCGAACTAATTTCAGGCCTAAAAATTCAATAAATATTAAAATTATTCAAATAAAAATTTGGGCTACGTAGCAATTACCTATATATCATACACATCCTACACAAAAATTTTCAACTAGAAACAACATCATATAGTACATTTATTTCATAAATATATATTCGGATGAATTACAGATTTCTTAATAAAGTATATTAAATATTAGGAATTTTTCAAAAATAAAAATATCACACGAAAGCATGTCTAAAATAACCTAAGGGTAAATTTTTTCATAATTTTCTAGGTGGATTTACTATTTTTTTTTAATTATTGAAAAACAGGGCAGAAATTTGACCTTGGTGTTCTTGGGTGCTCCGGTGGCCGGCGGCAGCTGGGCGGTTGTCGGAACGCCTAGACGCTGGGGGTACTCCTTGGTGGTGAAGTGGCGTAACAGCAGATCAAAGGGAACCCTAAGAACTAGTCTTGCTCGGTGATTGTTCTGTTTTTCTTTTTTTTTTTTCTACGATTTTTTCTTGATTTTTCTTTCTGTTGTTTTTGGTTCCAAACTGTCAAATGTTGTTATTCTGCTGCTGGGATAATTTTTATAGAGCTCTTTCACCGCCTATGATTTTTCTTTATTTTTTTTCTTTTGTTTTTTCCTATTTTAGCTAAGCATGTGGTATCTTAATCTTACAATTTTACTTTTGATTCAGCACTTTACTTTCCCCTTTGTCCTGCCATGCCTCCTTCCAGCAATCTCATTGTTATTTAATTAATTTTTCTTTTTCTTTTATTAAATAATTACTTAAATATAGATATTATATGTTAGAATTAATTATTTAATTAATATACAAGGTTATATCCTATGTAAATAACATGTGAAATATATAACTTTACTCATATAATTAAGTTTTTAGCATATCTTTTATTTTTAGGATACATTCTAAGGTTAATTTCATGAATTCAACACAATATATATATATAATTACTCAATTTTAAGTTAATTTACGAGTATAATTATTATTTATACCGGGTATACTAAAAAATTACGTGTATTTTTTATAGTAAATTATACTACATTATCTCATTTTATAGCTCAATTAACTTATCTCTAAGTTCTCGTTGCAATCTAAATTCAATTTTAGGAGTTCTGAACATTTTAGGGCTTTAGTAAATATTCTAATTTCTAAAGGCAAAATTGGGATTTCGGGTCATTATTACTAAAATTTAACTTCACTATAATATCTCGACTAACTTTTTCATTCTAGTCACAAAGTTTAAGCTCAATTAGATAAATTACCCTAAAAGCCTTAAATCTGAGCTCGGTTATCCTAAACTTAATTTTGAGAGCTTACACTTATTATGTTTATTTTCCTTGAGTGCCATGGCAAGCTACCTTGTAACTTGATAAATTACTTTTAAATGAATAGACAACCCCACCCCACATCATCATTGTCATGATAGGCATTAAAGAATAGTGTAGTCATGTAGAATTAGAGATAAGAATTGTGAGTTATTTGTGAAACATCTCTAATTGATGGGTGCTAATCAAGCTTAACTCCAATGGTTGCACATGTCTTATGGAACAATTTTGCATAGACCACATTTGACCTCACTTTAGTTTTCTTCATTGACCCCTATCATAATCCCATTTTCATCATATAAAATATTCCTATTTGTAAATATTGCGAATCTCACAAAATTCTCCATTTCTACAATCAACAACAACAAAAAAAAAATATAAAAAAAAAAGGAAAGAAGCAATACTTCTAATAAATTACCTTTATTAATACCTTGAACACCAAAAAAAGATAGATGAATTGAACCTAAGTAAATGTTTTAAGAAAGAAATAAAATAGAATTACATAAATATGTTATAGATTAGCTTGTCAAACGTACAACAGAGATATGAATCAAGCTCACGAAATACAGATTTTGATAAATAAAAAAAAAAAGAAAAAGGAGTTGAAATGAATGGGAGAGGGGTCTGCTTCGATGTGAGGAGGAAGAAGATGGGTTTAAGGATTTAACTCCTACTTAATCGTAGCTTATTCATGTGATTTCAATTCACCAAAACAAATCGTTTCATTAAGTTGTTCGGGTTCGAGATTTATAGTGAAATCGCATTTGTGATTTCTCTATAAGTTCAGTCTCGATTTTGATGAGGAAACGAGTAAAACGGACACAATAAGAAGTTGCAATTTTATAATCGTATTCTATAAATTAGTTTTGTCGGATATCTGCCATAAAAAGTAGCTTGCCTTTTTGGCGTGGGTTAAGTCCTACTTTTTTTGTTGTCGCTATCCTGTTTTATATTTTTGTCAAAACTTTAACAAAACCAAATTATTCTCAGTTTAGGGTTTATGACGACATAGAGCATAACACAACAAGACCCTTTTGTTCAGACTTATTTCATTGTAACAACCAGGCGGCGTTAAAAGCACTCTGTCCGTCTCTATCTTCTCTATTGGTTCTGACTCGTCGAGGACTCAATAGAGTCATCCGTTTCAACTTGGACCTCCCACCCGATCCTGCCCTCTGGAATGGCTCTGCAAAACCACCTATCCAGTTCAATCTCATCGTCTTCCTCCACTTTCTTGGCTCCATCGTCGAACTTTAACACTTCAAGGTGCTTCTTGCTTTTTCATCATATCTGGAAACTTATTGACCTACGGTTTTCGTAAACCCATAATCTTTTGGTACTTATTTATTTATTCATTCTGTTTTAAAAGGGCAGAGAAAGTGAGTTTGCCTATGTCGAAACGAGTTGGGAGCTGTAAATGTGTTGCCACGCCTCAAGAGGAGAAGACAGGTATGCTGTTTATTGAATATGGATGTTGTTGTGCTGGGCATAGTTTCCAGTGTCCCGTATTTGTCTTCGCCAATGATATGCACTTCCACATTTTCTTTCTCATGCATACGTGATTGCTTGTGATTGGTGGGTGGAATGTGTAAATATAAGGGGACGGGGAAGTTATTACACGTTTGATTGCTCAATGGAATGGTAATTTTGTTGATAAAAGAAGGGATTAAAAGTTGTTGAATTGAAGGAAATGGAGTTGTGGGGTTGTGTGATTATGGGGAAGTGTTTTAAAATCTGAACGTTAAGCTCAGTCATTGATTGAAGATTGGATTTGCATTGGAAATTCTGAAAAAAATGGAGTTGTTGGTTTGTGATTGCAGGGGCATACCAAATTGGAACAGACAACTTAGTATCAGACTAATTATTCAATGGAAGGAAATGTTGTTTTTAGAAAGGGATTAAAGTGTTGCTGTGGGTTTATGGTGGAGTTGAGAAATCTGAACTTTGGTGTTCTTGTAGTAAAGCATAGTCATTGAGTAAAATATGTTGCCATCTGTGTTGAAAGTTCTGATCGTGATTTTGTGGAATAGCTTGGTCAATGAGTTGAAAATGGAGTTACTTTTCTGTTATTATAGTAGAGTTGCATAGAAAAATCTGAACTTTTGGTGTTCTCTTGGCAAAGATTAGTCATTGAATCCGGGCGCGATTTGTTCTGCTGAAAATACCTTCCTTAGTCCTTTATATTTATTTAATATCACATGGTCAGTGTCTTTGACATATAATGTTAGTAGTCAGAGGTAGTGGGGGGTGACAGAGTGTCTGTGACCATCAGTGATGAGTAATGTAAGCAGAGGGAAATATTTTTTATTCATTAGGAATGGGAATTCCTCTGTTTCTTCTAAAATTGTTTTTTATCAACCAATGCATTCTGTATTATCAAAACTCGATCATAAAGACACCTGCAGTGTTTGCCATGATATGGAGAAATACATGTGTGAATTGCTGATGACAATAATCCAGGTAGGAAGTATGCTTTCTTGACAATGATAGGTTTAGGATTATCACATCTTGTTATTGTTGGGAAAATGTATTCCTTTTAGAATACCATTCATTGTATTGTTGTGTATGCTGACTTAAAAATGTTGTGTTGCCTGGAGATATCACCCATGGTTTTTCTTAAATGTTACTGATAGTTAGATGCTAATGTGAACGTTAATTTGAAGCTTATACAACCAAGGTACCCAGAAATGCAAATTTGGCAAAGCTTCAAGCTGGTTACCTCTTTCCTGAGGTTAGTGACAGCATTGACTATATATTGCAGTAGTTAGATGCTCTGAATTTAAGAAGATGTATGATGTTTTGGTCCTTAGAACCTACTTCAACTGACAATCCCTTGCATTTGATCAAACTTTTTGAATGTGAAACTGAGATTTTTCCTGGATGGCTTTTTTTTCTCTGCTCTGTTGGAAATTTTTTTGAATAAAATGTTTGACATGAAGTTAGAAGTGGCAGTCTTTTTGGCATTACCTTGGAATGTTATTTTTATGTTTGCCATTATAGGGAAGGACATATGTTTTCGAACTTTATAAGGACATTGCTATTGATTGATTTTGAAATGAATTGAGAATTTGTCTATATTTTTGGGCTATGTTGTCTGTAATCAAGGTGTTTTGGCATCAAGAGGAGAAACATTTCAGCATGTAGTCCTTCACATTTGTTTTTGCTAAGTGGTCCTTAACATTCTTTTAAAAAACTATTTTCCTGTATCAGCATTTAGAAAACTTAGGTTAATCTATGCTTCATAGGCTCAAATGATCGTGTGACTCAATGGCTGTTGCTAATTGGCGCTTTATCCTTACAACTGCTTAGAACTTTATGTTTCTGGTTTATTTGTTTCCATCACCAAATACCGCTCATTCACTGGTTCATCTTGTGCACAAAGCTTCTATGCGTTATTTACATTAATGTAGCTCTATCCCTAGAAATACTTGGATTCAATATATCTTGTGATCCCTTGTATATTTGAAGAAAGTTTGTGTTATAGCATTGGTTTAAAATTAATTTTCAGGCTTGTTATTGAGAGAATCCTGTGATCACTTTTATGAGCTCGATTAAAGAGAGAACCCGGCAATCTCTTTGAAGACTAGGTTCTAAATTAATAGTATTTTTTTAATTTTTTTTAAGAAAATAGGCTCATTTCATTCTTTCTTTTTCTGCATTTAAAGTATAAAGGTGGCTGTTACAAACATTCCCCACTTCCCTATTTTCACGATAACTGCTCCTAAACTTACTCCATGCACTCGCACAATCTGCACTAACTGACCAAATCTGCACTCATTGACCAAATCTGCACCCTATCTGATACTAACTGTACAACTTCCTTACGGAACAACACCTTTGGCTGCAACAAACAGCCTGCACTTGCATCTAAATGTGGTTACGCAGCGCACTTACATAATTACATAAACACATGAAGAAAATTAAAAAAAAGAAAAATAAAGTAATAGCTAAAAGATTAATACATAATGGCTAGGACTGCTGCTTCCTTTTTTCTCCGACTATACACACTGGAAAACGGGTGATTAACAGTTTGCTTGTATATTCATATGGTGCTAAATTTAGTCAGATAAGTAGTTAGAAAAGGGATAAGACAATGATGGTTTTTGCTTGGGCATGTTGGTTGTCAATCACCTCCATGTGCAATGTATTTACTACATTTCTCATTTTGTCTCATGCACCTAAATCTATCGCTTTTGATGTAATTCTAAAGAAAAAGGATTTCTTTTTCTTTTCTTTCTTTTTTCTTTTCTCTCTTTCTCTCTCTCTTTTTTTTTTTTGGGAAACAGATTGCTAAAAGAAGGGCTGCACATTCGCTGAAGTATCCTGATGCAAAAGTAATTAGCCTCGGAATAGGTGATACGACTGAGCCCATTCCAGAAGTTATAACATCTGCTATGGCCAATGTAATGTTCGCTTTCTTCCTACTTCATTTCTTTTTAGCTGGAATGTAACTTTTTACTGTAGTTAAGGACATCTAGTTGATCAAATATGGTATTGGTTTGCAATTGTTGTCATCATTAATAACTCATTCAGCTTCCAAGTAAAATAGCCTTGTGGCTTAATGTTTCAGTCTGTCATAAATGACATTGTTAAACTGGTAGGCTTTCCTATCAAAATTATGTGGCAGGATATTTATGAGAGGCACCATAATGCAAATGCTTCTTTAGTCAAACTTTTGTTCATGTTAGGTTTCACTCAAATTTATATCTAGCAGAATTTATTGAGCAATGCTTCTTTGAAATACAATATATAATGTAATTACTTCTGCAGAGAGCACATGGATTGTCCACGGTGGAGGGTTATAGTGGATATGGTGCAGAACAAGGTGAAAAGGTTTGTGGCATTGGTTATCTATTTCTAAGACTTCCATTCCAATTAATCGTAGAAAGTTTTAGAAACATGTTGCATCTGCCATGTCTTCTTCCATTTTGTGTCTGCCACTTTCATTTTATTCATTTCCCATTTGTCTCTGCATAGTATTATCTGTTGATAAGTTGGAAAAAGGGTTGTCATCCCCTATTCTGTGCTGTGTTATGAAAGAGGTTGATCATGCAATGATACTATAAGACTTGCTTGCAGGCTTGAATTTCCCTGCCCTGATACTGGATTAGTGAGACTGATTCTATGAACAGATCTCTGAAAAGCAACCATTAGACTAGCACAATTGGAGTGAAGTGCTATATATTCTTAGAATTCTAAAAATGATAGCTAATTTCCTAAAAATTCTACTTGTTCTGCTTGTTGAAGAAATAAAGCATTTTAATTTTTAATTTTGCAGCCTCTTAGAACTGCAATTGCTTCAACTTTCTATAGCAACCTTGGCATAGTAGAAGATGACATATTTGTTTCAGATGGTGCAAAATGTGACATTTCCCGCCTTCAGGTATGTTTTATTTCAATGTTGCTTTACTCTATGCAGCTCCTTTTTCATCTTAGTAAGAGTTTCACTTTTTCCTGTATAGATTAATTGTTTATATATCTTCTTTCTGGCAGATTGTTTTTGGGTCTCAAGTTACAATGGCTGTACAAGACCCTTCATATCCGGTAATAAGTTCTTCCAGCATTATGCTGCAATCGCTTTAAATTCTTCACTTGTTTTCTGTTTCTGCCTATGAGTCTACACATGCTATCACCGTGTGACTAGGTATAGCACTTTTCTTTGCTTGCATCTAAAGCCATAAAAACTAATGAAATACTGCTTTGTGCAACATCTTTTTCATATATGCATGCAAGTTAGGTCAGTTTAGCTCAATGTAGATTCAACCTCACCATCTTCATGGAGTGATAGTATAAACTATTTTGCATGCTGGCCAGTGTCTACTTAGATATGTTTTACGTGTGCATATTGTAGAGGTAGGATTGTCTAAAGCAATGGTTAGAAGCAACCAAACGTTTCCAATCTGGGTTTGTTTCTGTCTAGCCAAAGATGAACCCCTGTTCCAGTGAGTAAGTTATTGTGTCCTCTAATTGTCAATTATAACACCTTTATTCTTTACTAAACAAAGCAGCAAAAAAAAAAAAGAGGAAGAAAAAAAAAAGATAAAATAAAAAGTGGATAATATATATACATTTGGAAAGCACACAGTAGTTATGGAAAATTTGAATATAGAAAGTACAATAGTCAATTATGGAAAGGGACAGGGGAGTGTACACCGAAGGGGAACCATGGTGGTGATGTACTTTTGGCTAAATCTGTACTTGATTGTTTTGGGTTGGGGGGTTAGTGGTTGGTGGGTGGGGTGGTTTCCACCTGAAGTTGGTTTAATAAGACTGCTGTCGTTTTTTTCCCCTCACATACATTTTATCTGCAGGCTTATGTAGATTCAGGTGTTATAATGGGCCAGACCGGGCTGTTCCAGAAAGATGCTGAAAAGTATGCCAACATTGAATATATGAGATGCACTCCTGAGAATGGCTTCTTTCCCGATTTGTCCAAAGTTGCCAGAACAGATATCATATTTTTCTGTTCACCGAACAATCCTACGGGGGCTGCTGCAACAAGAGAGCAGTTGACTCGTCTTGTGCAATTTGCCAAGGACAATGGCTCCATTATATTATATGATTCTGCATATGCTTTGTATATGTCTGACAACAACCCTCGGTCCATATTTGAGATTCCTGGAGCTAAAGAGGTGATGTCAAATTTTGATAATTTGCTGCTGCATAGTGGTTTCTTGTCTTATACCTTAACTCTGGGCATGCCTTCTCTAATCTTACATCTTGTGATCTTCTTGGCATTTTTCTTACTCTGGCTATCAATAAACTTATTTCCTCTTATGCTGTAGACATACCATTCTTGATGTCATCTTCTGTAATACTTTTAATACATTAGCTTTTTAAAATAGAATTTTCCCATTAGCCAAGCTTAAAAGGACGGTGGATTAGATTGTTATTCAGAACCCCAAATCTCAGCTAACTGTAGTTTATGTGGTGCTATGTTGCTTTTTTGAGAAATTAGGTGCCAACTCTACTTGATTGTCAGGATTTTTGGATTTTTTGGGGTCACTTTAGAGCGCTTAGACCTGCCAATTTCTTTGATACGATATACTGTGCTCTTGAATCTTGGTGTTTTCTATCTTGACCTGCTCATGCATTTTGTAATACATGAAGGTTGCGCTTGAGACAGCATCATTTAGTAAATATGCTGGATTTACTGGTGTTCGTCTGGGCTGGACAGTGGTGCCAAAACAGCTTTTGTTCTCAGATGGGTTTCCTGTTGCCAGAGATTTTAATCGCATTGTTTGCACTTGTTTTAATGGTGCATCAAACGTTTCTCAAGCTGGTGGTCAGGCTTGCCTTTCACCTGAGGGCCTTAAGGTTAGTTTCATCATTTTTAAAGTATCAGCTGAATTATGTGACTGGAAAAGAAAACAGCATTTTTGGACAAAAGAAAAAGGAGACTTCTCCTCGTGTGATGCTTTTGCATCTAGAATGGCTTTCTTGTCATTCCCTACATCTTTTCGATTAAATCGAAAAATTTTTGTCTGATATCTTCTTTGAATTTTGTAGGCTATGTCTGATGTTGTTGGTTTCTACAAGGAGAATACTAAAATAATAGTGGAGACTTTTGAGTCTCTAGGTTTTAAGGTGTATGGAGGGCAGAATGCACCATACGTGTGGGTAC
The DNA here is from genome assembly GCA_024138015.1 of Lumnitzera littorea. NCBI lineage: Eukaryota > Viridiplantae > Streptophyta > Magnoliopsida > Myrtales > Combretaceae > Lumnitzera > Lumnitzera littorea. The sequence continues at coordinate 12,623,312 of JAMXBB010000011.1, read as the reverse complement.
ACTTTCCGGGCCAAAGCTCTTGGGATGTATTCAGTGAGATCTTGGAGAAGACCCACGTGGTCACAACACCCGGCAGTGGCTTTGGACCTGGTGGTGAAGGTTTCGTTAGAGTTAGCGCCTTTGGTCATAGAGAGAATATTTTGGAAGCCTGCAGAAGATTCAAGCAGCTGTACAATTGAACAATGCAATCGAAGCGTATACGGTGCAGTTTCCTCCACGAGCTCGTGGCTATCTTTTCCGTAACAAGGACTTATTTATCAATAATTGTTTTTAACCGCTCAATTGCTTTATCTCTACCCTTGTATAATGCCGAACATCGGTTATTTGTAGAAGCTGAACCTGACTGTATCGTTCTTCCATCCTCCTTTTGTTCCTTTGAAGCTCCTTCTCTCAAATGCAGAAGAGTATTCATTGAGTGAGAAATCAAACTATGTAATGGAGAATGCCATTCGGCACATTACGAGTATAAGACTAACTAAAATCAATCTTGTGGGGAAGGAGATGAATTCTCTTACGATAAGATGATATAAGCATATACTATTTCACACCTGATAGCCTGAACCATTTCCTCCAGTTATGGATACAGTCTACAAAGAGCGGTTATGCTTTCTGCTCTTCAACCTACAGAACGCACTATGAGGCAGACCTAACTAAACAGGTGATCTACATTATATAAAGTTCGACATAAAACGATCTGGGTTTTGCAGGTTGTCTTATAATGTGCAGTTTGGTTGTATCTACTGCATTGGACGGTATGCTTCTCGCCACTGATATCCGGACATCCTGGTTTCTTTTCTTGCCGTCCTGGCGGTCTGCGAAATTTAGGTGGTTGCACCACTTGAGTTATTGTGAATACACTTGATGACCTAGATGACCAGCGATTCCCGAGTCTAAAGGATCTATATTTCTTTCAAATCTCTTAGTATTGGAATAGGGATAGGCAAATTTTTTTCCTAAAAATACACAAATCCCCAATGTTTGGAGGTAGATTTGAGTAAGGATTAGTTTCGAATCATGAACCGGTTCATTTTGTTAGTGGCAGGATCGAACTGTTGGGCTTTTAAAGCAATTTGCTTGGGCAAAACCGCTCAAACTGATGATTCAAAGACCGCCACATTATTAAAAAAACAATTTGCCACCCACTCCCCCTCGACTACAAATTCATACTTTCAACGTATTTATTGAAAAATTTAAATTTGCATTAAATTTTAAAATTTAAATGATACGTTAATATATTCCTCGGTTCATATAAATAGCAACTTCGGGCCTAATAATAATACTTACTCTACAAATTAATTAAATATTTCTAACTTTAACTATTTTGCCTTCAAATTTTTTTAAGTTACGAAACGTTGTTAGAAATATTTTCTTCTACTAAGTATAAATTTCCGTGCGTAATTCTCTACTTTATTGTATAAAATAATTTGTAATAACAAATAATGCTGATATATATGTAAGCTCTAAAGTTAAGTCAAGAGACCGTATGATTGAACTTAGAACATAAGGTTTAGGGCGATTGGTTAAAGGATCCGATTAAACTCAAATTATAAACTATTGAGAAAAATATTAGTAAAAATGATCCCGTAAACTTCAATTTAAGAAAATAAGTAATAAAATAGGAGACTATAAAATTTTTAAATTTTAAGTATAATAAGTACTAATTACCGAAAAGGCGAAAAGTGTAATCTAATAACTAATAAATTACTAGAGATAGATTATATGTATACTAAAAATTTTAGAATGACTTAAATAATAATTAGGAATGTTTACATGTATCCTACATGTATTTACGTGTAAATAAAAATATGCGAAATTACTTAAATTGGCCAAAAACTAAGTAAATAATTAAAGAAAATTATAAATTAATTATGAAAAAATCAGAAGAGTATAGAATGATCCAAATCTAGTCGTGGTAGGTCAGGATCTGCAAAATAAAAATTAACTAATTAGAATTAGGCAACACAAAAGCCAAAAATCAAGGAATTGGGGCAATGTCATATCTAATTAATATATATTAATTACCAAAAACGTCTATAAATAGGAGAAAAATTTCCAGAACTCATTTGGGCAGTAAGGAATTAGAGAAAAATAGAGAGACTTGAAAATTTAAGAGAAAATCCATAAAACAAAAAAAGAAAAGAAAACTGTGCAGATAGGGTAAGCGAGCCAAACCCACACTTCACCACCACCACCACCCGGGACCGAGTCACCACCACCACCCCACTCCAGACCCACCGTCTAGGTCGGTCGACAAGCTTGGACTGGGTTTGGACGGCTAGAAAGCATCGAACCGAGTGAGTCCCTTAATTGCCATGATTTTGTATAATTTCGTAAAAATAGTTATTTTGCTTAGAAAATTAAGAAACTTGTTATTCTGAGGTTTTATTGTATATAAATTTAGGGAAAAATAGTAATTTAGTTTAATTACGTCTGAAAATATAGGGTTTTTAACAAATTGAACAAAACCGAGCATGATTAGAATTAGAAATAAATAGGCTTAGGAGTGTAGTTTGGAGCTTAATTTTTTTTTTTTTTGTAAGATGCTCATGTGATATAGAACAGTGCTATGAAGCCATTTTTTTAAAATTAATTTTTGAAAATTTTAAGTTAATTTTTAGCCTTAAAATGATGGAAAAATTGGGTAATTTTAGGTTAATTAGGTGATTAAGATATTAATTACTGATTTAAATAATAATTAGATGTTTAGGGATGCTAATCTCTGATGTGGGAAATTAATCCTAGTCTTTGGAGTATTAAGTATGGTTAATTTAGGAAATTAGATAATTATTGTAAGAAATTAGTAATATGTGAAATTAAAAATTAATAAATCTAAAAAATTAGGGTTAATTAGATAATATTATAATAAAAATCAAAATAATACTAAATCTGAAATAACATTTAATTTTAAGAAAATGTATAAAAACGTAAGATTTTCTCATATCGGGAATAAATCCGATACCGCAATTAGGAATAGCATGTACCGAATAGTTTAGAATACTAAATTAAGACCTAATAGGATATTTGAATACTCGAGCTTAATATGATTAACTTCATATTAGGATTTGAGCATATTTAAGACTTAGGAATCAAAACTAGAATCTAATTTATGGTCTGAACCTCGAAATAAAGTAGAAAGAATTATTAGTATATAATAGTTATACATAGAAAAAGGGGTTAAATTATAACTTAGAATATGAATCCTTAAAGTATAAGTACTAAAAAGACCTATTTGTATTATAGGACACCTAAAGACAAATTGGCTTGTGACTAAGGGATCGAGTGATTGAGCAATTCCAAGTAAGTTGGGTTATTACTTATTGTAATAGAGTACTATTTGTATGGTAGTTTACGCATGTGTTTGATGTATCTGAATTCGTACTGAATTTGTAATGTGAGTGATTTTGTGATTGATTGAATTGGTGTGAAATTGTTTGAACACCCTAAATGAAATTTAATCTTATTCGACTCTAAGAACAAAAAATGTCATGCATTGCAACCCGTTAAAGGATCATAGGATTCTCCAACCAAATACCGACCCTTTCGAAAGGGATAGTGCAGGATTACAAAATGGTCCCCTCTTCATCCTTAGTCGAACTAAGTGACAGGAGAGGAGATCGCGGCGAGGGTGAAGTCAATGGTTCGAAGGTCGTCGCGGGAGGAGCGAAGTCTCCATTGCACAAGCTTAGGTTTGGTTGTGAGCTGCTGCATAACATGGAACTCTTTAACCCGGATTAGAGTGAGCAAAATTTCTTTAATTTCACAATGGACTAGACTACGTTGTATGATGACACTTGATTGTTGCATTGCATGAAATTAATTTATTAATAATCTTGTTTGTGCTTGTATGCATTTATGAGTCTCCAATTCAACTTACTGAGCTGTAGTTACTCATACCCTTATAGATCCTTTTACAGGTTCTGATTTTTGAACTCTTCAAGTAATATGCCGCCTTACAATTACCTAGAGGTTAGTCTTTTTGAAGCTCGGGGTGTGAGGATCAATCTACTTAGTAATGGTGTGTAGTTAGAGTATCCTTGTAATTAAGGATGAAAGACTGATAGTTATTATGTACATTAGTGAACTGTTGTGTTTATGTAAAACTTCCTGGGAAGCTCTGTGGACTTACTTATAATTATACATGTTTATTAGAAATTTGTAATATTTATCATAATTGTAGTTTAACTGTTAATCGGACTGTTTACTTCAAAACGAGAAGTCGTTGACGCCTTGTGTAGATCATGTCTATGGTAGGCATTGTGAAACCAGTTACTATCATAGAATGGTTTACATGGCGAGACTGTTGCGACTTTGCGACTTTGGGGCGTAACAATATATATACCCACCACATAATTTCTGCTTTATTTTCTTTTATATATTATTTCTGTCTTTCACTCATAAATATTTGCACCAATGTAATGATTTTTGCACTATATCTTTTCTAATAAAAAACACGGTTCATCATCTAGTGGTAAAAATAAAGGTAAAGGTAAAGGTGTTAGAACTTTCAATACGTCATCTGCATCACTACAATTTGGGGACATTTAGGCGCACTCAAATAACAAGTATGACCTGAATGAGTAGATGACACACGATATGGTTGAAACGTGGAAAAAGAATTTACGTCACTTCCAGGTTTCAATGTAGAACCTTATCGTATGAGTAATTGAGACATACCACCTCCTGACTTTGATGTTGAACATCAACGTATGAGTTACTAAGGCACGCTACCTTTCAGTTTCGAACCTCCACGCATGAGTATTCCTGAACGTTATGTTAGATTCGAAACTTCTTGTATGAGTGTCCCAACACGATCCAAGGGATTTGAACCCTCACGAATAAGTTGCCCCACAAGCATGTTCGAGGATGAGGAGAACAACATAAAAATTATTCTTGAAATAGAAAAGCAACATATGAGATAATTTGGGCTTAGCAGCTTGAGACCATTCGACTCAGGTAAGGCCCTAAATTTGGTAAATTTAATATTTTTATTACTCATTTCCATAAAGGTACAGATGTAAGGAGAAACTCGAGGACATTTTGCAACTCCTACAATACGAGTTATTCGTGGAAAATAGGAGAGGGATATGGTAGCCTTAACAGGTACTTAAGGTCGAAGCATCCTAAAGAGGTGAGAATAGATAGAATGCATCAATAGATTGCCCAAGGCGATGGTTCATTCGAACAAATGCTAATGAGGTATGATGAATAGAGACATAAATATAACCTGGTACAGTACCTGGCAAACATGTACCTCTCATTCAACGTGGGTGCATCAGAGTGGTAAAGTCGATAAGAGTAAAAGACATTCAACCCCAGTTCACGACAGTTTAGCCGTAGAACGATGACTCGAGTCATGTAGGAGCTTTACCACAAAGGTAAGAGAGAGTTTGCAAGTAAGTTTACTTCCTTCGATACACAAGTGTTCATGTGTAGACATATGGATAGATCCTTTTTGTAATAATTCTTATATGGGTATTACTGTTCATTGAGTAGACGATAATTGGAAACTTAATAAACGACTGTTGGCATTAAGGGTATTTAATGATCGATATATGGTGTAAAACATTTATAAAATTATTAGAGAAATCCTAAATGAATACAGATTTGTGAGAAAAAAAATTTCTATTGGTTTTGATAATGCAATTGTTAATATTTCATTAATATCTAATTTGCAAAATTACTATCAACTAACATTAGGAGGGATTTTTTTCCACATACATTGTGTATGTCATATTCTTAACTTGTGTATCAAAGATGGTACTGTAGCTTTGCATGACAGTATAGCTTCGATCAAGAATATCATCAAGACAATAACAGACAAGTTATTCCTTCACAAAAAGTGGAGGAACTTTTGCATGAAGCGTCGGAAGAGACCTCGGAATTTTAAGATGGATGTGCAATATTGTTGGAACTTGACTTACGAGTTGTTGCATAGCACAGTTCCTTATAGTGAACTGCTATGTGACTTCGCAATATACAACATGTAAGGAGTTGACATTTTCCCTAGTAATTGAGATATTTGCATCCAATTACTTAAAGTTTTGAAAGTTTTTCATGATGCTACTAAAACTTTTTTATAAGCTTACAGGCCTAGTGTTCACTTGTTTGTTATGTTAACTGTCAGTATAGTTGGCATGCTAGTTTAGGCCTGTGAGTATCCAAACTTGTACACATGTATATACGATATGACGTTGAAGTAGTTAACTTATTATAAAAAAATTCCTCGTATTTATTTTGTAGTAACTATTCTAAACTCTCGTTGTAAAACGGAATTATTACTAATGTATTTGAAAACTTATTATGGTTATATTCAAAATCTAATGGATTCTTAAGACATGTATAGCTTGGAAGTACAGCAAGAAGTGTTGACAGCGATGGCTGACATAGAGGAGATGCTTAACTGCTATTAAAGTCAGTACAGTGGCCAGTCGTCAGTTTCTCCTTCGCCACTCACCAAGGAGCGACCTTACTCTTTTATGGGTGAGCAGTTACTGGCGTAAAAATTGAAGAGGTAACAGTTTGGTGGTCCAATGTTTGAGATGCAATACTACACCAATACAAATTTCAAGTTTTCGGAAAATATCTTCATTAAGGACTTCAATATTTTAGAGTGGTGGCAAAAGTATAGAATGGACTATCCACTGCTATCTTGTATTGCTCGTGGCTCGCGTAGCTCATGAAGTACTCGCTACTCCAGCTTCAATGGTTACTATTGAGCAAGCATTTAGTACAATAGGCCCGATCGTCGACGAACACAGAGTCTCTCTATTTGTTGTTAGTGTTAAGGCAAATACTTATATAAAAGATTGGTATAAGGCGAGCTGTAGACAATAAGAACTATACGAGACATCAAGTGAGGAGGATGATTACTTTAGTGATTGGAACCGATTTGATGGAAGCTTAAGCTCACTCGCGAGTTCCACTCCTTCTTACGAATATGAACAGTTACCTCAAGATGATACATAATAAGTTTTGTTTTCATCCTTTACAAAAAAATTTTATCATGTAGAAAAATATATTTTTTAATTGTCTAAAAAAACTAAATGACATGATTTTCCCAAAAGTGCTAATATAACATTATATTTTTCTAAATTATGACCAATTGAAATTATTTTCATTTAAAAAATTTAACTTGGTTAATCATGTACACTTTAATGTTTTTCTAAAAACATAAAATTGATCAACAAATTAAAGGTTTTTTAAGAATATAAACCAAACTATAGTGGTCTGATTCCAATTAATGGATACGTAAGTATCTTATTGGTGACCGTAAAATAATATAAAAGATATTTTTCCTTCAACTACTTTATTCTATTCGATTAAATTAGGACATTACGTATTCATACTGTAAGAGAATTTTTTATTTTTTTTCCATTTTTAATATATATTTTTATGGATGGATTGAAGAAAATAAAAATGGTTAAAGGACCGGTAAGATGAGAAGGAAAAAAAAAAAAATAATGTAAAGGCCTAAGAGAGAGGACATGAAAAAAAAAAAAAAAAACGTGAGTTAAGAGTCGGTAGGGCATGTGAATCGGCCCTAAACTACTGGCTCACAGGCTGATTACGGATTAACGTGACCTTAACCAGTGAACCGGCGATTTAAAATTGGTTCGAACCGCTGTCCAGGTTTAGTTGGAGGATATTGTTCTATCTACTTCCCCGGGTTGGAAGAAATCTCTTCTGATTCAGCCATCTTTTGTTCGAATGCCGTGGTAGAAGTTGCATATGCAGCTTTCCACGAAAGATGGACGAGCCTCGAGTGTTTAAAACTCCTTGCTGATACTTCCGCTCAGGTATCGCAAGAAGATCTTGGAAATTTCTCTTTGACAGCCGACATGAGGCCATTTAGTCCATTGGATATAAATGTGAGTGGTTGTATATTGTCAGTATTCATTTCAAGCCATCATTTTCAAGATCAACAACACCAAATGCCAGTGGGAACGATCCACCATCAATATCAATGGAAGTTGCTGAAAGCAAGGTACCAAAGTACTTGCTTTTTAGCTGTATTACGCCAAGCCAAACGATGGGCCAGCAACCATTGAGAAACCCATATATCAATGCATAGAAGGAAACAAGGAGCCCCTGGGACCGATTATCTCCACCAATTGTGAATACTTCTGCAGCACTTCCCACAAGTTCTTTTATTTGCTAATAGTATGCAAGAAGCAGGCAATATCCTTCTTCAGCAGAGCCATAAATTTCTCATGCCAAGCTTGCTTGTAAGGTATAGTGATCCTGTGTTGTTTGTTATGTCCTTTGGCTTGTAGTCAGTGGCATTTCTTAGCCTTAACTCTATGAAGCTCACTGTCCAATGTACAAAAGCCTAATGGTGACCATTCCGTGCATTTTGTCCCTTAAGAATGGGTTCCTTCAAGGCTTCTTATTGTAAAGGTTGGGGCAATGGGAGCATGAATACGCCACGGAACAGCCTTCTTAAACACACTTTGCAGAAAAGTACCGTATTAAATCACATTTTTATGATGCGGAGCTCAAACTTCTGTGCAATCGCAGCTTCCATGACTGCCTTCCTGAAGACTTTTATATATGGGAATTCCTGATCAACGACGAAATCATGGTCCACCGTGCATTTATTAGGATGTACTCAATACACTGAGAGGCCCCTTGGATTACAGAGACTCTCTCTCCCAACATTTATATAGTTCAAACAGTTAATGTTTTTGTGATTTAGTACGTGAATTTTAAAATGATGAATTTATTAGTTTTTGATGTCACTTATACCACCCTGCTTCACAAACCATAATCATTAATAAATATTTTTCCCTGCAAAACTATTGGATTAAGCATAAAACTGTGCTCAGCAGATCTCTGAGGCACAAAAATACACCCCATGCAGTTATCACTTAAAGAGTAATACTCAAGCCAAAGTAAATAAACTAAATAAACGCTTGTAGGAGTAGTGATCGATTAAGTAATCACGGTGCAATAGATGCTTGAATCTCCTGTCCTTGGAAGATTAAAAGTAAATTTCCTAAAATTGATTTATTTTTGCCCTTTTATAATACCAGTATTATGATATGAATCTCATTTCTGGTCCCTAATATCATGTTAACGTCTTAAAAAGCTCACTTTGTTGAAAATCTTAAAGAGTTCTTTTACTAATGCATGAATAGTAAGACCATTGACTATTGTGGATTCCTTCCTACGATTTCCAATGGTAGGCATCCCATTGCAAAGTTGCTTATCCATTAACAATGGGTTCCTTCACATGATCCTAAGTCACCTGTTGATACGCACTAGTGGACACGGCACAATAGCCCAAAGCCTAAGCCAATGTAGCCCAGAAACACTTCCCCAGCTGGAGGCACAGGCGAGTCCTGTCCACGTGATAAACGAGTCCGCTGGCCTTGCCTCATGGACCGGAGCCTTCGTCTAAATTCAGAGCCATTACCATCGGGCCAGCTGATCACTACCCCGACCTAGTCTGGGGCTTGCAAACTACGGGCTGTCTTGATAACAGATTTAGCATGGGTGCAAACTTGAATGGGTAGGCGACATCTAGGAAATGACTCCGTTGTTGAGCCACTCTCTGCTCCTACAACATTCACATTAAATATAATGTGATGTGATAACTAATGACTCATCTCACACTACCTAAGCATGACCCAATTATATGGATCCATATATTCATGAGAAGGATGGGACAATAAAAAGGCTTAAGGAGCAATCATTTTCCCATGGTGATAGTAGGCCTTGTCAACTCCCCAAATTCCAGAGCTACATGGATAAGGATAGGTCTCAAGATACCCTTCTTTGAGTCCATAAGAGGTAACTCAATAATCTGAGCCTATATCTAAGTTTAAACAACACTCCACATTAAGTTTAAGATTCCTTTTCTTTCTTATTGACTTAAGTATCGGAATAATTATACTAAACGATTCCTTAGCACAGTAACTCACCTTTTGTTTGTTTTGCAAGAAGCTCTCCAACCCTTCAAGCCTCTCAAACAGGGCCTATTTTGTCATTGGAGGCCTTAAGACTATACCGGCAAAAGATCTAAGGTGACACAACTCACAAAGGTGCTTTTTTTAATTGGGTAAAATGTATTATTAGGATCCATAACATATTAAGAAATTTTCATGAATGATCTTAGCATAAAGTAAAGAGGTCATTAAATAAAAAAGTTCTTTAAAATATTAATGTGGCATTTAGAGACTCTAAATCGAGTCCTTAGCATTAACATGGTTTTAACCTTTGAATGTGTATCAAGCACCTCCCATTAAACATGGTCTAAGTAAAGATAAACTTCATTTAATGAAGAAACATTATAATTGAATTAATTAATTCAAGATGATTCATAAGCGAAGAATTGGGATACAAAAACTCAATTAGATGGTCTAATACATTTTTTCAAAAATCAGTCTATCCTACTTAGGTAAGAATACAATTTCTCCTATACAAATGAAATCTTCTTAACTAGCGATTACTAGAAATTCGATGAAAGGATAATATAATCCTATAAGAAATGGCAACAAAGAGAAAGAAAAATAATAAATATAAAAAGCAAAATCACTTATTCTAATAACTATTCACAAACCAATTTCTTAATTGTTATGATCTATTTAAATTCACTAGATGTGTAGAAGTAGAATTAGATATATTATGGGAGATACATAATGTGATGGACAAGTGATGGTGGAAATGATAAAAAATAGCATATATGAGAATTTTTATTTAATAAAAAAGGTGGGGATCTATAGACATTGAAATTAGTGGAGAAGTGAAGGAAATAAAGATTCGTCAATTATTTTACATTTACATTCTATTTTATTTTTATTTTGTATCTCCGTACATTATGTTTTTATTGGCAGTATAGTTGAGATTTATTTTTGACATAATACCAAGGATCCCATATTTATCCTTATGCTCTCCAAATTGTATATATTCAGTTTGACATATTAGAAATAATATTACATTTTACTTAGAACATTACGTCTTTATTTTCTTCATGGTATTAGAGCTTTAGTCGATTCTCCATTGACTAAGTTGATCAAACACATGAGCAAGAAGAGAGATAAACTTGAGACTTCCCCTGGTTCAAAATATAAGTTCTAAACCCTAGATGCTTCGACCATGATTGACTAAAGCAAATCCTTTCAAATTACAGTGGGTGATCCCTATACACTTCAAATAACTCAACATAAATTTAATGGCAAAAATTTTAAGGAACAGTTTCAATCTGTTAAACTTGTAATCTATGGAAAAGGCAAGCTTGGATATCTCATTGGGTCCACTTCTATACCTTGTAAAGATTCCGATGAGTATGGAAATTAGGAAGTAAAGAATTCTATGGCCATGGCATGGTTAGTAAATTCCATGGAGGCTAAGATTGAGAGAACCTATTTATTTTGTAAGACCATAAAGGAGATATGAGATAACTTCTAATAGATTTATTCCAACCAAGATAATTCATTCCAATGTTTTGAGTTACATTCCAAGATTAAAGCTACTATCCAAGGAAGCATTTGCTAAGTTGAGAAGTGAAGGAAGCCATCGAAGGGTCATGATGTCCATTGAAGACTTAGTGTCTAAATTAGTGTTGCTCGTGAAGAAGGTAACCATAGGAAGTTAACTACAGAAGAAAAATTGAATGTGTGTTGTGATTTTTGCAAAAGGCCAAATCATACGCACTTGACATGTTGGAAATTGAATGGAAGACCTGATAATCAGAAAGGTAGGAAATCACAAAAGAACTTTAGATCATTAACCTCAAAAAGTAAATCTATATAGGTAGCTGAAGTCGATGAAAACAATAGCTCAAGTGCAGCAATCACCTTGACAAATAACCAACTCTTTATGTTACAATAGATCTTGAATCAATCCCAACTACATTCCAATAATACTTAGTCCAATAAATTGTCCTCCACTACTGCAATTGCCCATCAAGATAAATTCTTAAAACCTACTCAGTAAGTTGAAAAAGACATCTGGATCTTGACACAAGAGCATCTGACCACATGTGTAGTTCCTTACATTATTTTGAAAGTCTAGATAATTGTGGGAATCTACATAAGGTTTAGTTGCCAATGAAGGAAGTATTGTTGCAAAAGGGAAAGGAACAATTATTATTGATGGTCTGATCTTAAATGATGCTCTTTTTGTTCTCGAATCGTCGTATTACTTGATATCTGTAGGTAAGTTCATTAAGACCATGAAGTGTAAATTGACTTTCTCTTGTGATGGTTATACAGTACAAGACCTAACTTCAGGGAAGATGATTGATAGTGCTAAAGGGGCCAATGGTCTTTATTATTTATCTGGAATATAGTCAAACTTAGGGTCCAATAGCAAGTCCTTATCCAATTTAAAATCTTATGTTTAGTCCTTTGTTTCAATCTAAAATAAGTCCAGTGTAATGTTATGGCATGAACGCCGTGAGCATCCTAGTTTTGCCTCTATGAAAAAGTTGTACCTAAGTTTATCATTAATAAAGATAGTTACAATTTTTTGTGTGAATACTGTTTTTTTGCTAAATTAAAAAAAAAAAAACTCTTATCTTATGCATTCTTATACCTCTTCTAAACCATTTCATTTGGTATATAATGTCACACTCTAAATCAGAGAGTCATAACAGTCCCGCTTTGTAAACTAACCTAAGTTAGAAGCTAATTACTTTAGTCGCTAACGTAAGTATAGCTTACATTTAGTCTTTACTACTCCATAACTTTGAGTCATTTAATTCAATAATTATTTGGTATTAACCTATGGTGCAATTTTCTAAAATAACTTCTGAAAAGAACTTTGTGGCATAAAAACTTGCGAAGAAAACAAGTTTATAAATAACTTTAGAAAAACAACATAATAAGGATTTATAAAGGTTCACAAGTTTATAGAACACAATATTAGTAAAGTAGCTAAAAACTAGAGAGTCACTTAAAGAAACTCTATCAATTTTCCTAAAAGTTAGCAAAGTTAATAAACAAAATAGAAATCTAGTCAATTGGTCTTGTAGCTCACTCCCTAACCCCGTTCTTTACACTTATGGAACTTGGAGTGGTATTGGTGTATCTATCGAAAAACTTGCAAAACAACTATAAGGGAATAGGAGACAACTTGCTTAGTAAATAGGATAAAGACAATAGTACATATCTTACACAAGGCAACCGGGGTTTTCAAATAAGGTTAATTAGATGTAATATATATCTAAGTAAATGCCATTATATAACGTTAACTGATCATCATAAGATGAGAGAAATTGCTTCTACTTTAATATAGGTTTTGAGGAGTTTGACACCATGCACTTCGTAGATTGAAACCAAACTAGGGCTTGTGTAATGAAGAAACATGCTTTACCCAAGACTACATTCGAACCACGGTCTCCAATCTTGTTGTGACTTTCTCTTTTGTTACTTAATTCGAGTAAGAGTAGGGAAATGGCCATTTTTGCTATCCTCATTGAAAGGTCTGTGTTTGGCCTAAGAAACTTAATTGTTTTTCCTTAGTAGGTTGTGATGCAAATCCGATTAATAGCTAAGTTGAGTTTATGTTAAATTGCTTTTAGGGCGATCAAGTAATTTTAAACAGTTCAATCTAACAACATCATAAAGCAACCAATACACAATATCCTGCACCCCAAATAGTAAAATATTATTCAAGCACATATGTTGCATATACACATTTAACTATTTTACCACCACAATCAAGACATATACCAGGATCTCTAAGTATCATTAAATAATACTTCAAAGTGTGTTGAAGCATTAATCCCACTTACTTGGACTTGTGACACTAGATGATCTTAATAGTTGATCTCATTCGCTTTCGTTGTTCTCCCTAAAATAATCAATATAATCATTTTAGTTTTACTAAATATAAAGTTGGATAAGTTCATTTTAATAATTTAAGTGTGGTAATGACTTATCTTTAGTAAGGGATGTAAGCTTTGTATTGAGTTCCAACTTATTGCTGAAGTCTTTAAATAAGATTCTAAAAACTTACTTAATACCAAGTCTCAATCTTAGAACCTTTTGACCAAGTCTCTAAGATTGTCTTAGTTATACTCTTACTCTAATCAACCCTTTGAACAAGACTCTAAAGTTATTAAGCATTTTACACTAACCAACCCTTAAATCAAGTCCCAAAGCTATTTCGATTACATTTCCATTACCAAATACTTTTCAAACAAGCTTATGATGGGGGTATAATTAAGTCTCTTTTACTATCTAACTTTGTAATCAACTCTCTAAACTAGAGAATAGGTTCCTTCTTTATAGACCAACCTTTTGAAGATGCCCCTGAAGCAATCTTATCTCAGCCTTCTAAATCAACCAACGTTTTAGCTAAGTAAACTCAATATAGTCACCCGTCTTTTACCAACAACTCCTTAAATGAAGCTTCGACATATTTAGAATTAAAGTCCTTTTATCCACCAACCTTTTGAACATGTATTTGAAGTCATTTCAATTATGCTTCTTTTACCTAATAACTTCTCAAACAAGGCCTCAACAAGTTTATAATTACAATTATTTACCACTTATCTCTCTGATCAAGTATCTGAACCAAAAATTAAGTCCTCTTTTTACCAGTTTAATCGTTTGAAGAACTCTCTGAACAAAATCAATTTTTATGTTTACTCCCAACGACTCACCCCAACATCCTATTTTAGTTTATAAATATGATAAAACATGATTATATTATAGGTTCAACATGCCCATGCTTACCATATTGCCCATGCTTACCATATCACCCATTCTTTCAAATCCACATACCCTAACCTTAATGCATGTAAGTCATAACTAATTGTTTGTGCATACATCAAATTCCATTAAAACTGGTACAACTTGATTTCCTTAAAACTAATTACACAAAAACTCCCAAAAATAGCATTTTTCACCAAATTTAGAGGCTAAAAAATTACTAAAAATTATAAAAAATATCTTTAGCCAAAATCTTTTCATATAATCTAAACAAGCAATATGGGGAAGTTTCAAAAAAATTTTGGTTCCAAAACAAGAACAACAACAATAATAAGGTAATTCAAATCGACTTTGAAAATTGTTCGATTTCTTAAGAACATACTAAATCCACTCAAAATTTTTGTGATCTAATATTTTTCCCTAATAATAGGTACAAAAATATTCTAGAATAAAATTTTTCAAAATTTTTAAACCTAATTTAATATTTTTAGAAAATTTAAGAAAATTGGAGAAAAATTGAAGCTTATCGAAAATTGACCATTTGGTCACCAACGACCGCCATTACCATGTTCATAGCCTTAGACACTACCCCTCCTATTGGTCGGTGGTGGTGGTTTGTTCTCAGGTCACCCTTAATCCCTCGCTCCATGGTTTTGCTTAGTTCGTGCTATTTTCTTTTCTAATTTTTTTTTCTAAATATTTTCTTTCATCTTTCTTCTTCCTTCTTAATTTTTCTAGATCCTTAAAGTCTCCATGAATCAAATTGAGAGGGTTTGGTGACACTCCCAAATTTGGGAAGTGAGAAAATGAATTTTTTCTCTCCTCTTTGCTTTTTATACCTCCATTTCTATGCATGTTTAAGTGTCTTTGAAGTTTATCACTTATCCAACAGCTGTCCCATATTTGTCTATGCCTAAATCTATCTTGATTATGGTATTTAGCTATTTTTTTTCTAATTTTTTATCACTTTTTCTTGTAAATTTTGAGTTAATTATATGGATTTTTGAGTATTTAAAGCATTTTTAGGTATTTTATTATATATAATAATCACACTCGAGGTACGTGTACTATATAAAATGACATTTTATGTCATTTTATAATTTTAATGTTCAAATAATTCATTTTTTCATGTTTTCTTATTTTCTTTTACTTAATTTACGCTTTTATGGCAGGGAAATTACAATATAATATAATTTAGTAAAGTTATCTATTTTTAGTTATAATTACATTATTTTATTATATTTCTATATTTCGAACTCATGATGTGCCATCGTCTAACTCCTTGGACCCATATGTGAAATATTACTTTATTTGGTTAACTTTCACATATACTTTAAATTACTCGTTCTATGATTATGTAAAATTACGAAGTTTACACATAGTGATATTTAGGGTCCAACTCGAGTATTAATCTATTTTGGCTATAAGTGGTTTATTACCTTTATTCTTGATCAAACAAGAGTTTGTTGTGTCTGTCTCCTTAAGGATAAATCCAATATCTTTCAAATTTTTAAATAGTTTCACAAACTAGCTCTCAACATGTTCCAAACTAATATTTAAATTCTCCTTACTAACAATGAAGGGGAATACTTTTCTAAAGAAGTTGAGAACCATCTTGCTAATAATGGAATAGTCCATCTAAGTTCATACGCATATACTCCACAACAGAATGAAGTAGTAGAAAGGAAGAATAAACATCTTCTTGAAACTATTAGGACAATGATGCTTGCAAAAAATGTGCTAAAGGTTTGTTGGGGAGAAGCCATCCTAACTGCATCCTACTTAACTAACCTATTCCTTCAAAATTGCTCCAATTTTACATTCCTCTAATTCTTTTGCTACAAGTTTACCAAAAAACCTGATTTTTTAATATCCTTTCACCTAAAGTCTTTAGGTGTACTACTTACATTTTGAATAACTATCTACAAGGACATAAACTCCAGCCAAAAGCACTTAAATGTATATTCCTTAGATGCTCACTAGTACAAAAAGAATCTAGGTGCTATCATCTACCTAGCAATCGGTTTTTTACTACAGTAGATGTAATTTTTCTTAAAGAACAATCTTACCACCTAACTCCTTTTCAAGGGGAGACTGCTAATGAAGAAGAGAAGCTAGAAAAATTATGTTTTGATTGGTTTTAGGAGAGAATTCCTCAATTTAATTGTTAAGTACCCCTAGTTCAGGTCAATAGCTAGTTGAACTAAGTAATTCCTAATTAAACATTGATAAGGGAATACTTGTATTGCATCGACAATAGACTAAACCAAATGTTTGTGAGTTGAACACTATGGAAACACTAATTCTAATGCTTTTAATGTTTTTAACTCAAGTGGTGCAAAAGAATCAGATCTGTGCCCTCGTGAATTTGTTGTTCCAAATACTACATATGAAGATGAGCTTGTAAATTCTACTACAAGTCAAA
The DNA here is from genome assembly GCA_024138015.1 of Lumnitzera littorea. NCBI lineage: Eukaryota > Viridiplantae > Streptophyta > Magnoliopsida > Myrtales > Combretaceae > Lumnitzera > Lumnitzera littorea. Next base: position 12,606,227 of record JAMXBB010000011.1, on the reverse strand, counting down.
AGAAAATTCTAGATATTATAAAAAGACCAACTAGTGTATATACATGAAGAATTAAGCCTACTAATCATTGCTAATCCCTTGATTCGGAGCTGTTGATCCTATCTAAAGTGGGTGAGATTGAAAAGGTTGATAATGATGAGTTTAACATGATGGAAGATGATCTCCTAATTGCCTTGAGAAAAGAAAGAAGAACTTGTGCCAAGTATCCTAGCTTTAACTATGTGAATTATACCAAATTATCACTACAATTTTGTTGTTTTGCTACTCAAGCAAATATAGCATTGATTCTAAGAAATATAAAAGAGGCCTTAGTAGATCAAAAGTTGAAAGATGCAATATTTGATGTAACGGAGGCCTTTTATTAGAATAATACTTAGGAAATTGTTGAACTTCCTATAGGGAAGAAGGCTATGGGTTGTAAATGGGTCTTCATTATTAAGTATAACTCAAATGGAAGTATAGAGAGATATAAGGCTAGATTGGTAGCTCAAGGCTATACTTAGACATGTGAGATCAGCTATGAGAAGATGTTTACACCAGTGGTAGAATTGTACTCAATTATGGTTATATTATCATTGTTAGTGAATTTAGATTGACCTTTACTTCAATTTGATGTAAAGAATGCTTTCCTATATGGTGAACTAGAGGAGGAGATCTACATGAAACTTCCACTTAGTTTTACAATAGAAGGAGATGAGAATAAAGTTTGCAAGCTCAATAAGTCATTATAAGGCTTAATGCAGTCTTTTAGGGCTCGGTTTAATAAATTCAACAATACTATGAACACTTTAGGATATATCTAAAGTCAGGCTAAAAACACTCTTTTTGTTAAATATGGAGCTAATGGTTTAAAATCAATTCTTATTGTTTATGTTGATGACATGATTATTACAGATAACGACAACATTGAAATACATAAATTGAAGAAGGAGATTAGAAAGACGTTTGAAATAACGAAGTTGGGAGATCTCAAGTACTTCTTGGGAATGGAATTTGCCAGAAGTAGGAAGGGAATTGTGATTAGTAAGAGAAAGTATGTCCTTGACTTGTTGAAGGAAACATGTAAACTAGGATGCAAGCTAATAAGTACCCCACTTCCTCATAATTGGAAGTGTCTTGCCCGAGAAAATGATGACCTTGTATATAGAGTACAATATCAAAGGTCGGTTGGAAGATTGATCTATCTATCACTGACTAGACTTGATCTAGCTTATTCAATTAGCTTAGTTAGTCAAGCAATGCCTTCACCTATGAGACACCATTTGAATGAAGTAAATCATATTCTTAGGTATCTTAAGAGAGCTCTAGGTAAAGGTTTATTCATTAGGAAAAATCAATGTAGATCACTTGAAGCATTTGTTGATGTAGATTGGAGTGGTGATATTATTGATGGAAAGTCTACTTTAGGCTTTTGCACTAAGGTTTAGGGTAATTTAGTAACTTAAAGAAGTAAAAAACATTTTGTGATTGCTAAAAGCAGTATAGAAGTCAAATGTAGATCTATTGCATGAGGAATTTGTGAAGTTATGTAGGTACAAAGGTTATCGAAGGACTTAAGAGTACATGTTGAAATTGTGGTATTATTCTACGATAGTAGATATGTGATAACTCTGATTTTAAACATATTTCATATGGTGATTTTATAGCATTTCCCGTACATTTTTTGTTTTCTTTAAAGAAATTGATACTTAATTGAGTAAAATGTTGATTTCAGGGTTTAAACACGTTCTAGGCTCGAAAACGAAGAAAACGAATCAAGTTTCACTGAATTCCGAGTTCAAACGAAGAAGTTATGAAATTTTGAAGTTGTGCAGAAATTTTGCCTTTGTGCAGAAAGTTACACGACCTGGGGACACGGCCGTGTTCTAGGCCGTGTCTGGTGACGAAAATAGAATCCGTGTAATACACATATAAAAGGATATCTTAGGGTTTAAGAGAGAGAGAGATATTACAGAAAGGGAGAGAAACAAGAGACAAGAAGAGACTTAAGGAGAAACAACATCAAGAAGCAATAACGACATCGATTTCAAGATTAGAGATTGTTCATCAAATCAAGAGGGGTTTTCATGCTTTATTTTATGTTTTTGATGGAACTCGTTTTTAGATTCGTTATGATAGCTTAGAATTCCAGTATTTAGGATTATGGAACCTAGGGTTTCATGTGATTCTTGGATTGAATTATAATTTCAAGAAAGTTTCTATCTTTTCTTGATTCAATTATGTCGTTTAGTTGTGGATTGATAATTCTAGAGTGTCAATATATGATATTATGCATGTTGATTGAGAAATTGCATGTGTAATTAGATCTTAACATAATTGAAGAGAATTACATGTATACTTAGAGATAAGATACATATTTCTTTCGGAAAGTTGATTGTTTGTGTGGGAATTCATTAAACATTAATGCAATTCTAAGTTATATTACTAAGTGAAGAGATTCCGGTAAATAATTTAGGATTAGGGTTAATATGCTTGAGAAAGATATTACCTTTAATTGTGAATCCCTCCAATCAAGAATTATAGAAACTGAATTGAATACATTTTAAAAAGGTTACATGTTAAACACTAGGGGAAATAATTCCTAAATACATCATTGCATACTTGAAGTCGTTAGTAGTTTATTGTTTCTAATTTGCTTAGTTAAGTCTCATAATTAGTTTAGTTTATTAATTTCAGTATTTTTAATTCATTCAACTCGACACAATTTTCCGGTTAGATAATAAAGCTAAAGCTAATATTAGTACTCAAAATCTCTGAGGGATCGACTCGGACTCATATCCGCTATATTAAAATTGATAGGTGCGCTTGCCTCGTATCAATATGCCCTCAATATTGTTAAGAATCATGCTCAGCATAACATGAAGACACATATCAAACATGACGAGAATTTTATCAAAATTGAGATAGAAAATGAGAACATCAAGTTGCTCTATGTCTCATCAAGGAATCAAGAAGCAAATGTATTGACCAAGTCCTTGCTAAAACAATTATTTTATTAGGAAGCTAGTGATGATAGACATCTATTCCTCAGCTTGAGGGAGAGTGCAGGAAATAAATATTCATCAATTATTTTACGTTTTACGTTTTTTATTTTACATCCTGTTTTATTTTTATTTTGTATTTCCGTAGATTATGTTTTTTATATTACTGCAGCTTACAATAAGGCTGTATTGGTAAGAGAGGTATTGGCTATATTAGTTGAGATTTATTTATTGTAATTCTAGATTTATCCTTGTACTCTCCAACTTCTATATTGACATACGGGAAATAACATCACAATGTTTTTGACAGAATTACTACTTTATTTTATTCAAGTAGTAATAAACTTGCAGTTTCAGAGTGGTGAATAAAGGGAATAGAATCCTAAAAGATAGCTAGCTGTGTGGCTACCCCAAACGGGTTGTTTTTTAAGGAGGCTTTGGGTGTTCGTGGGGTTAATGAGAGAAGGGGAGTTTTAAAATCACATTTTGTTCATCGTGGATTAGGTCTTTCTTACACTCCTTAGAGATAAAATTAAGCTTTGCACTATAATATATTTGGATTGATAAAATTTAAAAGGGTGAATTGCGTTAATGATATGGATACTCCACTTTTTCAAGAACCTATACATATGTGGAACAAATGATGACGGCTATGTTAGCATTATTAATATTTTTATTTTTATTTAACTATTATCTATTAAATAACTAAAATTAATCAGAAATTAGAATAAATTCGAGAAAATAAAAAAAAGGAAGAAAAAATATGATAAAACTTTTATTTAAAAATATATCTCTTTATGTATATATCCATTATAATTATATACATAATAATTAAACAAATTAAATAAAAATTGAAAAAAATTAAATAAGAAAACGATGTTAAATTAAAAAAAAAATTATAAACTGACAGATAGTTTATACACTTCTTCACATTCATTGCCTTTTCATCTTTATCATTAATAATTATATAATAAACTAATTGTGCTATTTCCTTGCACTTATTAGCATAAATTATATGCCTTTTTGGACTATAAAACCACCTGCCTTGAATCCTAGATTTAACACTACTCCTATATAATTTTGACAATTACTATTTCACTCGTATTTTAACTAATCAATCAGTTACAAAATCACTGTTGCTCACAAAAGAACAATAAGATAATGAACTTATTGGCCTAGGTCCATGTCCATTATTTAGGCAATTACACTATCTACATGGTCTATGTATATTTTTCCAATAGAGTAGAACATTCTGGAAGTTAAAACTGTGTAGATGAGTTATACCTTTGCTTTTGTATAACAGACTCGTAATTCAAAACTGAGTAGGTAGAACGAATATTTTATATTCAATATCATGTGATAGGCTATGCATTTATAGACAAAATATAAATGAGGTGAAGTATAGCTAGACTTTTTGTATTTCTTACGGAATACATTTTTATTTCTAGTCCTAAGGTTGCTTTTATGATGTGGATATATATGATTCCACTTAGAACTATAATACAATAGGTGCATGATTTTATGTAGCTTCATATGTGAAAAGGTCACCATCAGCCCTAAGCATTTATGTATAATTTGCACTAGGGTCTTCTATCCTTTTATAAGTGTGCTCAAGTTAAATTTTTAGAATGTAAAATATGAATCTTGTTTAGTTTTCCATCATAAAGACTAACTGTTTTAGTAATCTTTTTGCAATGCAAGCATTCTATATGAGTCTCCTTCTCCCTTTACCATTCGTATATAATTTATTTATTTTTCAAAAGAAACCTAGCTATAGAATGAGAGACTTCTATGCCAAAGTGTATGATAGGTGAATAACAAATGAAGGGCGAAGCTAGAGTTCCATACGATGGAAATCCATAAGGTTTTCTTTACACCTAACTTAGTAACTACTTGTTGAGAGATCAAATAAAAAATCTATTACTTTCCTTAGTTTTGCGGTCTCGCTATTTTCTCTCTCTCTATATGTTGCCAGCTTCTTATTGTAAATTTTGGAATGAGAGGGAAGTTATGCAAGTTCCAGCATACTCAATTACGAGAATATTACTAATTGCATACCATGCTGCTATTTTATTGGATCTGTTTTTAATCTTGCCCATCGTTTTCATTTTTTATTTCTCATATTAAATCAATATGTTAAACTCCCTCTTGTCTACGTGTTTATCTTTTTGTTGATTGTTTGTTCTATGATCCATAGTAATTTCGGATTGGATCATTAATGCATAACTTAGCAAAGTGGTATTAGAATCAAGGTTTGGATAAGTAAGGTTAAAAGCATTGTGGCTAGAGCAAGGTAGCATATAGTTCGGATCCCTAAAGGAAGCATAGACTAAACCTATTTGCGGCATGTGTAAAGAGTTGATAGCAACGTCAAAATATTGGGGTCTTTACGGTTTATGATTTATACACCAAAAAGTGAGGTACAACATCAAGGAATTCTGATAGAGACATAGATTTAGTCTATAAAAATTGAGATTACATCGTAATCAGACTTATAAAAGTGGTGGATTGAAATCTAGTTGAATCTTAGCACGGTTTTTGTTATCGAAGATACTGGTATAGAAGATAAATGTTAGATTTATTATGATCTTGATATGCTCTCTTACATCTTCGTTGCACTTTATCTATTGCCATTGCAAGGTAGTAGTAATGTTAGATGTAAGACTATAAAAGTATTGATATAGTGATAAATGCATTTTACATCTATCTTAAGGAGATTGGCCCAAACCTACAAGAAAATGGCTAATGGATGAAAGTAGACATGGGCGGCGGTTCGAACCTGTCCTAAATCGTCGGTTCATGGGTTGAGGTCACGTTGAATTGTGACCAGCCCATGAGCTAAAGTTTTAAGGCCGGTTCACGCTATTTGCCACTGACCCTTGAACCGTTTTGTTTTTTTTTTTTTTTATCCCCTCTTCTAAGCTTTTACATTATTTTTTTCCTTCTTGCCTTACCAATCCTTCAACCATTTGTTTTTCTTCAATCCGTCCATAAAATATATATTAAAAACGGAAAGAAAATAAAATACAATAAAGTCTATTATAGTATGAAACCTAATGTCCTAATCAGATTGAATAGAATGAAATGGTTGAAAGAAAAATATTTTTTTATAGTATTTTACAATCGCTCAGAAGATGCCTACGTATCTGGTAATCAGAATCAAATCACTATAGTTCGGTTTGGATTTTCAGAAAAATTTTAATTTGTTAATCAATTTTATGTTTTCAAAAAAGTATTAAAATGTACGTGATTATTTAAGTTAAATTTTTTGAATGAAAATAATTTTAGTTAGTCATAATTTGGAAAAACCTAATGCTATATCAGCACTTTTGAAAAAACCATACCATTTAGTTTTTTTGGACAATTAGAAAAAAAGATTTTTTTACGTAATAACACTTTTTCATAAAGGATGAAAAGAAAACTTACTATGTATCATTTTGAGGTAACTGTTCATGTTTGTGAGTAAGAGTGAAACCTGTGGATGAGCTTAAGCTTCCATCAGATCGGTTTCAATAACTGAAGTAATCATCCTCCTCACTTGATGTCCCACATGGTTCTTGTCGTCTATAGCTCACCTTGTACTAATCTTCTGTGCAAGCATTTACCTCAACATTAATAATAGATAGGGAGGCTCGACATTCGTCGACGATCAGGCCTGCTATACTAAACACTTGCTCAACGACAACCGTTGAAGCTGGAGCAGCGAGTACTTTACGGGTAATGCAAAATAACAGTAGGTAGTCCCTTCTATGCCTTTGCCACCACTCTAAAATATCGAAGTCCTTGATGGAAATATTTTCTGAAAAGTTGAAATTTGTATTGTTATAGTGTTGCATCTCAAACATTGGATCACTAGACCATTGCCTCTTCAATTTTTGCACTCGTAACTGCTCACCCATAAAAGAGTAATGCTGCTCCTTAGTGGGTGGTGAAGGAGAGACTAATGATTGGTCACTATACTGACTTTAATAGTAGTTAAGTATCTCCTCTATGTTGGGCATCGTTGTCGACACTTCTTGCTGTGCTTCCAAGCTGTATAAATCTTGAGAATCCGTTAGATCTTCAAAGTAACCATAATAAGTTTTCAAATACATTAGTACTAATTTCACTTTACAATGAGGGTCTACAATGGTTGCTACAAGATAAATACGAGGAGTTTCTTTATAATAAGTTAACCACTTCAACGTCGTATCGTATACACATGCATGCAGGTTTGGGTCCTCACAAGCCTAAATTAGCACACCAAGTATACTAATTGCTGACATAACAAACAAGTGAACATTAGGCTTGTAAAATTATGAAAAAGTCTTAGTAGTATCATTCAAAACTTTAAGTAATTGGATGCAAATATCTTAGTTACTAAGGAAAATGTCAACTCCTTGAATGTTGTACATTGTGAAGTCACATAGCAGTTCGCTGTAAAGAACCGTGCTATGTAATAACTCATAAGTCGAGTTCTAGTGATGTTGCACATTCATCTTAAACTTTCGAGGTCTCTTCCCGTACTCCATGTAGAAGTTTCTTTACTTTTTGTGAAGGCATGACTTGTCTGTTATTATCTTGACGATATTTTTAATCAGAGTTATACTATCGTGTAAAGTTACATTGCCATTCTCGACACATAAGTTAAAAATATAACATGCACAACGTATGTGGAAAAAAATCCTTCTTAACGCTGGTTGACAGTAATTTTGCAAATCAAATATTAATGCAATATTGGTAGTTGCATTATCAAAACTAATAAAAAAAAATTTTCTCACTAATCCATACTCATTTAGGATTTCTCTAATAATTTTATAAATATTTTGTGCAATGTATCGATCGTTAAATACCCTTAAAGCTAATAGTTGTTTATTAAGTTGTCAATTATCATCTACCCAATGAATAGTAACACCGATATAAGAATTATTACGAAAAAGATCCATCCATATGTATGTACATATGGACACTTATGTATCGAGGGAAGTAAACTTACCTACGAGCTCCCTCTTATCTTTGTAGTAGAGTTCTTGCATGACTCGAGTTATCGTTTGTGGCTAAGCTGTCGTAAGCTGAGGTTGAACATCTCTTGTTCGTATTGACTTTTCCACTTTGATGCACCCGCGTTGAATGAGAAATGCATGTTCGCTAGGTTCTATGCCTGGTTATATTTATGCTTGTCTTTATCATACCTCATTAGCATTTGTTCGGATGAACCACCACCTTAGGTAATCTATTGTTACATTCTATCTATTCCTATCTCTCCAGGATGCTTTGACCTTAAGTGCTTGTTAAGGGTATTATATCCCTCTCTCATTTTCCATGAGTAACTCGCGTTGTAGTAGTTGCAGAATGCCCTCAAGTTCCTCCTTTCATCTATACCTTTATGGAAATAAGTAGTAAAATATTAAACTTATTGGGTTTAAGGAGCTTACCTAAGCCGGATGATCTCGAACTACTGGGCCTACATTGTCTTATATGTTGCTCTTTTATTTCGGGAATAATTTCTATATCGTCCTCTTCATCTTTGAACATCCTTGAAGGGCAACTCGTCCTTGGGGGTTCAAATCCTGCGGGTTGTGTAGGGATGCTTATACGAGGAGATTCGAATCTAACATGACGTTTAGGGACACTCATGTGTAGAGGTTCGAAATTGGGAAGTGGCATACCTCGGTAACTCATACGTTGATGTTTAATGTTAAAGCTAGGAGGTGGTGTGCCCCAATTACTTGTGTGATGAGGTTTTACATCGAAGCCAGAGGTGGTGTAAATTCTTCTTCTACGTTCTCAACCATATCATATGTCCTCTGCTCATTTAGGTTAAACTCATTATCCGAGTACGCCTAAATATCCTCAAATCGTAGTGGTGTAAATGATGTACTAAAAATTCCAACATCCTTACCCTTATTTTTACCACTAAAGAATGAACCATGTTTTTTATTGGAAAAAGGTACAGCGTAAAAATATTTCCATTAGTTTAAATATTTATGAGCGAAAGACAGAAATAATATGTAAGAAAAAATAAAACGGAAATTATATAGGGGGTATATGTATATCAGTGTTATTTGCTAATATAAATTATTCTATGCAGTGGAGTAAAGAATTACGTATAGAAATTTGTAATTAATAGAAGGAAATATTTTTAACAACGTTTCGCAACTAAAAAAAATTCAAAGGCAAAATGATTGAAGTTGAAGAGATATAATTAGTTTATAGAGTAAGTATTGTTACTAGGCCTGAAGTTGCTATTTATAAGAACTGAGAAATATGTGAATGCATCATTTAAATTTTGAAATTTAAAATTTTAAGCGGTTTGGCGCTGCAAATTTTAAATTTTGAATTACAAATTTAAATTTCAGATGGGACAGAAGACATGGGGGTAAGAGTCTAGGGGAAGGGGGTGTGGGAAATGATTAGCCAATTTTTTTTTTTTTCAATGAGGCGGTTCCACCTAGGCGAACCGCTTGAGCCTTAAAAGCCCGATGGTTCGGCCTGGCCTTTACCTAAGTCTAGATGAAAGTGAGGAATCACTGTTAGGTCAATATACATGTTATAAGAATAAATAAGATTTGATAATCAAATCTTTTCCAAACTAGTAATCATGTCTTATTCAAATTTAGATTACATGAATATCTACTGAACAATTAAATTTTCCTTAAAATATTTTATTATTTCAAAATAAATTAATTATCTTACTAATTCTAATTTTAGAATAGATAATGACATCAGTTGTAAACACTGTCTAGTTACTAATTTGAACTATAATTAAACTTGAGTATCCTAGATGATATTATGAATCGATAAGGCTACAAATGATAAAACTTTTATTAAATTTTGAAATCGAATATAGTATAGATAATAAAAACCTTAGAAAATTGATCGAAACCTAAATCGCATACAAAACTTTAAATCCGATGAGTGCTAGAATACTCAAAATTGAACCTAAATTTGATCAAAATCCTAAAACTATAACTTTAAGCTTATAAAATAATTAAATATCGCTTAATAGTGATATAATCTTAGTTGATTACAATTATCGATTAAATCGCGTAATTGCATAAAACTTTTAACGAAAACGTTAAAATAACTTGCAAAAATTATAATTGTAACGAATACCAATTAAATTAATAAATTTTTATAAAATCCCAAAATTAATTTATAATTATTATTTTTATGATTTTTATATTTAAAAAAAATTACATATATTTAATTTTATTTTCTTTTTCTTCCCTTTTTTCTTTTCTTTTTCTTTCTTCCCAATTTTCCTCTTATTCCCACGTGAATTCCAACACTTGAATACAACTGCCCATGTGGTTTTTATATCTTGTACAAGTGTCAAATAATTAAGGGATAAAGGACAATTACATAAAGTAAATGTCTTATCCCCATTAATACATAATCTATTAAGATTTGTTCCAATTTTTTCAATCTTTATCTACTTCAATTCTCTACTCATTCACATCTGGAATTGAAACCAAAACCAGAAAAAGAAAAAAGAAAAAAGAAAAACTAGAACACATGCACATAAAATTGGAATAAGGAAACAAAAGGAAAAAAGAAAGACTAAGAACAAGAAGAAGAAGAAGAAGAAGAAAAAGAAGAACAAAATATTTAGGTAAGTGTATTTATTTTACTTATACATATGTATATCATATAGTATGTACATATATATACTAAGTATTTTGTTATATGTTTAATTACATGTACATATATGTATGCATGAGTAGATAAATATATATTTGTATTATGTATCTCTTTCACTTGTGTATATACATATGTATTTGGTATGTATCTTTATGTATGTACATATGTATTTAGGAGTGAGTATATATATATATATATCTAATATTGTATATGTATATAGATATAAATAGTAGTATAGTATGCATATTTTTCTACACATATATTATTGTACATATGTATGTGTGTGTATTATAAATGTATGTCTAATTAGTATTTTGTATATGGAAATTGTAGATATACACGTATAGTGTATATATGTATACCAAATATTTGTTTTATATACACGTATATATATTTAGTATTTTAATTAATTAATTAATTATGTATATATGCGTGAATATATATATATATAAGTGTATATGTACATAGTATTTGTTTTAGTATGTAATGTGTATATATATGTATTATATAATTCTGTATATATATGTGTACATATGTACATATACCTATTTCGTATTTTCTATATATAGGTATATGTATATGCGAATATACATATGTTGCTAACGTGAATATGCATATATACATATTATTAATAATATTTTTATTTTGGTATATATATATATATATATATATACACGTATGTAGTACAACCTTTATATATACATAAGTTAAAAAGTATAAATACATGTATAAATACTTGTACATAATGTATAACTAAGATTAAAATAATTTATTATATAAAGTATAGTATACGTATAAATGTATATATATGAATAGTAAAGTATACGTAAAAATACGAGTATAATTAAATAGTGTATATACAATATACTATATTAATAATTTAATAAATAAAGTAAGATAATATATATAAATATATGTATAAAAACACTGTAATTAGGAGAAAAAAATTTAATAATTATGTAAATTGAAAAATTTGATAAAATATAATATATATACTAAAATAGAAAATAATGAAAAATTTGGAAAAATGTACAAGCATGACACGTGGTACTTTAAGTGTTTCTACATTGCCATTTGTTATAAATTAATTAATTTTCATAATTAATAATAATAATAATAACTAATTAATTAAGTAGAAAAATAATAAAGTATAAAAAATGTAATTAATCATTCTAAAATCTAAAAAAAAAAGGTAAAAATAAGTAATTATAGTAAAATAACCTTAACATAAGAAAATTATCAATTATACAATTTAAATAATTATTAAATTGTAAATATACTAAGAAAAATCTTAAATTAATATTTTATAATTTTTTAAAATTAACATAATAAATTTTGTGATATTTTTATATTACAGTCCAAACTGCGACTTGTGACGTTCAAAACGAATCTCTCTACGAAAAAGTACACTTGAAAATGATCGAAATAGACTATAAATTTATAAAAATCCAAGTTAAATCGAAAAAATTATACGCGATTTGATAAAAAAATTCGAATCGACGATTTCACGTAAATCAATAACTAAGTTAAGTAAATAGTACAAATTATGATACTAGTTTAGTTTTTAATTCCTAAACTTACTATTTTCTATATTCCTTATTCTTAGGTGATTTCGACTTTAATTCTGAGCTGCCATTGAACTATTATGACGTGTGAGTCGATCATGGTTGAGCGAGTTTTTCTTAATGATTCCATACTTACTTGTGTTTGTACTTAATGAATATAAATTGTGATTAATAATTAAATATTGTGTGAAGCTAGGTTATACTTGTCTATGATACTGTTTGTTGATAATGAATTTACTTTAAAGTATGTAACGTATTGATTGTTGCATAGTAAATTTGATAAGAACTGATTATCTATAACCTTATTGATCACTAAATAATAAGACCTAATTTTGTTCAACTTAAAAGAACTAAATCAAATTACGCATAACCATGTACTGCATAACTAATTCTAGCCATCACATCATACGGAGGTAGCGAGAGACCATACTTGAGTTGATTATTTACTGTTATAGATTTCGTTTGGTACATACGTACGATATAACCTTACCTTAACCTACGGGATCACTAAACGTTAGAGGTGCCAACCACCTGGCTAAGGGTCGAGTCTAAAGGCCTTCATTTAAAGGTAAGTGAGGGTTGTGTGAACTTACTTACAATCATACATAGAACTCGTTTTTTTATAAAAACTGAGAATGGATATACCATTACATTTTAAATATGAAACACGAAGTTTCATTATAAGATAAGTTCTAATGTGATACCCGAATTTGACTGTGCTGATGTATCTCTAACCCTGATTTCGGAGGGCGTTAAATCTGAGTTGCATGAAACACCTAGTCACCTACATATATTCGTTTGACATACTGATTGTTATGTATTCATTTGATTGAACTTAATTTATGTATAACTTGATTGCCGTACGGTTGAGAGGATTATCTCACTAAGCTAGTTGGCTTATACCCCTATAGTCTTCTTTTGCAAGCTGATCTGTTCATAGAGTCGGGCTGTTGCATGCCCGAGGTTAGTGCTACATCAGGGGATTGATGTGGGAGTAAGATATGATAGGAGTGTACTTACGGTAATGTATTTAGATTTCGAATCTTATGATGTAGTGAGATGATACCAGTTGGTATTAAATGCTATTATAAACTTCTTATTTGTAAACTTCTATATAAATAGATATGTTTTATATTTCATTAACATGTTATTATTATCATAAAATAATATTGCTTACACCTGCGCAACTTTTGGTTGTTAATTGTAGCTGTAGCAGTAGCCTTAGCCTTATATATCGCATAAAAGGTTGTCAATTGTAAGCAAAATCAATCTACAGTTGTTTGTACCGTATATGGCGACTGCCACGACTAACCCCCTTAAGTCGTGACATTAATTAAACTTGTTCCCATTGGTTATGGTATACACAAAGACAATATCTTATAGAAATAGACCAAGGTAATCTTCTAGAAATTTTTTTTTTTTTGTCAACTATAAGGAAAGGGGGATTCAAACTCTGGTCTATCCCGATGGGAGATTAGTAGCGATACCATTAGCTTACAATAGTCTTGACATCTAGCAATAGTTATTAGTCACTAGTGCCATAGAAATGTTGTGAATCATAAATCACTATGAACCAATTACTACGTAATTAAATCTTTTTATCCATTGATATTTTGATTAAACCATTACATGTCAGATCATCAATTTTTAATCATTTACTTGGTTTTTGAGATAAATTAGACTCAATAAAATCTATCATGGCTATGGATTTATATGTCATTATTATCTCAACCAAGTAACCTAAGATACCGATTCTCTAATTCAAGAAAGAGATGAATTCTATCTTGACCCATCATTATCCTCTCTCTATATTTCATATCAAACCCAATAATCATATTATTTACAATCTAATTAAGATTGTGTTTAATGACATCAAAGTACTATATTCCATACATATGATATGTGAAGGTCTCAAGTTTACATTTGTTCACTTAGAAGAGGGACTAATAATATTAAACATGTGATACCCTCTATTAATAAGTTATGTTCAACGTATTCACTTATATAACTTAGATATCTTTCTCTTAATCTAGTGAAATAACCTTAGTTATACAATATATTAGTCTAAATATCTATGTTTCCTCTAAATATTTATCGAACCAAGGATTATTTTAAATAATACAATGTCATAGAATCTCATTGATAACATATATTTATTATAATTCCATATATCCACTAACTATCTATAGAACTTTATTATAAATTATTATGAGTAAAAAAATATATAAATATAATAAATATTTTCCTTTTATTAATAATATTCATAAATATATTAAAAGTATCTTGACACATTCTATACAAATTTCAATACTTATACTTGCAATATTACCAAGCACTATAGACTCTTAAGTCTTAGGCTTCTTACATAGGTCTCATGTTTTTGTTGAGATAAGGCCTTTGTGAGTGGATCTGCAATATTTTCTTCTCTTGCTACTTTGCAAACCAACGCATCATCCCTCTAAGAGTGTGAAACTTCTTGAGCACATGTTTGGATATCTAGTAAAACCTTGGTTTCCTAACTTGAGTTATAGTTGCATTGTTTGGTTCCTTAGCTATGGTACAACAAATTTTCCTTATGTTTAAATATTTCTCTATAATTTTTTAATGCCTTAATTAATTTTTAATATCTTATTATATTATTTATTTAATAAATATACATAGACTAATAAAGCGCTGCCACACATGAATGTGTACATAATAATTTAACACCATCAATTGAAAGGATTAGTTTGCAATTTTTTTGCAAATATTGAGGACTTAAATGAAAATTTTGAAACATTAAAGACCAAAATAGAAAGAAGCAAACTTTGGGGGCTTTTTTTTGTACATTTCCAATTCAAAATTTAATGCCATCAGTTAAAAGGACTTGTTTGCATATTTTTGTAAATATTGAGGACTTAAATGAAAATTTTGAAATATTAAGAATTGAAATAGAAAATGAAGCAAATGTTGAGGAATTTTTTGTACTTTTTCCCTTAGCTATATGCTTAGGTAGGACATGAAAATAGAATTGAAGCAAAATATTTCCTCTGTATTGGACTATAGTATAATTATATGCACACACCAGATCTCAACTAAATCAAGGGAGTAAACGAATCCTTTCCACAAATTGAGATTCCCTTTTTTTTTTTTTCCTTTCTTGGGTATTTAAGCTCAACTCTATTCTTAGTCATCATTGGAAAGAAATTAATTGAAGCCAAATTGAACTAGAGTGGAAACATAACATAAACTTGTATTTCTCAAAAGAGCTTTTAGGTTCCATTTCTAAATTTTGGAAATTTTCATTTATGCGTAATATATAGGAAAAAGGATTCAATAGTACTTAGACATCACTAATCTATTCATGTGGTATGTTAGACATATAAAGCATATCCTAATGCCTCACACTCAATAAGGCTTTCAACAATCCAAGATTTTTTGGCAAGTCAATACATGTTCTAACCAAATTTTGTAAATGAAACTAATTCTTATATCGATTTTGCATGAATATCTACAAAGGGGCTCTTTTGGTAGTTGGCGTTTGCATTACTCTAGGCTACAGTTGAGCTTAGATGCTATAACTTAACCTTAGGTGGAAACATAAAACTTGTCTTTATTTCATGAAAAATATATATTTTTGTTATTTCTTTATGTATCTATTAAAATTAAAACATTGTGAAATCTTAACAAGTAATGGTAGATGACAAACAGTAGTTGCTGAACTTTGGTGATATTATTAAAAATTATAGAAAATATCAATGAACAAGAATGATTTTATGCTTTCAAAAATATAGTTTACACACTTTTAACAGAAACTTTTTTATGATTAATCATGTGTTGAACGTCACCTCTACCCTACACTATCATCTATTGTTGAAAATCACTTACAAACTTGAATATTTGAGATCATTATAACAATATTAGAGAATTCTAAAAATTCTTATCATAACAGAAATAGTTTTACATTTGACAAATGTGTATGTGTGAGTGTTTTTTTTTTTTTTTTTTGAGAAATAAATATGCTCTATGTTTGGTTAAGCTCATTTACAATTGATTTATTTTATAAATATAGGTTGTTTAGAATTAAACTTAATCCAGACCTCCAACTATGATGAAACGCTAAACACAGTTAAGTCTAAGTAACTTGTATGTTTAGTTTGATTAAGCTAATGAATTTATTAAAGTCACCAAAAGGGGGGAAGGGTGGGGGTGGAATGTAAATAACCTTCCTAAACTTTGATTAGGTGTAAATTGACTTCATAAATTTTTAAAGCATGGTTTTTTACTCTTTAAACTTTAATAGAATGGATTGAGTATAATTTCCTTAAACTTTGATTTTGGTGTACAAATACTCCTTAAACTTATCAAAAAGTGCTTTAAAACCCTTTAAACTCTAACCATTATGTAACTTTTTTAACTAAAGAAGGAAATGTTTTTTATAGTGTTAATTTATCAAAGTTTAAAGGATCAAAAACTATACTTTGAAAGTTTATAAGGTTAATCTACACATAAATCAAAATTTAGGGAGGGTTATTTGCAATTTCCAAAAAAAAAAAAAAGTAGATAGATTGTGTACAAAAATGTAAATTTATTTCACCATTATTTTGATACATAAGAAAGAGATATTTGCATGTTTACCAATCCATCATTAATTTAATTATGCATATACCAATTAAATATATACTGTTGCAACATGCGATTTTGCCTCTATATGTATGTCACATGTCATACATGCAATATGCATGATTTACATAATAGATGTAAATCGTATATCATATATGTGATTTATATACTATTGCCTCCAATATGAAAAATAAATCATGTTAGCCATCCTAAAATATAATTTAGTTGATATTATGTATAATTTGAACTCTATTCATAGAAAATTTCAACCAAGAAACTTGTATCTAATTCAACCAATCACTCCTTAAATATTGAAATACTTAAACACCAGTGAGCTTTAACTAGATTTCTCAACCCAATACAATCATGTAATATTATAACTTCAATTTCCAAATTCAAACTATTCATCCCATCAACTACTTATAACAACATTCATGAGTGGCAACTAAAGATGATATATGAAGAAAAATATGTACATGTCAACAGTACTAAGTATACAATATATAAGCGTTTCCAATCATGTACAAGTCAACTATCTCTCTAATCATCTACTACAAATTATCCATGCAACGCTAAGCCTCCTTATGCTTCTTCCTATAATTTTTATACCCGTTTATATCTTCAACTTATGATGTATCGCTCAAACTATGTATGTCCAATGTAATGTGTTGAGTTTCCCTCTATAACAAATTATTGAATGAGATTATGAATTGAAAGATTATATGAACTACAACTAAATTAGCAAACAAATATCATATTAGCCAAAACATACCCGTATGACTTCCTCTTCCATATCTGATGGTGTTGAATATCTTAATCTCATGGGAGTAGATGGAGTAACAATAAATGATGAAAATCGAGGTACATCTAGTGTAGATTGTTCCATCAACTCGAATAATGGAGCATTACAACTAGCTGTGAACACATGGGCAATATGATCTGTTGGAGGATCTGCCAATGTACTCATGGGAGGATCTACTGATGATTTGCTGTAAGAGGATTAGCGGGAGCATTTATGGGAGGATATATTGTTGGATCTATGGGACAATCTACTTCGAGAGGATTAGCTATAAGAGGATTAGTGGGAGCATTTATGGGAGGATATATTATTGGATCTATGGGACAATCTACTTCGAGAGGATTAGCTGTAAGAGGATTAGTAGGAGGATTTGTAATAGCATCTATAGGAGAATTTACAACATCAACTGCAAGAGGATTAGGAGATCTGTCTAACTACGACTATTGATGACAAGCTCGACCAGGTTTTTGTCCTTGGCTACAGCTTTGTCCTTTACCTCGAGCTAGAGGCCCTTTGGGAAGCTACTCTTGCTTACCTGGATCAACTAATCTAATACCTCTATATCCCTTTAGTGTGTGACTCCCTATAGTAGCTAAAACATATATCTCATTTATGTTCCTAGTTCCCCATATGTGTGTAGATGTATCCAACTATATGATCATAGGCAAGTAAAGTAAATTATCATGAAAACTAGTGCATATCAATATGTATACATGATTTGTGATAGAAGACTTACCAATGTTGCTAGAAGTGCTCCTAAGCGACTAATATATCATTGTTTTACTTTGTAGTACCACTTAAAATAGTCGGTAGAGACCATGTTGGCAATGTGTCATCATAATCGACTTAAAGTAGTCTTTGTTGCTAGTCTTGCTAATGGTCGATGTATCTAGCGTCTTTCTTGGCTCAATATTCATCTATCTTCCCCCTAAGATCTATCTTGTAGAGGTGGTTTAGATCTGTATTATAGGTTTATGGGATCCTTTAGACCCTACCAAATTGTCACATAACTTTATTTGGGAGATCCATCTCCACAATGTGGAAACAAATCAAGAAGATATGGGCAAGCCATATATCTCTCCTCTCTTAGTGGATATTTAATAGCAAGTCGAGTATCTTCGTTGTATAGGGCATACATCCAATAAATCTGTAGAAAATGAATCGGGTATCTATGGTTGCTACAATTTACAACCATGTAGAAATTTTAGCAATTAATGAAGCGTATTGTGAATGTATCTAGTTAAAATTTGTAACTCGGTATATTCAAGGATCATATGGTTTATCTACTAACAAGGAAATTCTTACAACATTATATGAGAATAATGCTACTTGTATAGCTCAACTATAGGAAGGTTACATAAAAAGTGATAGAATGAAGCATATTTAACCAAAACTCTTTTACACTCATGATCTTCAAGAAAAGGGTGATATTCGCGTGCAACAAATTTACTCAGGTGAGAATGTAACAAATCCATTTACTAAAGCACTTCCTATTGCAACTCTTTTGAAGTTGATATGAAAAATTGGATTGCTTGTCTTAGAGAACTTAAAAGGATATTAGCGTTAGGGGGAGTAAAGATATGTATTGTACTCCTTTTTTCCTTTACTAGATTTTTCCCATTGGGTTTTTCTTGGAAAAGTTTTTGATGAAGCAACATTTTTATTGTATATCCCAAGGATATATAACCGATATATCTACTGGGGTATGTATCTACTAAAAATTATATCATTCCTTATATAATTGATTTCTTTCCATAGTTGTCATGTATCTACATCTATATATTTATATATATTATTCAGGGTAATATATGAGAGACATCAATATGAATTATCTCTTTTAATATTGTAATCTATCAATTGTTTATATCTTTTTGTAGGAGATTTTATAATTATAATTGATTTTTATTCTTATTTGACACAAATTACAAGTCATGTCTCGAGTTCTGTATTTCATATAGAATTCTACTAAAGAAGGTTACAAAACCAAGTTTATTTATATAAATGTTAATAACTTACTTAGTTTAAGGAAAATAACATAGTAATGTATGTTATGTTTGCGTTTGGTGAACATGATTTTAAGGGAAGGGATTGGATAAAGTATCGCCACATCATATTTGGTATATAAAATGACAATTTTATAGGTGGTACAAAACTCTTATACTAAAAAAAATAAATTTCTTTTAAGAAGTACTAAAAACAATCTTTTTATCTTCTGAAATGGTATACATCAAACATAATACAATAAAATGATACCTTGCTGTTCTATTAAGTCATTGAGGTTAATGGTAATTATTTGAGAACCGTAGTTAAATAAAATGGCATTAATCTAGCTAGATTAGGAGACGTACAAGCTTTGCCATAAAAATGAACTGTCCACGACAAAAGTAAGCCGCTTGACCTGATCTCCAGGGCATTTAACCACTCTTCTGTGGCCGGTGGCCCTGCCTGGTCTTAAGTTCGGTACGAGATCACCTGATTATGGCCTAGCTAGCCTTGTCTATTGTAGGTTTTGTGCTCCTTAATTCCCTGCATTGTCATTGTCAGAACAAAACCTCTGCTTTTAGTAGGTTGAAAATCGTACGTAGTAGACTTTTTGCACGAGTCGACTCGTGCGGTGTCATGTAATCCCCATTCAACTAATGCGAATTTGACATTTTACAGCCTTTCACACTCCCAAATAAAATAGAAAAATACAAACACTTATTTATTCAAGATTTTTTTTTTTTTATAAATAAGTCGATTCTGATATTCCCAATATTATATCATGGTAAAAGATAATTAGATCAAATCCATTGGATTGGTAGCCCGAAAGTTAGGGTATGCTAATGCAGAATGTTAATCAGATAAGTGTTGTTATAATGCAGATAATTAACAGTAAGGAAAAGTTTTTAAGAAAAACTACTTTATGCATGAAACCTATATAATAACTTGAAGTAATAAATTACAAGAGCAAAGAAGTAGATTTATTAGGTTGAAATAATTGTTTTGACAAAGAAAGGTTTCTTTATATTATTCAGAAACCACTTTATAAGTCTGTATATATTATAAAAAATCATATAAATTATGGCTTTCGCCCTTGAGCTTGGTCCACGGCTCTGAATTTTATAACTTGTAAGATATAATGGACCATGGGGCATTATCGCTTTCACGTCTCCATCCTAATGGATATGAGGTCCACTGTAATATGAAAAATATGTTACTTTTTATACGTCATTCTCTTTATCTTTAATTAAAGATGGGGCTGTATAATTGCACTAGTGTATGAAGAATTGTGTCATTGACCCGGTTACGTAATAGACTACATAACATATTTATACAATAAAATTAGCGTTTGTAACCCTAATACAAGGTAAAGAGTAAAAACTATTATACCAAGTATTATCAAACCTAGGTGGCTTCCTACGATTCAATCTAGTTCAACTTTAATTCAACTAAAGTTTAACTTCTGATCGTACTCGATTTTTTCCTTAATTTTTTATGCTCTAATCAACCACTTGGTCTGAGCCTAACAACAATAATTGTACCCCTATGTATTAGTAATATTCAATGATAAAAATTAACTAAACAAGAGGAAAGTGATGTTATGGTTTCTCTTTTTAATTTCTCTATTGGACAAATTTTTAGGTGATGAGTTTTTCTTCATGGCCCATGTGAAAGAAATTTGGGAATGAAGACAGAAGGAGATATTACACAGCTGTTTAAATTATTAACGAAAATATACCAAGGAAAGCTATGGGAAGCGTACACTTTGAAGCATCCATTAAGATATTCCAAACTAGATGATATGAAAATCTCGTTGCAGTTGAAGTTTGGCCATCACTAATGATGAATGGAATTCTCAATAGAATTAAGTGACGTATGGTTCATTTACTAATAGGGAATGGAAAATGTACAAATATTCTATAAGATATAGCGACATTGTAAATATTTTAGTTTAATTCTCTGCACCAATAGGGCGACAAGCAGTGGTGAGTGATGAAAATAATGGAATGCAAGCCGGCTACCATCGCGAGCTATCTAGTGGAAATGGATCATTTTAATTTTCATCGTCTTAATTTCCCTAAATTATGAATAAATAGTTGGCATTACTTAGATATATGGATAACTTCATGATGTCAACTTTCTTATGAAGGGTATAAATCAAGAAAAATTAAGAAAATATAATTTGAGAAAATTTTTATCCTCCATCGTTAATTGCTGGTAAAGGCTGACGATTTTAAGGTTTTAATTATAAAGAGAGTAGAGAATGCTCTTTGTGTAGCATACACATCTTTGTGTATATATATATATATTTTTTTTTCTTTTTATGGATGGATGCGACACAAACTAATGTATATTTCGTAATTCATAGGCCAGCCATTGGCACTGGGGTTACAAACTAGAAAGGAGGAAGAAAATCATGATGTTATACGGTTTAGTATTAAATGTAAAACTCCATACTAAATTTATAGTTTAAACTTTTATAGAGTTAAATTTAGTGTGATATCAAAGTAAGAGGTTATTTATCATAATATTTGCTTGGGATCTTTGCATTGTTATTTCAAACATTTACTTAAATTGCTAAAGCCGTTACAATATAATGGTATGAATATTACTCTCTCAATAGAATGAACCAGATTCAAATTCTTTTTTTTTTTTCAGGTTATAATATGTAATATAGTTAGCCCAAAAACGAAAAAAAAAAAATATTTTACTTATATTGTCCACTTAATGTGCGCAGATTGAGTAATAAATATAAAATACTTGGCACATATTACTTCAAAACAAAAAATTTACAACCAGAGATTGATGTTATTATAGTCAGCTTTAGAAAGGGTACGCTTCCACTGCTCAACTATATGAAACCCCCCTTTGTCTTTATTCTTCAGATTTGTTTAATATGGGCCATACAAGTTCACCTATAACCTTGTCCTAATGAGGAATTAAAAAGAGAAAAACATTATTATTGACACGGAGAGTTAGGTAACTTAGGTTTACAATATATAGAATATTAAAATAATTAAAAGTAGAAGAAGAGGAATCAGAATCAATAACAAAATTAGGTCATAAACAAGGGCGTTTAGAACTAGAAGAGATTAGAAGTTGGTCTAGAATGATCAGAATCCAAGTAGAAGTCGTCGGAAAAATTCTAATTTTCTAGTTGCAGTTGAAAATTAATCAACTTTGGAAGCCCTAACTTTTCACATATAATATAAAAATAAAGATTGATTTGAGTATATTTTCCTAGTGGAAAGCACTTTACCATTTGGCATCCTTTCAGGAGGTAAATTTGTCACGTTTTGATAAATTGCTGATTTGTCAAAGATTTTCTTAATAGTTTAGGAAAGTTTATCTTGACTTTACATTATTCTTGATCTTATTGGATTTAGATTTTACATTAGAGTTTTAGAACTATAAGTATCCCAATTGTATTCATAATCTTTCAAAAATAATACAAAGTTCATATTTCTCATATGTCATGTCTATCACGCTACTACATCAAATATCGCTTTTTTTTTTTTTTTTCTAACGTTTTCAACTCCCAACGTGAGATGATAACTTCTTAATTTGATTGTAGCTTATTTACAAAATTTACTGCATAAGTAGAACTACATTTTTTATTTCATACCTCAACACTTTGGAGTTGACAACGTAAGGATTTGAACTAATTATATCACTCCATTTGATGTAGTCAACTTATCTATAAACAACTACTAAAATTAAATCCATAAACAATTGATAAATAATTGCGTGTCTCATTCTACTTTATGCTGGAGTGCTTATATTAATTTGAATGAGAATTACATTGCATCCGTTTTCATAAGTCTTAACAGGTACAATTTAATTTTCAACCTACTAAAAGTAGAGTTTGTGTTCTCACATTGAGAATGCAGGTAATAAGTAAATTAAAACTATTCTAGACAAGGCTAGACTATGATTTGGTAATTTCGTACTAAACCTAACTCAAAACCAGGCAAAGCCATAGGAGAGTGGTTAAATACTACAAAAATTGATAAAACATGAGATGTTATGTATAATATTTAGTGGTGGGTAAGATTAATTAAGAAATTGACATTTTGGTTTATTATAACTATTATGAGTGGTTACAAATAGTTTTATATATAAAAGTATTACTTTATTGTTATTTAATAAATGGTGATTCACGTGGTGTATCACTCATAATGAAGTTTTCTAGTCAATGCCTTTGATATTAGGTAAGCAGCCTACTTGTGTTATAGGCAATTCATTTTTGTGGCAAAGCATGTACAACCCTACTCTAGCAAAATCAATGCAATTTCATAGAATTATGATTGTCAATCTAGAATACGTTTGCTATGCAATTTTCCTTAACCTAAGAAGTTGTTCACTATCATTAATTTAGGATGATAGTATGTAGTAAAACAAATGGTTATATCGATAGAGCAACAAAGTTTTTTGTATAGTAGGGGCAGAGGGAATGAATCACTTTGACATACTGTTTTTTATATATATTATAACCAACAAAGCAGTAGGGACTAGAATGAGGAGTACAGTAGCAATAAATACGAGAATATTTCCTTCCATAATCTCATTGTTTTTTCATTTGGCAATAACTCTGGATTTAATCCCACGTAGATGATAAATTTTTTGCTGGGATGAATTACACCTTGATGATATTAAATCAGAATAATATCATGAATAATGATATTGGAGCTATCAAATTAATTCATTGTTGAGAATTGAATAAATTAACATAAGAAGATCTTTTATTCATAACTTGTCAAAAATTAGATTGTGGATCCAGCCCTTTTACTTTTTCTTTTTATTTGAATTTGTACTTCTTTTCCATTCTTGTCTTTTTCTATAAGCTAACACCTTTCTTCTACAATCGTCTGATGATGTATAATTTGAATACTCTTAAGTTTTCATTGATTACAAAAACAAACCAAAACAAATAAAAGAAGTGAAATAGAAAAGAAGGAAAGGGATTAAGTACTTTTTCTTTTTAACTATAGAATTTATTTTCCAAGAAAATAAATAAGTGTCATAAAAAGAAATCCCAATATAAGGTATAAAAACAATCTAATATTCTATTAAATTAACTATATCTTTTAGAATTTATTCTTTTTTCGCCATCCTCCTTACCTTACAGAAAGTGCAATTTAAAGAAAAATAATTATTTTAAAAAAAATTATTCATTCTACCTTTCTAACAATGGTTGGATCTTTGTTTGATCTTTATTAATATCCCCTTTTATAGGATTAAAAAGCAGTCCATTTTTGCTTGAGCGGATATTAGAAATTACCTATTGATACATCTCATGAAAAATCATGTGAATAGCATCTACAGTATTTGGAAATTTTAGATTCTAAATGATGCTCGTGGTCAATCATTGTGGTTTGTGGATGAACAATTCGAGAAACTGTTGACAAAAATTGTTGGTTTTTTTTTTTTTTTTTTTGTCAACAGATAGTAGTATTACAGATTGAAATTAAAGTTATGTTGCACAATTTCTTCCTCATTTCGGGATAGTTTATCCCTTACATTGTTTCACGGAGGATGAAAACAAGATAAAATAAGTATTTTAGTTGTAATGTTCATTCTTTCATCAAGTTTAGCTCCTTATTCCTTCAACAAACCGGGGGGGCTCTGTAATAAGCTGGTACGGTTGCTGGGAAGAATACTTGCCTCACTCCTTCATCTCTAATTATAGGAAAGATGATGCCCGATGCACCCTGCAAATTTATAAAAGCAGAGATTAGAGCTTCCAATGCCTGTTTATTGCTTCTGAAATTTAGACTAATGATGATTTCAGTTCAAGGATATGAGTGGAGAAGGTAGAGGGGATACGCACTGAGAGCAATCTAGCTCCAAGCCATGTGCGTTGAGGCGTTGGAAAAGGAAGCAACAAGCGCCCTACACCATAGACAGCCACTGCAAAGAAATGACACACCAAAGTTGTTGGACGGGGGTTTAGCCCCGAGAGAAGAGACACCGGTCCAGTTGAGCACATGCCTCCCAGGCTCAGATAATCAAAGCAAGCCTGGCGCATTTCTTGTCTTGCTGGATCAGGCGATGCACAAAACACCTTATACAATGCACCCGCTAGTGTGTTGATGGTCGATGCCATTGGCTGTAGACCAATATGCAGCAAGTGGTTAAAGAGTTGACAATTTCAAAGGTGTTTTCACAAAAATGATATCAGGGATAATCGAATCATTTCTACCTTGCGCAGTGTGTAGAATGATTCAAGATAGCTGCAGAGAGCAGGTGCATCAGCCAGATTATGCAAAGGGCGAAAGAGATCTCTGAGCACAACAATGTCGGATAGAGCCACAGTCATTCCTCCTCCAGTCAGTGGATGCCTCATATTGAATGCATCTCCGAGGAGAAGTGCTCCTGGAGTGGGATGTGGATTGGCAGGCATGCTTCTGTTTGGCATTGTTTTGACGTTTCCTTTGTCAATCGCAGCTATGAAGGCATCATAAAGTTCAGGAGGAACCTGACATAGACATAAACATCGACGGGCTTAGACTAAACTTTCTAAGATGATTTCCCCGTTGGGGCAAAAGCTGGATGAATAAAATTGACATGGTTATTCTTTGGTGTACCTGTGGTGCTACCACAGTCTTCAAATAATGAGCCATTTCACCATTGGCAATGGAAGGCACTTTCGGTCCAGGAACATCAACCAAACAGCGAATCTCGGTGCTACTGATGGGATAAAACAGGATGGGGGAAGGATCTGCCAAGATAACATGTCCATAGTGTGGGAATGGCAGATCAACATTTTCCAGAACAAGTCCGACGAAATAAGAGGGGATGTCAACCTAGGAATTTATACCAAATGGAGAAAAACAAGGAAATAAGTCTCTTTAGAAACCCCATATGCATCTAATATATTAAAAATATCATCTAGAGCATCCCAAACAATATTCTATAAAGGATTAATCATATCCAGACGGTTTGTCCTTGGACTATCTTTGTACTTATAATATCCAATCACATATCCAATCCGATCTATATTTTATCCATTATGATCCTAATCGTATCCTGTCCATTCAAAACTTTTTATACAGACATCTAAACGCAGCCTGAAAGAATATGGTGCAAAAGAATCTATATTCTAGCGATCGGGAATTTTTACTTTTGGACATGAAAAAGATTTGCTTCTCTTTGTGACTAGATGCAGGGTATTTACCTTGGGACTGCAGAGAGAACGGCGAAGATTTGAAAAGCATCCATCACAGACAATAGTGAGTGGGGCATATGCTTGCAATTCTTCACCAGCCTTGGTTTTGTATTGGACTCCCTTGATGATCCCCTTATCTTCAATCAAAGATGTCACTGTTCCTTGTTCAAGTCTCACACTGAAACGAACAAGAAGGATAAAGTTTCAAGATTAATTTACTCTTTCATAGATGGTAACTCAAGAAATTGAAATTGAGAATTGATTCTGTCAAGGGAAATAAGAGTTACTTTGGAAGACTAGTAGCTTTTCCCCTCAGTCTCTGGATGAAACGGCCATTATGAAAGCCTCTTCCGGTGACATCGGAGTGAAAGTTCTCCAAGGGGTAAGCTAGTTGTGTATGCTGTCCATCCTTATATAAAGCATATCCAAGGACTCTCTGAGAATCAATCTCTTGTACACAATCTGCCGACAAGACATCGGTTAGACGACATATGCAAAATCATTAATAAGGTTCAAGAAATACATCTAGTTTGAGGGAAAATGAAGTCATATGCATTGTTTTGCTGCCAAAGGCGGTAACAGGGCATTCTGAGTACTTGTTTCTACTTATGCATACCGGCAAGATCCAACTCGAGCAATTTCAGGTAGCCTCCTGGTTGTAAAAGTTCACCAACAATCCTATCTTGCTCCGAGAGATCTCTTTCGATCACATGAACACTCCGACCGTCCTGCGTAAATTTATTTATTTAAAAAAAAAAAAACACCATGCAGTCATTAAGTTGAACCTAGGAGGGGGTGAAACCATAAAAAATACATATGTATGTCGGCCAAAATCTTGGAGATACTACTTTCCATGTATTTAATTTTTATTGAAATCCTTCCCATTTCTTAGCTTCAATCATTGATATCAAAATCCAAAGAGATAGTCTTTTATTTATTGTTCCAACGTACTAAACAAAATAGTTTCTTCATTATCAGCAAACTCTGGAAGAATGGGAAGCTTGTGTTTTCTTACAAGCCACCTACTTTCGACCCAGATTTCATGGACTTTCAGTTCCAACCTTTTTGTCAATGACAAAAATTATTATTATCTCTTTCACAAGAGCAACGTTGACCTTATAAAAAGGAGATATAATTTACCTTGCCAAGAGTGTAAGCAAGAGCTGCACCCGCAACGCCAGCACCAACAATAATAACATCAGTCTTCCCATCAACCTGATCACCACCACATATTCCATTAACAGTAGTCTTTACCAAACCACCATCTCCTTGAATCTTCTCTGTATCTCCATGATCTCTATTCCCTTTCTTTCCGAATGTCATGTACAGGAAAACCCATCCCACCAAAGAAGCAATGACCCAACACATCAAAAGCTGGTAGTATTCCATTTCCAGAGCAAAGAGCAACCAGAAAAGCTTGGTTTTGTAAATTTGGAAGAAGATGATTACAGGAAAGTTTGCAAGTCCTTTTTGTATATGCTTTTTCCTTGTGGGTTTAGTAAATGGGACAGCCTCACTTTTCTTGTTTTTATTTCTTGTTTCAAGAGGTGAGTGGCGTGTGAAGAAGGAATGAAGTTTCTAACTGAACTTGGCGCCTTTTATAAGGCTGTTGTTGGTGAGGAAGGCCTCACTCCTAGTAATATGCCACCTAGTATCGGTTATGGGAAAATAAATAATTAATAAACAATAGTTTTTATAACAACTTTTTTCTAAGGTAATAATTGGTTTGCAGAAGTGATTGTTATAAAGAGAATTAGATAGTATAGTATAAAGAGATTAAAATAGTATAATATATGTGGTATGTAGAATATTATATACAAATTTTTATAATTAAAAAATAAAAAATTAATCATTAGCATTATATATCACAATAAATTTCAATACAATGATTAAACACTTGATATCGGATTATTTTTGAAATTTCAAATATATATTGATTTTGATTAATGACTTTATGATTTAATGGTATAAATATTAATCTCTTATACAGAATGAAACAAGTTCAATCCATTCTCTCTTTTATTGTAATAACTATTTATATATATATATATATATTGATTTTGTACTTCAAATAAATTTTTGTACCATTGGACATATATGATATGATTTTTTTAGTTTTTATTACCGCAAGATCTTTTGTTGAATAACTTTAACAACCATGTAAATCAAACAATAATCTAAAAAGTATATTCGATGTTATACCATAAAAATTTAACAATTAAACAATACATTATATAAATGATATGTTAATATTGTCATAAATCATTAGAAAATCCACGTGACATGTTATTCCGATGAAGATTTTTAAGATATTGGTTATGATGCGGTTGTTGTGTCGTGCTGTTTTTCATGTTTTGGTCGCTTTCGTTGTGTCGTGCTCTCTTTCATGTTTTGGTTGCTTTCGTTAAAGTGCTATTGTTTTGGGGTTTTGCGACGGCAGCAATAGTGTATGTGCCTGCTAGCACTAATTTTTCCTAATTATTCAAAAGGTGTCATGGAAATTCGATGTTGTTCCCAATGGAGCTGGATTGTTTTGAACGGAGTTATGTAACTTTTTATGACCAAGTTATTCAGTGCTAGAAAGTCCAGGTACATATTCTATCCATACTAAACTAACTAGTATTAAACTTTATGGATCTACGCCCACGTAATATTTCTATTTTTATTTCTTCCGTTATAATATGTAAGTGAAGGTAATATGAGACGGCAAGATGAAATTGTCTGTTATTAAAATATAACTAAAAATAAATAACAGAGGAAACACTAATAAGAGGTAATTAGAAACTTTGTTACGGATCGAATTTTATAAGAAGCACTAAAAATATAATAAACAGAAACGAAATACATAAATAGTGTGACCGAGACAGTTGCTATACTATAAGTAATGATACTATTTATATTGTTATCGTTAATATTGGTTTTTAACGTGGATAACAGACAATATAATGAAAGTAAAATAATGGATATTTCTAAATAAGAGATTCTACAGTGTTGTTCTTCGTTTCAATAGGATTAGAACAGTACCAATCCTGCTTTCCATTTTGCTATTCATTTTACTTTACTTAAATTTGAACAGTTGAATTTATAATTTGTTTAATGATTTAGATTTAAAAGAATACAAATAAAAAATGAGATAAAAGATACGATAAGTTCTGTAAAAAATAATGATAAGATCATAGAAAAATCCTTAATAAATCGTAAAAGGAGCAAAGTAGGATGCAATTGAACAATTCATTATAGGGTATTCCAAGATGGGACCTACATGGGGGAGGGGGGTAGGAGGATAGGGCCCAGCTTCTTAAACTCAGGAAAATTTAACTTTTAATATTTAAAAAAATAAAAATAATGTATATTAAAGAGTAAAATATAATATAAAATTAGGTACAGCTTAGTCATTAAGCATCTAATTTTACAAATATAAAGTTTTGGTTCAATTCTTATATTTGTCATTTTACTTATCTTATATGTATTTATTGTATCATTTTACTTTTTTGTATGCTTTAATTGCTTAAAAAATATTTATTCTTTTACATTTATTAATTTTTTAAAAAATTTATTAATAATATATCGAAGATAATAATTATACTGTTCATATTATAAATATTCCAGTCTTATCAAACAAATTATTAATAAATAATACCAATTGTATGATTTGTTTAGTTAAATTTTTTTTACAATTAATGTTATGAAAATGAATGTAGATTATTGAATGATTGATTGAGTAATAACTTATATTCAAAACGATATTCCTTTTCTGATTTTTCTACAATCC
The DNA here is from genome assembly GCA_024138015.1 of Lumnitzera littorea. NCBI lineage: Eukaryota > Viridiplantae > Streptophyta > Magnoliopsida > Myrtales > Combretaceae > Lumnitzera > Lumnitzera littorea. The sequence continues at coordinate 12,575,734 of JAMXBB010000011.1, read as the reverse complement.
TATCATTTTTTTTTATAGGACTAGTGCTACCATCCATATTATCTTTGATTTAATCACCTTTAAATGAACTATTGAATAAATTGTAAATTCAATTGCTCAAATTTAAAAATATAAAAATAAATAGTGAGATGATGGGCAAGATCGATCTTATCAAAATAAATGATAAGACCGTAGAATCTCTTTTCCTTTTTTTTTAGCATTGTTAATGAGGCTATTAAACAAAGTTATCATGAAAAAAGATAATCTAATACCTATATATATGTCATTTTGCTTCTTCTTCTTTTTTTGTTATGCCAATAATTTTTTATTCAAATATTTTTTCTGATTTATTTTTGTTAAAAACAAAACTTACATAAATTTCTATATATTGTGTAATTTTTCACAAATTAATAGTTAATTTTTATTTAGTAATATGCATAATAAAAAGGTGAAAATTTTATCCTTTTAACTTCTAATGAAGTGTATCAATCATTTTTAATCATTTTTTAAAAAAATTTTTCCATCCTATTAAACTTTAGGAATTATTACAAGTTAAATAATTAATAAGATCCTTTAACATACATAAGATGCAATACAATTACTATGACAATTAGATATTCTCTTATAAATGATTTTAATATTGACTTAATTGAGATAAGTCTGCCCCTGTAGGTAAAGTTTTTGGGTAGGTTTTTGGAAAATGACTCAAAATCCTATAGGGTTTAAGCTCAGATTTTAGGATTACAAATAAACTCAATGAGAAATCGACTTAGTAAAAAATAATATATTAATAAAAATAGTTACTCTTAACCTAAGCACCATGTACAATCTACACAAGTTCTATATTGTACAATATATTTAATTTGTAATTTTTATTATTGTGTTAATTAGTAAATATAATCCTAATTCTACCTAACTGCTTCCCACTTTATTACTCTCTTCTTTATCGAATCTAAACCTTGTAAAAATCCGCTTTTATAAAGTTGTTTGAATCCTATAAAAATAGCTCCTATAGGGTTTATAACCTTACAAGGGCCGAGTTTTGAAAATAGGAGATAAAACACTATAGCGTTTTTATCGAATTTTGAGAAAAACTAGACTTTATAGGGGCATATTCAAGTTGCATGAAATCCATTCTAAAGCCATCTCGATTGTATCTCCAAGGTAAGGAGAAGAGTTGCTTCCAATCACTTATCCTTAGAACAAGAACAAAGAGCTTTCACTATTTTGTAACTATTGTGAAAGTGAGAGAGAGAGAGAGATTATGATACCATGATACTCCTATTATTTGAAATTGATAAAATTAGTCATCACACAAGTCTATCAATTCGTACTCTAAAATTATGTTTACCTTTTCCACTAAAAGAACCTAGTTGATAAGTTAATATATATTTGATTCAAATATATTAAGATCAATATTTTTGTAAAAACCAAACTTAAAAGAAAAAAGGAAAAGAAAATAGGTTATATAGTAATAATAATAAATTTTAGAAATATAAAATAATAGAAAGAATATAATAATATAATAAAAGCTTGAAGACATAAAATAGCTTGTAATTGACTAAAGATGTTAAGTGCAATATTCTCAAGGGAAAATATTCAAACATTGGTATGACATGTAAATAGATATCAAATGCTAGGAGCAATACTGTCATAAAAGAAGATTCAAATATCAGTATGACATGTGATTACACATTAATGCTATGGGCAATTTGGTTTAAGAAAAATGTACACTTCCTACTAAATTAAATAAACGTATCTCACATTGTCATAATCCCCCCTCACCAAAAACATTACACTATCTTTCTAACTTAAAAACTGCACAAAACCCCTCTCAAACTCAAAGTGAAAATTCGGATTTGGGGGCTAAGGCAAGAGAAAAACTGACAAATTTTCGAGAAAACGCAAAGGTACAACAATTTTGAGTAAGTCCTTTGTCTATTTAACATATAAATTCGTTTTGCTTAAGAAGATGTCATAAAAACCATAAAGACTTCCGTTTTTGTAGCTTCACGCGTTTATAATTTGAGTTTAGGGTGTTTCTTATCAAGAATTACATGTAAGTATTGTTCTTACCGTTTTTCTTTAAGGAATTCTTAGTTTTGTGGTTTTGGTATGGGTTTAGCGAAGGCGGTTGGTGAGGTAGATAAGAATGATGGTGATATGGTTACAGTATAAATTATGTATCATTGGCATTGTTGAGCCGGTGTTGGAAGTGTAAGTATGGCAAATTTTTGTGTGTTTGTTTTTAGTATACGTGAATTCGTATGCAAGTAGTGTATTTGTAGGGAAGGGAAGAGAGAAAAGAAAAGATAACAAGAGGGGGAGAGAAAGATGGGATGAGAAAGAAGGGTTGAGAGAAAGAGAGAGAGAGTTATTATAAACCTTATACATTTATTAGTTTAACCTCTAAATAAGATCTGAGTACTCTAAATAATGTCACAAGTCGATAAGGCTAAGTAAGATAAAAATTTTATTGAATTATGAATTTGAATATATTATAAGTAATAAAAACCATAAAATTCGATCAAATCCTAAATTGCATATAAAAACCCTAAACCTTATGTACGCGTAAATACCCAAAATTGAGTTCAAATTTAATGAAAACTCTAAAACTATAATTTTAAACTTAGAAAATGAATAAACTTAGCCTAATAGTAATAAAACCCTAAATGAATATAATTATTAATCAATACACGTAACAGCATAAAATTATTAACGAACACATTGAAATAATTTTTAAATATTATAAACATAACAGGTAACAATTAAATTAACAAATTTTTATAAAATTTCAATATTTTTTATAAATACTAAATTTATAATTTTTTTATTTAGAGAAATCTAATATTTTTATTTCTATTTTTCCTTTTCCCTTTCTTTTCTTTTCCCTTTTTGCTTTCTCCTCCAGATTTTTTTCTTTTAATGTCCCACAATTTCCAGAATATTTCGATGGACAAGTGTTACTCCACTATTTTTACCATGTGTAAATAATGAGGAAAAAACAAAGTTTAGATAAGATTATGCCTTATCTCATTTAATAGCACATCTCACCTTGATTTTCTTTCTTTTTTTTTTTTCTTTTTGTTTTGTCTACATAAATGGTTGTTCTTCTTGTGTAACCACGTCTGGAAACAAAAAGCAAAACACACAATTTCTATTGCTTTCTTTTTCCTTTCAAACCGTGAACATCCTTCTCTTTTTCTCAAGTTTCTTGTGAATTCAAAAGACAACAATTAAGAAGAAGAAGAAAAGCTTGGGGATTTACTAATTCAAGATACTTCGAGGAGTCTTTAGTATGTATATCATGTTTATTTTGTATTAATTATTTTTTTATGTGTTCATATACATATGTAACATAAGGTTATGTATTAGAAATATATGTAGAATTTATATTTCTTTATAAAATAGTATAAAAGACTATGTGTCTATATATCTATATATGTATGCATGTGTACATTATATGTATAATTAGATTTGTATAATTTTCATTACATGTTATATGTATATTATATCACTGAAATTATATATATATATTGATGTATGTATAAAGTAAAAAAAAATACTAACCTAGGGTGTATATTCGATGTATATATATGTATGTATANAAATCCAGAATTGAGTCGTGGCAATTTGGAATTGAAAAAATAAAAGCAACCAATCAAATTACAACAAATAGAAAGTAAGAAAAAGAAGAGATAAGACAATTATGAAATCAATTTAATGCACAATAATTCTTTAAGACCTCTATAAATACCTCAAATTTTTCAAAAGCTCATTTTGGATGTCTAGAAGTTTAAAAAATTAAAGAGAGGTGAAATTGAGGGGAAATTAGGATTTTATAAATAATTACAAAAAAAATTGTAAAGTTGAGGCTTCTAAAGAGAACCCAAACCCAACGAGCAGTTAGGAGTGGACGGCTACCACCACCATACGGTGGTGGTAGCACCTAGATGGATCGACACACCCATGGCCACTGACGATGGCTAGAGCCACTAGTTTTGTTGAATCCTAATTTCTATCCGATTTTTCTTAAATTGTTAAAAATATCAAAATTAGTTGGAAAATTATGAAACTTGGTATTCTTGAATATTTTTGTATTTAGTTTCTAGGAAAAATATTATTTTGATGAAAATATGTCTCGTGATATACTGTCCTTAAGAAAATCATACAAACCCGAGCTTTGTTTAAATTAGAAATAAATGACCTTAGGAGTATAGTTTTGAGCTCAAAATTTTTATGTAAACTATTTAAGTGATATAGAATAATGCCACAAAGTCCTTTTTCAAAAATTAATTTTTGAAATTTTTAGATAATTTTTAGACCTTAAAATGATGCTTAAAATGAGTGATTTAAGGATAATTAAGTAATTAAATAATTAATTACTGATTTAGTGCATAATTATATGTTTTAGGACATTAAAATCTAATGAAGTATGATACTTGTAACATTTAAGGTGTTAGATGTAATTATTAGGGTAATTATGTAGTAAATAAGTAATAAGGAAAAATAGTAAATTTTAAGTTAATTTGTAAATTAGGGTAATTAGGTTCAAAATCTGATTTGGGATGAATTTAGATATTTAGAATGTTATTTGACATTGGGAGATGATATTTGAAGTGATGGGGATATTAGATGGGTACATTTTGTACACATTAGGTGATAATGTGTAATATGTAATTATTAGAAATTAATAATTAAGAAAATATTGGTTAGAATTAAATTATGATAATAATAGGAATGTATAATTAATCTGATGGAAAACTTAAATTAGGATAATTATATGAAAAATGTAAGATTTTCTCATAACAGGGGTAAATTTGATAATTAAATTAGGATTCGGGTATACCGCAAGAATTAAAACACTAGTTAGAGATTAAAAATGATATTTAGGATATTCGAAGATAATGTGATTAATTTCACATTATGGGTTAGAATGATTTCTTAGGGTATGCATATAAATCTTTAACTAAAAACTGAGATAAAAACCTAATTTAGAAATCGATATTAAAACTGAAACAGAACTTAATATGATTCAAGAAGAATTGTAAAACACTTAAAAACCTAGATGATTAGGTATATTAAACCCTAAACAAAAGATAACAATAAACGTTATAGGATAAAACCAATCTATAATAGTTATATGAAAAACTGAAACCACGTTTATATTATAGGGATGATCGGCAATGGCTTAAGCGATTCGGATCTCGAGTGAGTAAGCGAAAAGTCCAGGTAAGTTAGGATTAATACGTTATTGTATTTTGGAGGCTTGAAATTATACTCAGTTGTACTTATTAGATAGTTGGTTGTATGCATGTGCTTGATTATGAGTGATGCTATAATTTTGTTGTTGTTCTGGCTTGTATTATATGAAATGATTGATAACCCTAAACTGGACTTAACAAATATATGACTTGTAACAATAAATTGAACCTATATAGCAATCCATTAGGGGAAACCTAGAATTCTTCAGCCAAATACCAACCGCTTCAAAAGGGATAGCACTAGATAACATAATAGGTTCTTTCTTCATCCTTAGTCAAATTAAGTAACAAATAAGGAGGTCACAGTAAGGGTGAAGTCAACGATTTGAAAGTAGTTGTGGGAAGAGCGATGTCTCCACTGTACAAGCTTGGGTTTGATTGTAAGTTGTTGCATTAACGGCAACTCCTCAACACAGATTAGAGTGGGCGTAATTTCTCTAATCTTACGACGAACTAGACAACGTTGTGCGACGGCATTTGCTTAAACAAGCATTGCACCTAATAATTTAGTTGATAAACTTGTTTGTGTTTATGATATAGTTTAAGTCCTCTGTCCCGATTTACTGTGCTGTGGTTGATCACATCCCTATAGACGTCGTTGCAAGTGTTGGTTAAGAAGCGGCTTACAACTACTCTAAAGCTAGTAATTACTGGATCTTAGGAAGTGATGAAAAACATTTGAAGAACAAATATATATTTTTAAGGTCTAAACTCTTATTTTAAAATTTTTCATTTCTGAATAATATATTAACTAGGAAATAGATTACGGTGAAACGTTGTAAACATTAATTGTAATAATTGAATTCTAGTATATATATATATTTTCTTACTTTATTAGGTAAATGACTTATTTAAATTAAGAATTATTTACTTCAAAACGGGTTAGTCGTGGGCACCTTGTGTAGATCAGGTCTAGAATAGCAATTGTAAAGTCAACTTCTATCTTAAAATGGTTTACATGATAAAACTATTACGATTCTACTACTTTGGGGTGTGATACGAATCGCTAGAGATAAATTATATACAATTATATAAATTAATAAGAAATAAAATAAAAAGTTTAATACTTGAGACATACTTTAGAAATTATGAATTATACCAACATTCCTAAAATTAAGTTACACCTTTATGAAAAAGGTAATAAAAAAAATTAAAAGAAATAACTTTATAGCTTTAATATCTCAAATTAAACTCATATATATATATATGATTTTATTAGAATTATTAAGTTTATCATGTTTAATCACTATATCGTAGAGTTTTGTAATTTTAGATATAGTTTACGATAAATCTATTGAAATCAATTTTGTGATCTAAATAAATTAATATTAATAAGTAAAATTATATATAAGATGTATATAAATAAGTTCCAATTAATTAATGGAATCTATCCATATATATATTAAAGAAAAATATATTCAAGGTCTTATTTTAGAATGTAAAACCAATAAAAAATTAGTTCCAAATAAAACCAAGTGATAATATGAATTCCTAAAAAGTTATAAGGAATAGTCTTATAAAATCGTATTACAAAAATAAATTGAAATACAACCAATATAAATTATAACGTAAAGTTTATTAGGTTAAATTTTAATTAGTCTAAAAATGGAAATTTTGGATTAAGTATATAATATAATATTCTACTATTTTTGAAATATAATATAAAACTTTATAAATAATAAATTAAGAGAAAATTACAGTCGAAAGGTTATGTCAAATTGGACCAACAAAATATATATATATATGAGTTAGCGCCTTAATCAAAGCGGTGAAACTATATAATATATACATGGTGATTAAATCATTTTAGGGGAGGTAAGTGTGTTTGGTTGGGTATTGAAGAATTAGATGAGAAAGAAGAAAAAGGGAGGGAGAGAGAGAGAGAGAGAAGAAGCAGAAGAAAAGAGAGAAGAGGGGTTAGACAAGAAAGAAGAAAAAGGGAGAAAGAAAGAAAGAGAGAGAGAAGAAGAAGAAAAGAGAGAAAGAGAGATAAGTAGGGGTGACAATTCGTGTAGTCTCGTTGTATCTCGTATCCGTATCCGTATCCATATCTAGAAAACCTAAACCTATATCACGCTCAATTCATTAATTGTGTAGGAAAACTTAAATCCATAACCCTATTTGTTTAATAAATGTGCCTTGTGTCCGAGTTAAATAGCTTAAAAATTTATAAATAAACTGAAAAAAGTTATTGTTTATCTTTTTAATAGTTAACCTTTATGTATTTCATTATAACTTTATACTAAACTTATATGTATATTTCTACAATTTGATAAAAAAAAAAAATTGTATAGATTCCAAAGACATACAAAAGATTTTTTATGGAATGCACGTATTTTCTACTATTCACTATCTAAATTGAATTATGGAGTGCATGTATTTTTTGTCACTCATTATTCAAAGCTAAAGACAAATGAATGTGTTCAATGAAATATGAACCAATCGTAGAAGTAAACATATGTCTGTTGTCATTCCATCTATATTCAAGTTTTGTTATATTTAATGTTGTTTTTTCTTTTATAACAAAAAAAATCTGTTTTGAATTGTATAACAAAACCTAATAACACGTGATGCAAACAAACTAGATAATGGTTGAAAAATTAAATAACTAGACTCCAAAAAAGTTAGAAAGTTAAAAAGTTAATTAAATTTCTTTTCTGTCAATATTAATAGGCAATGTGATAATAACATAAGCACTATCTATATATGTTTTAAACAATTATACTTATTTCTCTCTTTTATATGATTTACCGACTATTTTTTTTTTCACAATTCCTACTTGAATATGGCTAGATCAATTAACACATAATTTAATTTATGAATTTAACTCAAATAGGGTCAAATTTAGATTGTAAGAACACGTATTTTTTCTAATTTTTTTTTTAACTTTGATCTTGACATTTTATCTAATCTTTTTTACTCTAGATATTCATTAATATTGATCCCATACTAATAATTTAATAATTTAGGATGGGATAAGTATAATTTCTTAAAAAAATTTATAGGGTACTACTTTCTTCTATCTTCATATCTATAATGTTTTCTACAATATAAACAATCCTAGTATTGTGATGTTTCTAGTGAGGGATGGCAACGCTAAAAAAAAAAAATTTGTTCTGCTTGTTTTTTTTTTTATTAATTAAATGTGCTAATTAGGAAAGTATTTTAAATCAAAATAAAACTTCATAAAAATTCTAATGGCTACTAGCCATTTGATAAATGTAAGTTAACCCACACTTTCCACTGTAATGTCTATCAAAGTGATTTGCCATGAAGGTCCTAGCCCCAAACAGACAATTTACATTCTCACCACAAAAGAATATCAAAGGAAGAAAAGATGAAACAAAAGTTAAAGGAAAAGAAAAAAAAAATCAAACTAAAAATCAAAAGACTTACATTTCAAGTTGACAAAGATGTTCTTATCTTGCTAATTGAAATAAAAAAGTTGAGACAAAGGCAAAAAAGAAGTTGTGACGAAGAGTGGCTAGAAATATAAATAATGAAAGTTAAAACCCTAGGTTTATCTAAGTTGAAAGAAAAGAAAAGACTTGCTATTTATTTTTTAATCTTTTGGTGTAGTATTTCATTATTTCTCTTGGGCTCTCATTGGTTGAAAAATAAATGAAAAATTAAATATAACGAGTTTGTGGGTCAAACCCATATATGCTTATAGGATTTGTTTATTTAAACAGGTTTATAAATGGGTCTAGTGTTTACACTCCAACTTGGACATGAATTTCACTGTATCAAATTTTTCCTTACACTAACTTGTTTAAATTGTATCATATCATATTCAGGTCTATCGTATTTGGATCCTATATTGCCAGCCTTAGAGATAAGACAAGAAAGAAAGAAAGAGAGGAAGAATGAAAAAAGAAGGGAAAAAAAATAGAAGAAAAAGAGATTAGAAGGTTTTTTTTTTTTTTTAGGTGTTTGATACTTTCATGTAATCTCATTTCCATAGTTATATGTATTGTCTTATAAATTCTGATTTATGGTGTAATTGGACATCTTGGTATGTTATTTGGTGACAAAAGTTGATTTTTGTAGTGTTTGGAATGTTACATATGTGTTTTAAGTGTACATTATATAATAATGTATAATATGTGTATATAGACAATTAAATAAGTAGGAAATATTAGGTTAAATTGATAATATTATAATATTAAAAACATCATATAAATATGATATAAAATATGCATTTAGGTAATTATGTGAAAAATATAAGTCATTCTCATATTGAGAGCAAATTTGATAGTTAAATTAAGAGTAAAGTGCACCGTACATATCAGAATACTGGTTAGGAGTTAGATGGGAGGTTCACCATACCCAAATATAGTTAAATGAATTTCACATATTAGTTCGAAAAAATTCCTTGGATTTACAAATAAAAAAAAAAACTATAACTAGTAATTGAATTAAAAACCAATTCAAGAATTGAATGAAAAACTAACTTAGGATGAATTTGGTTATAAATAACATAAAATCTGGACAATTGAGTAAAATTATAATTTGAAGATTATATGTCACAAGGGTATAAATACTAAAAAAATATTTATATTATAGAGACAAGTGGTAACAAATTGACCCTACAATAAGTTGAGTGAGTAAATCCAAGTTCTCAGGTAAGTTTGGGATTAATACATTACTGTATTTTGGAGCACTGTTTTATAATACTTGGAAACTTAAGATTATACTTGATTGTGTTTGATAGATAGCTTGCTTATGCACATGCCTATGTATGTATGTTTCCAAATTTAATTGTGTGATTTTAGTTTGATGCTTTAAATTGTAATTACTTAAACTGGACTTAATTAATATATGATTGTAAATTTAAAGTGAACATGCATTACAACTGATTAGGGGAAGCGTTTAGGTTACTTTAGCCAAATACAATATCTTCAAAGGGGATAACATTGGATAGCATAATGGCCCCTTTTTCATCTTAGGTCGAACTAAGTAACAGGAGAGGAAGTCACGGTAAGGGTAAAGATAATGATTTGAAGGTAGTCACAAGAGGGACAACGTTTCCATGGCACAAGAATGGGTTTAGTTATGAGCTGTTGATATGTGTACTAACTCCTTAACTTAGATTAAAGTGAGTGTAATTTCTCTAATCTCATCACGGACTAGAAAATATCATGTGATGGCATTTGTTTATTGCATTACATTAAAATAACTGGTTAATAACCCTTTTTGTGCTTGATATATAGTTCTACGTCTTCGTCTCAACTTACCGAGCGATTTGTTGCTCATAGCCCTATAGATATTATTGCAGATGATTGTTAGGAAGCGGCTTTATAATTATCTTGAAACAAGCAACTATTGGATATTGGGGAGTGAGGATACAAAATTGAGGATCAGTTACACTCTTAAAGTAATGGGCTTATAAATCTTTTCATATCAATTTATGTATTACTTAAGTAAATTAAGATTAGTTTATTAATTCTTGTAAACATTACTTGGGATATTTAAATCTTAGTGTATATTTTTTTCATACTTTTGTAATTAAATAACATATTTCATTTGTAAACTGTTTACTTCAAAGTAGATTAGTCATGAACGCCTTGTGTAAATCAAGTCTAAAATAGTAGCTGTAAAATCAACTTCTATCTTAGAATGGTATATATAGCAAGACTGTTACAACTCTACGATTTTAGGCGTAACAATTCTAAGTTGATATTAAAACATAGTTATAATGAACTCGTTTTAAAGTGTTATAATTAAAAGAAATAAATACTATAGGAGCACATTAAGAGTAATTAATAAAGGATTGTATTACAAATTATAAAGTTAGCAGTGATTATAACACTAAACTAAGTTAAACGTTAATTGATATTAAATCTAGCTATAAGATGACATGGTGAATTGATAGTTAGTTATAGTGATTCAAATACGATGAAGGAGAGTCTCTAATCTAACATAGAGTTAAGACGCGAAGATTATTATTAGAAATGGTTAGTGGGGATATGTTTAATGCCATAGATGGGATTATTGAAAAGTCTATTGATGGGATGTGATGTAGTTGATGAGGCTTGTGGTTATTAACGGGAATAAATTCAGGTTTTTAGTATAATAGAGATATTGTGATATGTGTTGTTGATTAAATATTGATGGAAAATAAGGGATTATAGCTTAAAGAATTTAAGTGAGAGACTTTTAGTAAGGATAGAAAAGAGAGACCTTACTTTATTTATACGATTTATATTCCAACTAGTATATCATGTATCCTTAGACATTACCCTTAAAGCATTATTGACGAGGTTTCTATATTTTCTTGGATTGACTAGAGTAGGTAAAGAAAAACCCTTAAAGCTAAAAGGATCTCACTCTAAACCAATTGTCTGACAAACTACAAATGAACCAGGAGCTTAACTTAAAAGTGGATCCTATATAGAATGAGAATGCGGCATATGAGATAATAGTTAATAATGACATTGAGGAGTTTGATAATGATAAGGTATACGAAATAAGTATTATTTCGAATTTTCCTATGAAAATATAGAGTACTAAAACAACTAGTGAAAATAATGATGATTTAATTGGAGGATAAATGTGGTGGAATTCCTTTTAATGAATGGTTATTATTGGTGATTTGAGCAATGGATATATTATGATAGTTGGTTATGTTTTGTTAGGAAGTTAAAGTTAATCTTATATTAGTAATTCATATATGTGGATATCTTGTTGATCTCTAAATAGATATTGTTATACTTCTTGATGAATGTGTAATCTTTTGAATATGTATATAAGCTATAACGTTTTATATACTTGTAGTTAAGAGTGTAAAAGAATCAGATGTGTTTTCGATGAATAATCTTCAAAGTCCTTTACATATGTAGGAATAGTTATAGAAACTATAATATGAGATTATAATCAAGTTATGAATCCTTTAGCTCTTAATAAATAACAAATCAAAGACTTATATCTTTAGAGTTGTAGGCAAGTGTAAGTGAAGCAAAATAAGTGAGTGGGATCTTTATGTTGTATTAAGGTAAACGAAATGATATCATTATGTAATACTTATGTCCGAATTATGGAGGATGGATGATTATTAAATGGTACATGAAAAATGAAGTAAGATTGTTAGATAAATTATGATTAAGTATATATTCAAGCACACTAAGATTGTAATAGTAAGATGAGTAACGATTGATTGTGGAAATGGGAATTATAGCAAAAAGTATGAAGAAGATTAGGACTTTCAAATAAACATTTCCCGACTATCTTAAGATTGATCTAGATAGAACCTAATCCATCAGGAAGTGAAATTTATAAGATCATTAGCCATTAATATACTTATTATGATATAATGATAAGGAATAATGATCTAATATTTTATTATAGAAAGAACTAAAGGAGACAAAATATTTCAAGAGATAAAACGGAGTATGGACAAAATCTTAAGAAAATGGTAGGCTATCTAAAATCATCAAGTAATATGATATCCTAAAACAAAATAGATAAGCCTTTTAGACTAATTAAATATTAATTAAAGAAAGAGAAGTTTTGAACCTCCAAGATTTCAGAATAATAAAGATTAACTTATGGTACATACCGAAGCTAGTAGTATGAGTAAGAGAAAATTTAAAAGCGAGGCAATTAAAAGGGAGGGTTGGATTACTTAATAAGCATTCAATAGTAAGTTGGAACTGGATATAGTTTTATAATGATGTCCAGCCGAAGATGGTATCAAAACTACTCCTTATTAAATTTTATACAATTAGGTCCTGTGAGTTAAAAAGTTGTTTACCTCTAGTAATGAGGAAATGGATAAGGAATGTTGATCAAAGATGGTTATTAAATGATTCGAGCTTAAGGGAGCCAGAAGATAAGTAGTGAATTTCAATTAAGGATGTTCACTCAATCATAGCTAGGTAATGATAACTTTGAGCAAAAGAAGAAGTTAGTAATTCTAGTAAATAAATTTACTCAATCTATGTTTAGTTCGAATTTTGTGATACTAATAAAAGTATCAAGTATTGAAATAAGGAGTATGTTATTTCCTCAGGTATCATATTCGATTTACAAGAAAAATATTCAATTATAGAGGTAGGAATCACAACATTTATAATGATACGATGATGGAATTGGTTAAGAGACATCGCTATTGAAAAAGTGGATGTTTTTTTTAGGCATTATCCGCATATAGAGGAGGAATTGAAGTTATGAAGGAATTTAGTAATACTATTCTAATTGACCAAATACTTCTTATAGAAGACATGTTAGATAATGAAGGTAATTGTGATAAAAGATGAAAGAATATTATCATGATAATTACGCGATAATTTTGGGAGTGGAAGGTAAAACCGCAGAAAGGTTTATGATATATAAGTATTTAGATGAAATGTAGTTACAATATTGATACGGAGGTGTTCATTTCTTACAAATCAAAAGTGTCTAGACAAAAAAGATTTTAAGGAGATTGAGACTATCATTACCTATCAATTTAGAACTTATATTAGAGGAAGGTTATTAACCCAAAAAGCTGTAAAATATGATTAAAGTGGAATTTAGGAGAAAAGCTATTAAAGATTGGTGATTAGAAGTTTTATAGATATTTATAAGTGAGAGATTGAGGAAGGTATCAAAAGTACTAGATCTACTAATAGTATATAACTGTTCAAATGTGTTTCTAAAGATTTGATGGTGTAGCTTGATCCTAAAAAATTGAACTTCATGCTTAAGTTAGCCAAGAATCAAACCTATAACTGCAGTCCGGTATTGGGTACTGCATATGAAACCTTAGAAACTAAAGGAGTAACTTCAAAGAACTATTGAGTATGAGATTTATATATGTAAGTAATTCTTTGTGAAGAACATCTGTATTATTTGAAAAGGAAAAGATAAAGAGTTCTATGAAAACGAGGTGAAGGATAAAGTGAACTAATCAAAATAAGTATCTTCAAATCTGAATTCATGAATTATTTAATTCATTATCAAAAGTGACTATGTTTTTTTGAAGTAACTTTAGGTTAGAATGATATCAATTTTGGATTAAGTTAGAGAAAGTCTCTATGTCTATGATGTGATATAAACATTATGAGTTCTTAATAGTGTCTCTTAGATTAGCAATGCATCAATTGTATTCGCATAATTGGGAGAATCACACATATACCAACTATATATAAAGAAACTTGTTGTGATAACTATCAATAATACTTTGATTTATTTAACAACTAAAGAAGAATACATAAAGTATTTGTGGATGACGTTACTAAAATTAAGCAACCATAAGTAGTAAATCAAATTAAAGAAGCGTAACTTTTGTACATGATAATATTCTTTCCTTAAACGAGTTATCTTAGGAGAAGGAACTTCCATAGCTATTGACAATGTTAAAGCAGTGACTGAAGGAAAATAATTGACAAACCTTACCAAGAATGAAGATTCATTGAGATAATTGGAGGTATAAGAAAGGTATGAAACAATAATACATTTCATATGAATAGTTACAATAAGTAATTCGATAGAGAAATGACAAATCTAAGATGATCAAATTTCTCATTTATTAAGTCTCTTGTTATGTTAACCTTCTAATTGTACTTTATCATGTCAAGTTACGGGTTCTTGTCAATACCACTTTTCTTAATGAATCTATTAGTCAAGAGTCATATTTGTTCTTATTGAGTTGATCCAAATTATCAATCATCTTATTTGAATCCGAGACAAAAAAAAGTCAAGCTTTGCCAAATTTACTTCTATTGACCATATACTAATTTGTATGAACAAACAAATAAATAACTACAACAACAATATTGATGATCATAAGTAAAATTTAGAAATCAGTAAAGATAAAGAGCAAAATGGAGAATAAACCTACAAAAGAATTTATAAAGTTATGGAGCAAAATTACTATAGTAATGAAATAAGGCATGATTGATATCAAAGTATGAAATATAAAGAAAGAAAATGGGATTGAGAATTTAAGAGATAAATGAAGAAGTCAAAGTAGAAGCTCAAAAAGAAGAGGATTTTGAATCTCAATTAGAAGCCTAATCAAAAGATAATTCCAAATATACAAAATAGAATGTCTCCTTTTAGGGAAGGTTTGAAATAAAGTAGTTTTTGAGGACAAAAATATTTGTAAGGGGGGTGGAATGTGAGACCCTACAAAGACTAGTAATTGACTTACAATTAGTCGATTTGAAGACAATCGTAAAATTTAAGGCGATCACATAAATTATCCGATTGAACATAAATTTTACAATGAAGTTAAAAATATTAATATAAATGACCCCATAAGTTTAGAATTAAGAAAATAAAATAATAAAATGTTAAATTATTAAGTTATACGTATATTAACCGTTATTTATCGGAAATGTGTAAAATGAGTTTCGATAATTAACGAGTTATTAAAGATAAATTATATGCAGTTATATAAATTAATAAGAAATGAAATGAAAAGTTGAATACTTAAGACATCCTTTAAAAATTATGAATTATATCAACGTTCCTTAAATTAAGCTAAAACCTCATGATAAAGGTAATAAAAAATTAAAAAAAATAATTGTATAGTTTTAATATCTCAAATTAAACTCATATATATATATATATATATATATATATATACGATTTTGTTAGAATTATTAAGTTTATCAGGTCTAATAGTTATACTATAGAGTTTCATAAGTTTAGATATAACTTACAATAAATCTCTTAAAATTAACTACGTAATCTTAATAAATTAATATTAGTGAGTAAAATTACGTATAAGATGTATATGAATAAGTCCCAAATAATTAATAGAACCTATCTGCATATATCATATATTAAAGAAAACTATATTTAAGGTCTTATCTTAGAACGTAAGAGTAATAAAAAATTAGTTCCGAATAAGACTAAATAATAACATAAGTCCCCCAAAAGTTATGAGGAATAGTCTTGTAATGTCGAATTACAAAAATAAGTTAAAATACAATCAATATAAATTATAACGTAAAATTTATCTAGTTAAATTTTAATTAATCTAGAAATAGAAATTTTGAATTAGTATATAAATAATGTTCTACTATTTTTAAAATATATTATGAAATTTTATGAATAATAAATTAATATAAAATTAAAGTCGAAAAGTCATGTAAAATTGTACCAAAATATATATATATATATATATATATGTCACCGCCTTATCTTTAATATACACATGGCAATTAAGCCATTTAGGTTTTTAGGGGGAAGGTTTTGGGAAGAAAGGGGGAGAAAAAAGAGAGAAAGAGACGAAGAAAGAAAAGGAAGGAAAAAAAAAAAAGAGAGAAAAAGAAGGAAAAAAAGAAGAAGAAATAGAGATTAAAAGGTTTAATTTTTTTTTCGATATTCGATATTTTCAAGTAATCTCGTTATAAGTATTGTCTTATCATTTCTTTTTTGGGGTGTAATTAGATATCTGGGTATGTTATTTGGTGATGAAAGATAACATTTGTGGTGTTTGAGATATTAGATATGTGTTTTAAGTGTACATTATGTAATAATATATAATATGAGTATATAAGAAATTAAATAAGTAGGAAATATTAGGTTAAATTGATAATATTATAATATTAAAAAAATCATATAAATCTTATATAAAATATATATTTAGGTAATTATGTGAAAAGTGTAGGTTATTCTCATATCGAGAGCAAATTCGATAGTTAAATTAAGAGTAAAGTGTACCATACATATCAAAATATTTGTTAGGAGTTAAATAGGAGCTTTGAGATATCCAAATATAGTTAGATAAATTTCACATATTAGTTTGAAATGAATTCCTAAGGTTTAGGGATAAAAAAAAATTGTAACTAATAGCTAAATTAAGACTTAATTTAAAAACTGAATTAGAAACTAGCCTATGATGAATTCGATTATAAGTAACATAAAATTTGGACAATTGGGTAAAATTATAATTTGAAGATTATATGTCATAAGGGTATAAATACTAAAAGAGTATTTATATTATAAGAACAAGTGGTGATGAATTAACCCTGTAATAAGTTGAGTAAGCAAATTGAGAATCTTAGGTAAGTTTGGGATTAATACGCTACTGTATTTCAAAGTACTGTTTTATTGTACTCGGAAGCCTAAGATTATACTTGAGTATATTTGATAAATAACTTACTTATGCGCATGCTTGTGTATGCATGTTTTTAGGTTTAATTGTGTGGTTCTAGTTTGATGCTCTAAATTGTAATTGTTTGTCTTACATAAAATACTTAAAAGCCTTAAACTGGACTTAATTAATACATGACTTGTAAATCTAAAGTGAACATGCATTACAACCTATTAGGGAAAGCGTTTAGGGTTCTTCGGCCAAATACCAACCTTTTTTAAAAGAATAGCGCTGAATAGCATAATAATCCCTTTTTCATTCTTAGTCGATCTAAGTGACAAAAGAGGAGATTATGACAAAGGTAAAGGTAATGGTTTGAAGGTAGTCACGAAAGGAGCATTGTCTTCATGACACAAGTTTGAGTTTGGTCGTGAGCTATTGATATGTGCACTAAACTCCTCAATCCAGATTAAAGCAAGTGTAATTTCTTTAATCTCATGACGGACCGAAAAACGTAATGTAATGGCATTTGTTTGTTGTATTGCATTAAAATAACTGGTTGATAATCCCATTAGTGCTTGACATATAGTTTTAAGTTTTCATCCTAACTCACTGAGTGATTGGTTGCTCGCATTGCTATAGATATTATTGTAGGTGCTAACTAGAAAACGGCTTTATAATTACCCTGAATCTCGAGAAATGAGAATACAAAATTGAGAATCAGTTACACTCTTAAAGTATTGGGGCAGTACATTTTTTAATATCAATTTATGTATTACTTAAGTAAAAAATTAAGATCAGGTTACTAATTCTTGGAAACATTATTTAGGATATTTAAATCTTAGTATGTATTTTTCATATTTTTGTAGGTAAATAACATATTTCATTTGTGAATTGTTTACTTTAAAACGAATTAGTTGTCAATGTTTTACATAAATCAAGTTTAAGATAACGACTGTAGAGTCAACTTCTATTTTAAAATGGTTTACACAATAGAATTAATACAACCTGTCACTTCAAGATATGACATCATATATGGATTGTTTTCTTAAACAACAGGCGAACTTAAAATTTATAGGAAAATAACAATATATATATATATATAAGTTCCACAACGTATCTTATACTTTGTTAGTTTCACAAGATATAATTTTCAATGCAATTTTACATGTCATAAAGTAGGTTTCCATTTCAAAATTTGGGAACATGTATCTTATAGTGTATAGAATGGATAGAGTCCATATCCTATCCATCTTATATCTGCTTACGCCTATAGTTACTATAATTTGAGGACATTATTTTTTGTTAACTAATATTTTTGGGTATAGGAAAGAAAAATAACATTTTTTAAGATAAAACTAATATGTGATTTAGAGAGTTTTCATAATTTTCCTTATAAGTTAAGAAATATTGACCTTAGCATTGNATATATATATATATATATATATATATATACGATTTTGTTAGAATTATTAAGTTTATCAGGTCTAATAGTTATACTATAGAGTTTCATAAGTTTAGATATAACTTACAATAAATCTCTTAAAATTAACTACGTAATCTTAATAAATTAATATTAGTGAGTAAAATTACGTATAAGATGTATATGAATAAGTCCCAAATAATTAATAGAACCTATCTGCATATATCATATATTAAAGAAAACTATATTTAAGGTCTTATCTTAGAACGTAAGAGTAATAAAAAATTAGTTCCGAATAAGACTAAATAATAACATAAGTCCCCCAAAAGTTATGAGGAATAGTCTTGTAATGTCGAATTACAAAAATAAGTTAAAATACAATCAATATAAATTATAACGTAAAATTTATCTAGTTAAATTTTAATTAATCTAGAAATAGAAATTTTGAATTAGTATATAAATAATGTTCTACTATTTTTAAAATATATTATGAAATTTTATGAATAATAAATTAATATAAAATTAAAGTCGAAAAGTCATGTAAAATTGTACCAAAATATATATATATATATATATATATGTCACCGCCTTATCTTTAATATACACATGGCAATTAAGCCATTTAGGTTTTTAGGGGGAAGGTTTTGGGAAGAAAGGGGGAGAAAAAAGAGAGAAAGAGACGAAGAAAGAAAAGGAAGGAAAAAAAAAAAAGAGAGAAAAAGAAGGAAAAAAAGAAGAAGAAATAGAGATTAAAAGGTTTAATTTTTTTTTCGATATTCGATATTTTCAAGTAATCTCGTTATAAGTATTGTCTTATCATTTCTTTTTTGGGGTGTAATTAGATATCTGGGTATGTTATTTGGTGATGAAAGATAACATTTGTGGTGTTTGAGATATTAGATATGTGTTTTAAGTGTACATTATGTAATAATATATAATATGAGTATATAAGAAATTAAATAAGTAGGAAATATTAGGTTAAATTGATAATATTATAATATTAAAAAAATCATATAAATCTTATATAAAATATATATTTAGGTAATTATGTGAAAAGTGTAGGTTATTCTCATATCGAGAGCAAATTCGATAGTTAAATTAAGAGTAAAGTGTACCATACATATCAAAATATTTGTTAGGAGTTAAATAGGAGCTTTGAGATATCCAAATATAGTTAGATAAATTTCACATATTAGTTTGAAATGAATTCCTAAGGTTTAGGGATAAAAAAAAATTGTAACTAATAGCTAAATTAAGACTTAATTTAAAAACTGAATTAGAAACTAGCCTATGATGAATTCGATTATAAGTAACATAAAATTTGGACAATTGGGTAAAATTATAATTTGAAGATTATATGTCATAAGGGTATAAATACTAAAAGAGTATTTATATTATAAGAACAAGTGGTGATGAATTAACCCTGTAATAAGTTGAGTAAGCAAATTGAGAATCTTAGGTAAGTTTGGGATTAATACGCTACTGTATTTCAAAGTACTGTTTTATTGTACTCGGAAGCCTAAGATTATACTTGAGTATATTTGATAAATAACTTACTTATGCGCATGCTTGTGTATGCATGTTTTTAGGTTTAATTGTGTGGTTCTAGTTTGATGCTCTAAATTGTAATTGTTTGTCTTACATAAAATACTTAAAAGCCTTAAACTGGACTTAATTAATACATGACTTGTAAATCTAAAGTGAACATGCATTACAACCTATTAGGGAAAGCGTTTAGGGTTCTTCGGCCAAATACCAACCTTTTTTAAAAGAATAGCGCTGAATAGCATAATAATCCCTTTTTCATTCTTAGTCGATCTAAGTGACAAAAGAGGAGATTATGACAAAGGTAAAGGTAATGGTTTGAAGGTAGTCACGAAAGGAGCATTGTCTTCATGACACAAGTTTGAGTTTGGTCGTGAGCTATTGATATGTGCACTAAACTCCTCAATCCAGATTAAAGCAAGTGTAATTTCTTTAATCTCATGACGGACCGAAAAACGTAATGTAATGGCATTTGTTTGTTGTATTGCATTAAAATAACTGGTTGATAATCCCATTAGTGCTTGACATATAGTTTTAAGTTTTCATCCTAACTCACTGAGTGATTGGTTGCTCGCATTGCTATAGATATTATTGTAGGTGCTAACTAGAAAACGGCTTTATAATTACCCTGAATCTCGAGAAATGAGAATACAAAATTGAGAATCAGTTACACTCTTAAAGTATTGGGGCAGTACATTTTTTAATATCAATTTATGTATTACTTAAGTAAAAAATTAAGATCAGGTTACTAATTCTTGGAAACATTATTTAGGATATTTAAATCTTAGTATGTATTTTTCATATTTTTGTAGGTAAATAACATATTTCATTTGTGAATTGTTTACTTTAAAACGAATTAGTTGTCAATGTTTTACATAAATCAAGTTTAAGATAACGACTGTAGAGTCAACTTCTATTTTAAAATGGTTTACACAATAGAATTAATACAACCTGTCACTTCAAGATATGACATCATATATGGATTGTTTTCTTAAACAACAGGCGAACTTAAAATTTATAGGAAAATAACAATATATATATATATATAAGTTCCACAACGTATCTTATACTTTGTTAGTTTCACAAGATATAATTTTCAATGCAATTTTACATGTCATAAAGTAGGTTTCCATTTCAAAATTTGGGAACATGTATCTTATAGTGTATAGAATGGATAGAGTCCATATCCTATCCATCTTATATCTGCTTACGCCTATAGTTACTATAATTTGAGGACATTATTTTTTGTTAACTAATATTTTTGGGTATAGGAAAGAAAAATAACATTTTTTAAGATAAAACTAATATGTGATTTAGAGAGTTTTCATAATTTTCCTTATAAGTTAAGAAATATTGACCTTAGCATTGGTTTCCCACTAAGGATTTACTGAAATTCTATAATGGTTAGCATTACTTATATATATGAATAACTTCATGATGTCATCATGAAGTTATCAACTTTCTTATGAGTGGTGTAAACTAAGGTTAACAATTGCTGAAACAACATGATAACATGAGACACCACACCACACAATAATCTGCACGATTATAGAAAGAAAACATGAGACACAATAATTATAACTTAATTATTTATGATCTCTACTTAATTTTACATTTTTTTTGCACTAACATGAATTCGACAAGATTAAGAACACGTGACACAACTCACTAATACGAATTGGTTGCCTTAGTGTAAACTTAGGAAAATTAAGAAAATATAACTTTGAGAAAATCTTTGTCCTCCATCATTAATTTTTCCAAAAGGTCACTAGTAATCATAATCTTTTAAGAAAACTACAATAATAAAATTGATGATTTTAAGAGTGCAAAACATGCTCGTTGTGTAATAGACACACCTTTATGTATATGTGTGTGTATATATAGATATATATGTATATATATATATATATGGATGGATGCGGCACAAACTAATGTGTATTTCCTAATTCGTAAGCCAGCCATTGGCACTAGAGTTACAAACTAGAAAGGAGGAGGCAAATCAAGATGTAATATGGTATAATAATAACTGTAAAACTCCACACCAAATTTATAGTTTAATTTTTATAGGGTTGAATTTATTATGATATCAAAATAAGAGATTATTTATCATAGCAACATGTATAATATTAGGTTGGAATCTTCACATTGTTAGTTTAAACATTCACTTAAAACATTGCTGTTTTAACAAGATAAACTAGATTTAAATCCTCATCTTTCTCAAGTTGAAATATTTCATAATATTTGATATAGTTAGCAGGAAAAAGAAAGAAAAAATTTACTTAAATCGTCCACAAGTGCAATTATTGGGTAATGAATATAAAATTCTTGGCATGTATTACTTCAAAATAAACAATCCCTCGTGTTTTCGAAGTCCGTGCGGTTACAAGAACCCACATGAACCGACATGATCTAGAGAAAGTCCAATGGAGACTTGTTTGTTGTAGCTATGTCTTCATTTGTCTAAATTCAAATCCAAGCACTAGTTCACTAATTCACAAGGAAAATAATTATAAATATTTGAGCTCTCTCTCGATTTCACAAGCAAATGCATACCTCTTGAGTGAATACCCAAGAGCTAAAACAGATGGTAGGGAAGTAAAAGCTTCAAAAAGTTTCTCTCTATAGCAAATTAATGATTTTAGCCTTTGCTTCACTTCGCAAAATCCATTACACTCATGACATAAAATGCAAAAAGAAACATGAATAGCAAACTTATTCTACAACTAGACAAGCATTTCTCGACCATATACTTACAGGAAACGGGGATCCACTTCTATCCATACTTTGCTTATGGAAACAGCTTTATATCCAGTTTAATTTTTTTCTTATCAAAATTTACGATCAGAGATTGATGTTATTAATTGTTATATCCGGTTGAACTTGTAATTATAGTCAGCTTTAGAAAGGGTGCGCTTCCACGGCTCAACTATATGAGACTCCCTTTGTCATTATTCTTGAGATTTGTTTTTTATGGGCCATAGAAGTTTGAGAAATTTCATCACCTGTAACCTTGTCCCAACGAGGAATTCTCAATTCAAAAGAGAAAAACATTATTATTGACACGGAGAGTTGGGTTTCTAGTATATAGAATATTAAAATAATTAGAAGTAGAAGAAGAAGAATCGGAAGTAGTAGAAGAATTAGGTCATAGATAGTGGCGTTTAGAAGTAGAAGAGATTAGAATCCAGCAGAATAATTCTAATTTTCTAGTTGTACTTGTAGATTAACCAATTTTGAAAGTCCTAACTTTTCGCAAAATCAGGGATGGAGAGTTGTTAAATAATAAAAAAGATCCGTAAAGCATGAGATATCGTGTATAATATTTAGTGGTGGATAATATTAATTAAGAAATTGACATTTGATTCACCGTAACTACTACGAGGCATTATAAATAGTTTTATATGCCAGATTATTGCTTTATTATTATATAATAAGTGGCAATCCACGTGTTATATCACTCATAGTGAAGGTTTTCCGAGAGCAGCAATTCATTTTTGTGGCAAAGCATGTACAACCCTACTCTAGCAAAATCAATGCAATTTCATTGAAATATGAATGTCAATCTAGAATGCATCTGCTATGCAACTTTCCTAAACCCCTAAAATGTTGTTCACTATCATTGAGATACAAACTTGATTTTATAGCTTACTTTAGCAGAATTTCACTCAAATACTGAACCTGTGACAGGACATGTAATCTATAATAAGAATGCAATTGATGTCATCTTCATCCATTCAATTTCTTCTTCTTCTTCTTTTTTTTCCCTCAATTCCAACAGCATAATTATTTGAACTATCAGTCGATGAATGAAAGTTGGATCGAGAATAACATTTGCTAACTTCAAAGAGAAGAATAGTATGTAGTAAAACGAATGGCTGTATCGATCTGCATAAATTATGCTGAAATTAACTATTAAAAAAAATGTTTTTTTCAACAGAGTAGTATTACAGGTTGAAATTAAAGTTATGCTGCACAATTTCTTCCTCATTGCGGGATAGTTTATCCCTTCATTGTTTCAAAGAGGATGAAAAAAGTATAAATAAGTATTTTACTTGTATGTTCGTTCTTTTCATCTAGTTCAGCTCCTTATTCCTTCAACAAACCGGAGGATCTCTGTAGTAAGCTAGTACAGTTGCTGGGAAGAATACTTGCCTGACTCCTTCATTCCTAATTATGGGAAAGATGATGCCCAACGCGCCCTGCAATTTTATAAAGGGGAGATTAGAGCTTCCAATGCCTGTTTATTGCTTCTGAAGTTTAGACTAATGATGATGATAGCAGTTCAAAGATATGAGTGGAAAAGGTAGAGGGGATACGCACCGAGAGCAATCTAGCTCCGAGCCATGTGCGTTGAGGTGTTGGAAAAGGAAGTAACAAGCGCCCTACACCATAGACAGCCACTGCAAAGAAATGACACGCCAAAGTGATCGGACGGGGGTTTAGCCCTGCGAGAAGAGACACCGATCCGCTTGAGCACACGCCTCCCAGGCTCAGATAGTCAAAGCAAGCCTGGCGCATTTCTTGTCTTGCTGGATCAGGCGATGCACAAAACACCTTATACGAGGCACCCGCTAGTGTGTTGATGGTTGATGCCATTGGCTGTAGGCCAAAATGCAGTAAATTATTAAGAGTTTGACGATTTCAAAGGTGTTTTCACAAAAATAATGTTGGGGATAATCAAATCATTTCTACCTTGTGCAGCGTGTGGAATGATTCAAGATAGCTGCAGAGAGCAGGTGCATCAGCCAGATTATGCAACCGGCGAAGGAGGTCTCTGAGCACAACAATGTCTGATAGAGCCACAGTCATTCCTCCTCCGGTCAATGGATGCCTCATATTGAATGCATCTCCGAGGAGAAGTGCTCCTGGAGTGGGATGTGGATTAGTGGGCATGCTTCTGTTTGGCATTGTTTTGATGTTTCCCTTGTCAATCGCGGCTATGGAGGCATCATAAAGTTCAGGAGGAACCTGACATAGACATAAACATCGACGGGCTTAGACTAAACTTTCTAAGATGATTCCCCCGTTGGGACAAAAGCTGGATGAAGAAAATTGACATGGTTATTCTTTGGTGTACCTGTGGTGCTACCACAGTCTTCAAATAATGAGCCATTTCACCATTGGCAATAGAAGGTGCTTTCGGTCCAGGAACATCAACCAAACAGCGAATCTCGGTGCTGCTGATGGGATAAAACAGGATGAGGGATGGATCTGCCAAGATAACATGTCCATGGTGTGGAAATGGCAGATCGACGTTCTCCAGAACAAGTCCGACGAAATAAGAGGGGATGTCAACCTACAAATTTATACCAAATGAAGAAAAACAAGGAAATAAGTCTCTCTTTAGAAACCCCATATGCATCTAATATATTAAAAATATCATCTAAAGCATCCCAAACAATGTTCTATAAAGGATTAATCATATCCAGACGGTTTGTCCTTGGACTATCTTTGTACTTATAATATCCAATCACATATCCAATCCGATCTATATTACATCCATTATGATCCTAATCGTATCCTCTCCATTCAAGACTTTTTATACAAACATCTAAACGCAGCCTGAAAGAATATGGTACAAAAGAATCCATATCCCAGCGATCGGGAATTTTTACTTTTGGACATGAAAAAGATTTGCTTCTCTTTGTGACTAGATGCAGGATATTTACCTTGGGACTGCAGAGAGAACGGCGAAGATTCGAAAAGCATCCATCACAGACAATAGTGAGTGGGGCATATGCTTGCAATTCTTCACCAGCCTTGGTTTTGTATTGGACTCCCTTGATGATCCCCTTATCTTCAATCAAGGATGTTACTGTTCCTTGTTCGAGTCTCACACTGAAATGAACACGTAGGATAAAGTTCCAAAAGTAGCTTACTCAACCGGAGATAATAACTGTCGAGACTGATTTTTTTTTTTCTCCCATGTTTTTATAAATAAATCTTCTTTAAACCCCTCAATATTAAATCCTACCCATTTAATACTGACCATCGACTAGGATTTAAAAAAAAACCGTTTTTTTTTTTTTAATTTTGAAAATGTCTTTCGAGTCGCTACCCAATCGGAATCGAGAAAAAGAGTTAACTTATAATCAGTTGGATGGATTGAATATAACTTAACTACTAATCTTTCGATAATATCAATTTTTGTTAAAATGAATTTTGAAAATAAAAGATTTGGATCCAGAAGCTAATTTTTCACACCCTAAACGGGTATTGCTTTTAATCTCTCACAATTTAATTTTACCTTTCAATATACTCTTATAATGAAATCCATCTACATTTAATTTAATTCTAAAATAAAGATAATGCGATCAAATATTTACAGAAGATGGAAAAGGAAAATTTTTCATATTTTAAATCGTCCCGAACGTATAGGTACCTATATACCCATTATTTGGGATTAAAATTTCGTAGTTTGTTTAATGAAAACTTTAACTGATTGATTGATTTTAGTTTGGAAAAAAAATGGTCGGATTTACTTTTTTACTCATTTCAATTTATTTAAGGAAATCTTCTAAGGGTCTTAATTAGAGTTGAAATCCTAAAGTACCCTAATTTGGAAAACGATTGATTTATTTTTTATTTTCTTTGGAAAATTAGTTTTTTTAAGTGATAAGACGATTTATTCATTAACTAACCTATTTATTTATTATTATTATTTTTTATATTATCTTATTTATTTATTTTATTTTATCTATTTTTATTATGCTTTAATAAAAAATAAAAATAAACTGTTTTTTCTTCTTTTTTTCGTACTTCTTTTTCTTTTTCTCTTTTCAATTTTTTTCACTTTAATTTACTATTACAACAAATAAATAAATAAAATAAAGCAACGAAAACCAAAACGGTAAATGCGATTTGGATCGAATGGTACACAGGTTGGTCGGCTGGAGTACGAATCTGGTTCAAATCTTAGATCGGGTTAGGTCAGAGCAGTGAGTCACGGATTAGGCCACCAAGAAAAGTTGATGTAGCTGATAGATGGAGACAATCTAAAGTGTTCTAAGTAGTTTTCGAAGGGGGTAAAGGTTTTTTTGTGACTTTTATATTGGGAAATGTAGGTTTTGGAGAAGTGCTATAGTGGTTGGAGTTCGTATGGTTGGTGGTCGAAACTTTAAGGGTGGCAGTAGAGTTGGGTTTGGTGTTAAGTGTCGCTGCACATAGGGTCACGATGATTGTGTTTAGTTGTAGGTTGTTTGGTGGGTTTCGAGAGAGAAGATGGTGGAGTGAAAGAGTGAGGGTTAAGTAGCCATGCATGCTAGGGTCTTCATTAGGTCATGGCAATGGAAGGCAGTAGATGTTGGTTCAAGTGAACAGCAGTGAGGATAGGGATCCATGGTGGCTATTACGTGCGTGTGGTTTTGTGTGGGGAGTTTCATATGTGTAGGCATGTACGATAATGGGTCATCGAGGTATGGTTGGGGTAGCCGCATACAAAAGAGAAGATGAAGGTCGAAGGTGGAGTTAGTTGTCGATGTTGAAGTGATGTGCGAACTTAGGGTAGATAGTAAGTGGCCTAATTTGGTTGATGATGGACAGTAGAGTGCGGCATACTGTCAATGTCGTATGTGGGAGTAAGAGAGAAAGAGTGCAATGGCTGTGTGTAGTGGTTTGTGCTTTAAGAGGCTGCATATGGCGTCAGTGTATAGGTTTGGGCATACAACAGTGGGTGAGGACGGTGATAGTGATTGCAATGGATCGAGGTGTTGTTGGTTTGTAAGGATAGGGCTACGATGCATGGGCATATGTATGTTCAACTGAGGGTGGACAAGCAGTAAATGGCATGTGGAGACATAGTTAAGAGAGAGAGGGCCATGTATGTGTTGTTGGGGTTGAAGTGAGAGTGTGTATGTGCTATTTTTTAGTGAGAAAGGGAGGAAAAGAAGAGGAAAGAGGAAAAGAAGAAAGGGAGTATGTTGTCAATGCCCAATCACTAAGTGCCAAGGCATTCTTATGCCTTTAATGAGGTTTGAACCTAAGACCTCCAATCAACTCCAATTTTAGACTCAAGCACTAAGTGCCAAGGCATTCTTGATTTTGTTGCAATTCGTTTTTAGTTTCATTATAATAGCTTAAGATTCTTGTATTTAGGATTGTAGAACCTAGGGTTTCATGTGACTATTAGATTCATTGATAATTTTCAATAAAGTTTATATCTTTTATTGATTCAGTTATGTTTCTAATTGTTAATTGATATATCTAGGGTATCAATTTATGATATTATGCATGATGATTGAGAAATCACATGTGTAATGGAATCTTGACATAATTGGAGAGAATTGCATGTGTACTTAGAGATAAGATACATGATTCTTCCAGAAAGTTGTTCTTTTGTGTGGGAATTCATTATACATTAATGCGATTCTAAATTATATTACTAAGTGAAGAGATTCTGGTAAATAATTTAAGATTAAGGTTAATATGCTTAAGAAACGTATTAACTTTAATTGTAAATCCCTCCGATCAAGAATAATAGAGATTGAATTGGACACATTTTAAGCAGTTACATGTTAAATACTAGGGGAAATAATTCCTAAATACGTTATTTGCTTTCTTGAAGTCGTTCTTGATTTTATCGTTTTCTAAATTGCTTAAACAAGTTTCATCATTAGGTTAGTTTGTTAATTTTAGTATTTTTAATTCATTTAACCCATCATAATTTTCCGATTAGATAATAGAGCTAAGGTTAATATTAATACTCGAAGTCTCTGAGGGATCGACTTATACTCACATCCGCTATATTAAAATTGATAGGTGCACTTGCTTGATATTAAGTTTTTAACGCTGTTACCGAGGAATTTCGATATTAAGAACACTAGTTGCTTTATTACTTTAACCATTTTTTTTCTTTTTTTTTCTGTTTTCATTGTTTATTTTTATTACCTAGAGCTGCAATTGATTTTATATTTTTTGCCCTTGTAGTGCATGACCCGAAGCAACTCGAAAGATTTGGTAGAACTTGATCCTGAAATTGAGAAAACTATCCTTCAAAATTTGAGATTGCGACCTAGACAAACTGTGACTACCATAGAAGACGAGTCAATCGTTGAGATTAAAGAAGAGGATGAAGAGGCCAACACTCAATTCATCGATCAAGAAGATCTACCTCACATGGCTAACAATGGTAATGAAGCAAATCGAACTATGTCCGACTATTCAAGGCCTACACTTATTAAAGCTGACTCTAGTATCACAAGGCCAACCGTCGCGGCTAATAACTTCCAAATTGCACCTAACATCATACAAATAGTGCAACAATATGTTCAGTTTGACGGTCTCCAAGATGAAGATCTTGATGCCTACATCTCTAGCTTTCAAGAAATTTGTGATACATTTAAAATCAACAGAGCCACGGATGATGCCATCCAACTGCGGCCATTTCCTTTTTCCTTGAAGGGTAGAGCAAAGCAGTGGTTGAACTCCGTACCACAAAATTCAATCACAACTTGGAATGAATTGGTAGAGAAATTTTTGGAGAAGTATTTCCCACCTGTGAAGACCGCTAAACTTTGAAACGACATTTCCGTTTTGCCCAATTGAAAGCAGAGACTCTATATGATACTTAGGAGTAGTTCAAAGACTTGCTCAGGAGGTACCCACATCATAGCCTTCTACTATGGATGTAGATTCAGACCTTCTATAATGGTCTCAATTTATCTACGAGATAGATGATTGATGCATCCGTAGGAGGTACTTTGAACACAAAAACACCCGAGCAAGCACAAAACTTGATTTAAGGAATAGTAATGAACAATTATCAATGGGAAAGCACTAGAGTTAGGCAAAAGGTTGCGGGAATTTATGATGTGAACGTGACCACTGCTCTGACAGCCAGGGTGGATATATTGAGTAAGAAGATTGATGTACTCTCTGTTGGCCCTCAATAAGTACAATTGGATGTAAGTGACTTTAGCATGCAAGGTTATGGAGTACAAAAACAACTGGAACAGGTAGATTATCTAGGAAATCCACTCAGGCAACAAAATAACCCCTACAGCAACACTTATAATCCCGGATGAAGGAATCACCCCAATTTCTCATGGGGAAATCAAAACTAAGGCCAGCAGAAGGCCAACTTTAGCCCACCTGAATTTCAAAGGTCATTACTACCTCCTCTTCCTCAAGAAAAGAAGTCCAGTGTAGAAGAACTTCTCACAAAATATATTCAAGGTAATGAGGCTCACTTATCCAACATTAAATCATCGTTAAGGAATCAAGAGGCTTCCAATCGCAACCTTGAGAACCAAATTGGTCAACTTGCGAAGCTAATCTCTGAAAGACCACAAGGAACACTACTGGGAAATACAGAAACTAATCCAAAAGAACATGTCAAGGCAGTGACACTTCGAAGTGAAAAGAAGTTGCATGCTAAGAGGAAGGTTAGCGAGGAGACTAATAAGAGCAATGCAGGGACAAAACCCAAGGAAGACGCAGAGTCATCTAAGGCAAAGGAATATCAACCACCCATCCCATATCTGTAAAGACTCAAGCAAGATCGCAATGACCAATAATTCAATAAGTTCCTTGACCTCTAACTTACCTCTCGTTGATGCTTTGTCACAAATGCCCTAAGTTCTTGAAAGATTTGTTATCCAACAAAAGGAAGCTTGAAGAGCTTTCTACGGTCATATTGGGTGAAGAATGTTCAGCGATCATGCAAAACAAGTTGCCTAAGAAGCTAAAAGACCTAGGGAGTTTTACAATTCCTTATCATATTGGTAACTTGTTAGTTGACAAAGCTTTAGCTAATTTGGGTGCTAGCATCAATTTGATGCCTTATAAATTTTTCAAGAAGCTAGGATTAGGGGAACCTAAACCCACACGCCTGAGCTTGCAATTAGCTGATAGATCTGTGACGTATCCTAGAGGCATTATTGAGGATGTATTAGTCTAAGTGGGTAAATTTATTTTTCCAGTTGACTTTGTGATATTGGACATGGATGAAGATTTTGAGTTGCCCCTTATCCTAGGTAGACTATTCTTAGCTACCGCTAGGGTTATCATTGATGTTAATTGTCACACCCCGAAGCGGCAAAGTCGTAACAGCCCCGCCGTATAAACCATCCTAAGATAGAAGTTAGCCTTACAACCGCTATCTTAGACCTGATCTACACAAGGCGTCCACGACTAACCCGCTTTGAAATAAACAGTTTGTAATTTAAATAAATCATTCATCTAAGAAAGTGAGAAAAGTTATATATAATCACTATAATTCAGTTATTATATTAATCATAAATGAAAAGTAATAAAATATGTGTTGATTCTCCAACGTTTTTCTTCACTCCCCAGGATCCAGCCGTTGCTAGCTTCAGAGTAGTTGTTGCCGCTTCTTAGCCAACACCTGCACGACGTCTATAGGGATGTGAGCAACCACAGCTCAGTAAGTTAGGACGGAAGACTTAAAACTATACCAGAAACACAACAAGGTTTTCAATCACTTATTAGATGCAATGCATGTGCAAACAAATACCATCGCACAACGTTGTCCGGCCCGTCGTGAGATTAGAGAAATTGCATCCGCTCTAATCCAGGTTGAGGAGTTGCCGTTAATGCAACAGCTCACAACTAAACCCAAGCTTGTGTAATGGAGACCTGGCTCCTCCCGTGACTACCTTCGAACCACTGCCTTCACCCTCGCCACGACCTCCTCTCCTGTTACTTAGTTCGACTGAGGATGAAGAAGGGACCATTTTGCAATCCTACGCTATCCCTTCCAAAGGGGTCGGTATTTGGCCGGAGAGTCCTAAGTTCCTCTAACGGGTTGCCATGCATGTCCGATTATGATTACTGGTCGGATATTTAATTAAGTCCAGTTTAGGGTGATCAATCCTTTCATACAATTCATACCATATGTGCCAGAGCAACAAACAGAATCATAGCATCACCCATAATCAAGCACATGCACACATTCAACTATCTAACAAGCACAACCAAGCATAAACTTAAGCCTCCAAAATACAGCATCGTATTAATCCCAACTTACCTCGACTCCTCGCTTACTCACTCGAGGTCCAATTTGCTCAGGCCATCACCGATCATCCATATAACACGAACGTGGTTTCAGCTTTTCATATAAATATTATAAGTTCATTTTATCCTATAACGCTTATTGTTAGGTTTTGTTTAAGGTTTAATATGCCTAATTATCTAGGTATTA
The DNA here is from genome assembly GCA_024138015.1 of Lumnitzera littorea. Classification (NCBI taxonomy): domain Eukaryota; kingdom Viridiplantae; phylum Streptophyta; class Magnoliopsida; order Myrtales; family Combretaceae; genus Lumnitzera; species Lumnitzera littorea. The sequence goes on along the minus strand of JAMXBB010000011.1, from coordinate 12,543,335 downwards.
AGTCTTTTTCAATTATTCTAGGTTTGGGGTTAGATTCAGGTTTGGTTTTCGCATTGATTTCTAAATTAGGTTTTTAGTTCGATTTCTAAGTAATGTTTTAGATTCCAACCCTAGAAATCCGTTTCAACCCATAATGTGAAATTAATCATATCACTTCCCGATCTCCTAAATACCATCATTACTTCTAATTAGTATTTTATTCCATTCGGTACACTTAAACCCTTATTTGTATACCGAATTTACTCCTAATGTGAGAATTTTTTACATTTTTCATATAATTCCATAAATTCAAGTTTCCTATCAGATTTATTGTACATTTTTATTATTCTCATAATATCAATTTTTATTCTAATATTTTCTATTTAGTATATTTCCAAAAATTACATATTATGCATTATTGCCTATTATGTACATAATGCACTTCTAATATTTCTATCACTTTAATTACCATCCCTAAACATCAATTATTATTTCAAAATGTTTAAATCCATCCTAAATCAGATTTTACTCCAAATTTCCCTAATTTACAAAATTAACTATTTTTCCTATTACTCATTTACTACATAATTAACCTAATAATTACATCTAACACCATAAATGCTACAAGTATCATACTCCATCAGATTTCCACATCCTAAAACATCTACTTATTCACTAAGTCAGTAATTAATAATTTAATTACTTAATTAACCTTAAATTACCCATTTTATGCTTCATTTTAAGGCCTAAAAATTATCTAAAAATTTCAAAAATTTATTTTTGAAAAAGGGCTTCATAGCACTATTCTATATCATCTAAATAATCTACACAAAAATTTTGGGCTCGAAACTACACTCCTAAGGTCATTTATTTCTAAACCGAAATGTGCTCAGTTTTGCACGATTTCTTAAGGATCATATATTACGGGGCATTTTTTCATCAAATAATATTTTTCCTACAAACTACATACAAAAATATCCTAGAATAACAAAATTCATAATTTTCTAATAATATTTACTATTTTTACAAAATTACACAAGAATCGGGCTGGAAATCGGACTCACTGATTTAGGTGGCTCCGGCCACCCCGGACCACCGTGGCCTTGTCGGCTGGCCTGGGCGCTACCACCACCTTGTGGTGATGGTGGCCGTCCACTCCCAGCTGCTCGTCTGGTATGGGTTCCTTTGAAAGCCCTAATTGTACAGTTTTTTCTAATTTTTTTATAAACTGAATATTTCTCTCAATTTTCGTCTCTCTCTATTTTTTCTCACTTTCCAAACTGCCCAAATGAGCTCTGTGATTTTTCCTGCTATTTATAAGGCTTTAGGGGATTTATTGTGCATTAAATGGGACAAGACAATTGCTTTATCCCTTGATTTTTGGCTTTTATGTTGTCTTATTTTAATTGTTCGAATTTTTTCTTATTTTTCCCAGCTGCTACAACCCAATTCTAGATCATTCATGATTTTTCTTGATTTTTCCTTATTCAATTATGAATTTTCTTTAAGTATTTTGTATTATTTTAGCACATTTCGCGTATTTTAAGAAATTACGCGTATTTATACTTACATGTAAATTCAATAAAGTACAAATAAATATTCTTAAATATTATTTAGGTCATTCTATTATTTTTAGTATACATATAATCTATCTTTAGTAATTTATTAATTATTAGATTACACTTTTTGCCTTTTCGGTAATTAACAATTATTATGCTTAAAATTTGAAAATTTTATAGTCTCTTATTTTATTACTTATTTTCTTAAATTTAAGTTTACGGGGTCATTTTTACTAATATTCTTCTCAATAGTTTAAAATTTGAGTTTAATCGGATCTTTTAACCGATCGCCCTAAACCTTAGGTTCTAAATTCAATGCTACGGTCAATTGGCTTAGCTTTGGAGCTTACATTCTACCCCCCTTTAAAATAGTTTCGTCCTCGAAACTACTGTATACCTATATATTACTTACTTGTTAGGATTGATAGTTTATATATTATTACTATTTTAAAAATCGAAGAACCTATAAGTAATACTTTGTCTTTGCTACATTAAGCTCTACTTCAGTTTTTAAGTCTAGACCTTCATCAGGTCGTATCTTTACCTACTCCGTGTTTCAACTCTTGAACTTCCGAACCTGATTATCCAGTATTTTTTGGGGTTACTTTATATCCTTAAAACCCACTTTCCATTCTACCGAACTATCTTCAAGTGAAACTTCTATGTAGTCTACTGATTAAGTTCCTTAATTGCTTTCTAATTAACATTCCATTTCTTCTCTATTTGAGCCTTTGCTCAATCTCTCAATTTCCTTCCTTTGCATTCCTTACCTTAGTATCAATCAGAGCTTATTTCATCACATACTCCTCCAGTTGTATTGTACTATCTTATACCTAGCTTTATGGCCTTGCAAATTTTCTTATTGGTTTCTTCTCCATTTATTCCTTGTTTGATTATTTCTTAAATTTTATTTATGATCATTGGCGGTTCTAAATTCACTTAATATCATCACCTTCCCTTTCATCCAAAATCTTCCACTCAAAGTGATTCTATCACTGTTATAGCTTCTCGTTTGTTCCTCATATAGCTTAGCATAGGATCAACAGAAGCAAATTTGGCAAATCTCGACACTTCTCCATCTCAAATTCAAATGAGATGGTTAACGACTCAAATTGACTTGACTTGAGAAGGATGAATACGACTGTTAACTGACAGACCCAACATAAAAGACAGTATTAAGATGGACTGGCTACTCGACATAACATGACACAGCAGAATACATTGTTCAGATTGACAAAATACGAGACTCAACAACAACAATTGGACAATTCAGATTTGCCATGTTCCTGTTGGATTACCTATTGCAATTGCTAATATAAAGTACATTATAACTTCATAGCTTCTTCGTATACTGGATTACCTCAATAGATTTTTCCTTTAATCACCAATTCAACATTTTTAATATTCACCAAAATACCTTCTCCAAATATGAGGAGCTTGATGAAAACGTATTCTCTCTTCCAAAAATCACATGTCTTCATTTCAATATACTACTTATGATCACTCAACTTCAATAATGCTATCCACAAGTACTTCGTATATCATAATACTATTGACGGATACCTCAACAAGCAGTTTCATACATAGTTGGCATGCATTTCTTTCTCCCAATTCTGTAAATGCAATTTATACACTAATCCTATCTTGATATCATTCCAATATAATATTACTCTAAAACTTGATAGTTACCTTTCTAACTCTTAAAATCTCTTTTACAACATCCAGTACAGAGTTTCAATCATAGGTTTGATTCTTGATTGACTTAGTCATAAAATTCAACTATCCATAAAATAATCTTCAGAAATACATTTGTACCCTTATACGTTACTAGTAGATTCAATACTTATTGATATTTTCTTCAATCTCTTCTTTATAAATATCAACAAACTTCTCATACAACTTCTCATAATCTACCATCAGTAACTTTCCTTTTAACTTCCATTTCTATCATATCCTACGATTCTGCAGTTTAATGTCTTTCCTCCAATATAGATTCTAAACTGATAGGTAACAAAAATCCTAATCCTCTTAAATCCTTTTCTGCTTACTAGTTTCTAACTTGTAGAAAATGAATACCTCAATATCATCACTGCACTTGTATTTCATCCATTTGTATATTCTACGATGAGGGTACTCATCAACCAATCCTTTTGTTCATATATTATTATTCAACTAAAATCAAGGAAGAGTCTTTCAATGAAATCACTACTTATCTTCTAATCCCTTGTCATATTGGTAACTTGTTAGTTGACAAAGCTTTAGCTAATTTGGGTGCTAGTATCAATTTGATGCCTTATAAATTTTTCAAGAAGCTAGGATTAGGGGAACCTAAACCCACACGCATGAGCTTGTAATTAGCTGATAGATCTGTGACGTATCCTAGAGGCATTATTGAGGATGTATTAGTCTAAGTGGGTAAATTTATTTTTCCAGTTGACTTTGTGATACTGGACATAGATGAAGATTTTGAGTTGCCCCTTATCCTAGGTAGACCATTCTTAGCTACCGCTAGGGTTATCATTGATGTTAGTGATAGTAAGCTCATTCTTAGAGTAGGAGATGAAGAGATCATGTTTAAAATTTCGGAGGCTATGAAAAAGTCTATTAATCAAGATGATACTTGCTACCTTTTGGATGATACTTGCTACCTTTTGGATGATACTGACACTTTTGTTTCAAGTCATATGTAGAAAGTTCTTTTTAAGGATCCGCTAAAGAGTTACTTGCAATTAGGCATGGAAGAAACTTCGAAAGATCCTATCAAATCCGAGGTGGTAGCCCAACTGGAGGCAAATAAACCTACCTCTATTGAGAAAGGGTTTAAAGAGTTTGAAAAGATGACTGAAGCACAGTTACAACCTTCGATTGAAGAGCCACCGGTATTGGAGTTAAAGTAATTACTCGACTACTTGGAATATGCCTTCTTAGAGAAGGACTCCAAATTACCGATAATTATAGCATCCAATTTAAAAGAAGAACAGAGAGAAAGGTTGCTTAAAGTACTCAAGAAGCATAAGAGGGCCATTACTTAGAAAATATTCGATATTTGAGGTATCAATCTCTTCTTTTGTACTCATAAGATTTTGATAGAAGAAAACCACAAGCCAGTTGTACAGCCTCAGAGATGCTTGAATCCAAACATGAAAGAGGTAGTAAAAAAGGAAGTTATCAAACTCCTTGATGCAGGTATGATATATCCTATCTCTGATAGCTCATGGGTGAGTCCAGTGCAAGTAGTTCCAAAAAAAAAGTAGGATGACAGTAGTTCCTAACGAAAAGAATGAATTGATCCCAATGAGAACAGTAACAGGTTAGCATGTATGTATTGATTATAGAAAGTTATATAATGCTACACGTAAGGAACATTTCCCCTTACCTTTTGTTGATCAAATGATAGAACGACTAGCTGGACATATGTTTTATTGTTTTCTAGATAGCTTATCTGGTTATTTTCAAATACCTATTGCACCTAAAGATCAAGAGAAGACCACTTTCACTTGTCCTTATGGCACCTTTGCTTATCGCAGAATGCCTTTTGGTCTTTGCGATGCACCTGCTATATTCCAGTGATGCAAGTTAGCCATTTTTGATGATTTGATTAAGGACATAATGGAGGTATTTATGGATGATTTTTCAGTTTTTGGCAACTCATTTGACCTTTGTTTGAATAATTTGGACATGGTACTTACCAGGTGTGAAGAGACCAATCTTATACTCAACTAGGAAAAGTGCCACTTCATGGTACAAGAAGGTATTGTGCTAGGCCATAAGATCTCATATCGAGGAATTGAGGTTGATATTGCCAAAGTGGATGCTACTGCAAGACTCCCAGCTCCAACTTCGGTTAAGGCCATAAGAAGCTTTTTAGGGCATGCAGGTTTTTATAGGTGATTTATTAAGGACTTCTCGAAAATTGCCCGCCCTTTGACTAAGTTATTAGAGAAGGATGTACCTTATGATTTCTCTCAGGAGTGTTTGAAAGCTTTCAATATTCTTAAAGAGAAACTTACCAATACCCTAATCATGGTAGTACCTGATTGGGCACTTCCCTTTGAATTTATGTGTAACGCAAGTGATCACACAGTAGGGGCAGTACTGGGGCAAAGACGGGACAAGCACTTTCAACCAATTCACTATGCTAGCAAAACTCTTACTAATGCTCAAGAGAACTACACTACTACAGAAAAAGAGTTGCTAGCAATTGTTTTTGCCTTTGATAAGTTTCACTCTTATTTGCTTCTATCTAAAGTGATTGTTTATATTGATCATTCTGCCCTTAGGTACTTGTTAGCAAAACCAGATGCAAAGCCAAGACTAATTAGGTGGATCTTGTTGCTACAAGAGTTTGATGTGGAGATCAAAAACAAAAAAGGCGCTGAGAATTTAGCAGCAGATCACCTATCTCAATTGGAGAATCCAAACTTGGAAATGCTCGAAGAGAATGAGATCAAAGATGAGTTCCCTGAGGAACGACTCTATGCCATCGACCAGATAAGTGATATGGAAATTCCTTGGTTTGCGGATATCGCCAATTTTTTAGTTGCTAGGATTATACTGAAAGTACTTCCACACCAGCAAAAGAAGAAATTTTTTTCTGATGTGAAACATTATTTTTGGGATGATCCTTACCTATTTAAAGTATGTGCAGATCATGTTGTTCGAAGGTGTATACCACATCTCAAAGAATGGAGAATTTTGAGCCACTGTCATTCGAGGCCTATGGGTGGGCATCATAATGCCAATATGATAGCTCATAAGGTCATAGAGGCTAGATTTTATTGGCCTACCTTATTCAAAAATGCCTAGAAATATGTTAAGATTTGTGATCGTTGTTAACGAGTGAGGAATATATCTTATAAAGATGAAATGCCACAAAACCCCATCATTGAGGTCGAGGTATTCAATGTGTGGGGGATTGATTTTATGGGCCCTTTCCCGAACTTTAATGGAAATAAGTATATCTTAGTAGCTATTGACTACGTCTCTAAGTGGGTAGAAGCTAAAGCCCTACCTATTAATGATACTAGGGTAGTAAAAAAATTCTTGAATGGCCTATTTTCTCTATTTGGTACCCCTAGGACAATTATAAGTGATAGGGGAACACACTTGTGTAATGCCCAACTCGACCAAGTGTTGAAACGTTATGGCGTCACACATAGAATAGCCACCCTGTACTACCCCCAAAGTAATAGCTAAGTGGAAGTCACTAATCGCGATCTTAAGCGAATTCTTGAAAAAAACGTAGAGTATTATAGGAGAGATAGATCAGAAAAGTTAAAAGATGCTCTATGAGTATACAGAACTAGTTACAAAACCCTACTAGAGACCACACCCTACCGACTTGTATATAGGAAGACTTGTCATTTACCGGTAAAGATTAAACATAAGGTTTATTGGGCAATTAAAAGTGCTAATGTTGATTTTGAGTGTACAAGTTCTCACAGGAAGCTTCAATTGAATGAGCTAGAGTAATGGCAAGCGAAAGCATATGAGAACTCCAAATTATACAAAGAAAGGGCCAAAAAGTACCATGATCAGCGAATCAAACAAAGTCGACAATTTAAAGAAGGCTATCATGTCCTTTTGTATAATTCTCACCTTCGTTTATTTCTAGATAAGTTGAAATCTAGGTGGTTTAGACCATTTACAATTACACAAGTTTTCCCGTATGGGACTGTTGAAGTTACACACCTAGAGAAAGGAATATTTAGGGTAAATGGGCAACGATTGAAGTTATACTTGAGTAGAAATTTGGAGCATGTTGGACGAAAGGAATTTTATCTCCACCCGACAAAACAATCATGAGCTACAATCGTATCCCGTCGAGTTATGGACGTTAACTATAGCGCTTCATAGGAGGCAACCCATGCCGAACTCTTCTTTTATTTATATTTTGCTTTAATATTCTTTGATTGTATTGTAGTTCTTTTAGTCCATTCTATTTTATTTTATTTTTTCTATATAACTTAGCATTACTTCTTTTATCTATTCAATTTAATTTAATTTTTTTTCTTTTTTTTCTTTCTCTTCTTATTTTTTAGTTTTTATTATATTTAAATTCATGAATTTAGGTTAGGCAAAAAAAAAAAAAAAAAAAAAACAGAAAGTTACACGGGCATGAGATACGACTGTGTCCCAACCCATGTCCATCCAAGCCCCTTCAATAGACAGTAAGCACAAAAAGTTATATGGGCATGAGATACGATTGTGTCCCAACCCATGTGTACCTAGAAACATGCATTCACCACAGAAAGTTAAACGGGTGTGGGATACGATTGTATCCCAACCCGTGTGCGCTTAGAAATATGCACCCACAACAAAAAGGTACACGGGCGTGGGACACGATTGTGTCCCAGCCTGTGTTTTCCCAGCACCCATACGACATTAATACACGCAGTACACAACATTAACAAAGCATAAACACACAACTTCATTTCACCTTTCACCTTTCATCTTCTTTCCACCTTTTCCTCACGTTTTACTTTTCATCAACACATTTCTTCATCAAATCCAACCCGATCCAAGTAAGTTCATCTCATTTTTTTTATGCCCTCTTGTTCATACTTTGTTTTCATCATTGTTTAGGCATGCTTAGGTAACCGAAATTTAGGTCTTTTGTGAGTTGGTACTTAAATTTTGTGTGAGAATTTACTTGGTTTTTATTCTTTCATGATAGACTTACATATTTGCCTTGTGTTGATGGATTTACATGCCTTTATGATGCCCTTTATGGCTATATATTACTTTATAATCTATCGAACACGAATTCCGTTTGCAAATTCAATGTCAACTATTCAATTACGCCATTTAGGTTTAGAATTGTGAGAGCGATTTTAGGACATTTAGAGTTTTTGAAGTGTTGGGACACCTTTTTCTCAAGAAGATTGTAATATAATGAGTCTAATGTATAACTAGTTGGATGAATTTGCTAGCCATTTCTTTTAACCGAACTAGTTTTGTGGATACACTCTATATGTTTATTCAAATGTCCCAATGAGATTTCTTTTAATATCCATCACTTCTATTCCTTTATAACTCTGTCTTAATTTGAATTAAGTATAGCAAAGATGAGCATTTTTTATTTGGTGTAGTGTTTCTTCTCAGGTAGTCAATGGTAAATTGCACAAAGCTTACCGTTCGGAGAAAATCCAAGTATGCAGCATAATCTTCAACGCAAAAAGGTGCCATTGTTAAACCATTGACCACTCTCCCTCCAATAGAGCACCCAATGCTTCAATTCAAAAAGGAATACCAGTCGACTCACTATAATTTACTTAAGAACAAGCCATTTAGCGATACACTTTGTTTGGATTGGGATATTCTCACCTAATTTGAGCTAACAAATGAAATGAAAGAACTATTGGAAGGAACCAGTTGAGAGAGATTCTTATCTCTTGAAGCTCCGGTTTATAAGAAGTTGACATTGGAGTTCTTATGCACATATAAACTCGATAAAGAGAGTGTTAGTGGCATAGGCCCCAAACACAAACTCCATTTCACTTTGAATGGCAAGCCTTTCTGCATCACAATAACTCAATTGGGCAAGTATCTTGGTCTTTACGAGGATAAATTCATACGGACGGAAGAGTTCCAATGCTTAACATGTCGTTTTCCATGTGGAGTAACACCAGGGAAGTTTTGGGATGAAATTACTGATGGTGATGCTTATGACCCAGCAATGAGTAAGGCCTCTCAATTGATCAAACCTGAATATCATGTTCTTCATTAGCTCTTTGCACATACATTGACCAGCCGAGGCCAAAGCACCAATATAGTTTCCAATAAGGATTGCCTCTACTTGTATAATGTTATTCATAAACACCCAATCAATCTCGCCATTGAGTTAGCTGAACTTTTTCGCCACCAAGCAACCACTACAAGAAAAAAAGAGCATATTTGTTGTAGCCCCTACATCACCTTACTAGTGCAGGCTATACGGACTAAGGTTATAGTTTGGCCCTTGCTTACCTTTATTACTCAAGTCACTTCTATGTGACTTAATTCATTTCGACTCATGAACCTTTTACCAACAGGACATCAAGGTCGACACTCACAGACCACCTCTAAAGGACAGACGCCTTCAGCAAGCTTTAAGGACAAATTTGATATCTTAATGACTGAGAATCATTATATCTAAAAAAGTGTGGATAAACTTCATATTCGCCAAGACGAATTGGAAATTTTTCTCAAGATGAAAGAATCGGATGCAAATGATGAGGACAGTGAGAGTGAAGAAGTGGACGATGAGAGTGAAGAAGAGGAAACTGGGGGTAATGAAGATGATGATGAGGGTAGTGAAGAAGACGATAATGAAAACATGGCGGATGCACCATCTGATGAGGATGATGGAGAGAGGGATTCCAATCCCTTTTCTTAGTCCATTTTTTTGTTTTTAGTTAGTCAGGGCATGTGTAATCAAACATGTAATGACAATGACCTCCTAGTTATGGACTTCTTCACATTATTTTTGACTAGCAAGGAAGTATTAGTTTCTTTTTCAATACATGTATTTCCTTTTTCCCTATAATGTTTTCTTTAATTGTTTCATATCTTGCTGTTGTACTTTCTTAGTCGTACATTGAAGACAATATACGTTATTAAGTGTGGGGAAAGGACATGAATTTGTTACTGTTTAGGAGACCAATTATTTACATTTGACCCAATTAATTTTTAAGTTAACTTGCAATAGGTGATTAACAAGTATTGAGCCAAATCAACTATGTCATCTTGATCATTATTGATCTTATTATACTTTACTAGAATTGATTAGTCAAATCTGTGGAGGGCAAAGTTACAAGTTATTTAGCTTGGGACTCTAAGACTTGAGATTGGAACAACATCACTAGTTGAGAGTTAGTTATGGTTATTTTTAAATTTACTTTTATGTATACCTTTTTCTTAGAAATTTTTAGAGCCCTATAATTTTTAGCAAACAAACAAATGAAATTCTTCTTTTGAGAACCCTGAAAAATCACAATGATTGGAGATAAAAAGTAATAACAAGTGTATTAATAGTAAGAAAATTGGTAAGAATTCGTCTTGGTCAGTCAGAAGAGCGAGATTGAGTCCTAATGTCAATACTAATGAAAAAATTGGTATAAATCGACCTTAGTCCGTCAGAAGAGCAAGGTTCTTTCCCACTATCAATATAAGGGATAAGTTGGTATGGATCAGTCTTAGCCCGTCAAAAGAGCGAGATTCTTTCCCTCTACCAACACAATTGTGCTTAAATAAAGTAAATTTAAAAAACCTCCCAACAAAAGTATGAACTAGAGGAATGATTAGAGGATGAGTGGATGTAAAATATGTTTGTTTTAGATTATGGCGCTTGGTGAGATTGAAAAGAGAATTATATACACTTTAGTCAAATGAACAAAATTTTTATGACTCTTTTCCAGTTGGCGAGATATTAAATCTAATTTCTAGTTTAAGAATCCTTGGTTAAATAATTCGAATAAATTTTAACTTTCATAAATTAACTAATGAACTCTAATATTAAGTATTGTTGGAGCATTCGAATATGGTCAGGTGAAATTATGACATTGTTAAATGTGAAATTGGTTAACTTTATTATCACAAGTTAATTGAAAATGATTTCTTACTTTTCTTCGAGTTAAATGTATTCGTTCACCAGTTTTCTAAGTAGTGAGAAATTTTGTTTAGTGTTTCTTATCTCAAAATTTTTGTTTTGATTTACTTGCTTGAGGACAAACAAATGCTCAAGTATAGGGAAGTTTGATAATTCTTATTTTAAATACATTTCACATGGTGATTTTATAGTATTTCCCTTACATCTTTAGTTTTTTTTTTAAAGAAATTGATACTTAATTGAGTAAAATTTTGATTTCAAGGTTTGAACGCGTTCTTAGATTGAAAAAGAAGAAAAGGAATCAAGTTTCACTCAATTTAGAGTTTAAATGAATGAGTTATGAAATTTTGAAATTACATAAATAATAAGAATTTTGGTCAGAAAGTTACATAACCTGGAACACAACTGTATCCCCAGGCTGTATCCATTTAGGAAGATTTTAAGTGCTAAAGTCAGTAAGTTACACAACCTGCGGACACAACTGTGTCCTAGGCTGTGTCTGGTAATGAAAAAAGGAACTTTACAATACATTATAAAAGGACTTACTAAGGTTTTACACATAACAGAGGACATTCAAAAGAAAAGAGACTTGAAGAAAAGGAGAAGCAAAAAGGCGAAAGCAACACCTAACTTCAAGATTGAAGAGATTTTTTATCAACAAAAGGGGTTTTTCATATTTTATTTTTTAATTTTGTTACAATTCGTTTTTAGTTTCATTATGATAATTTAAGATTCTTATATTTAGGATCGTGGAACCTAGGGTTTCATGTGACTATTAGATTCATTGATAATTTTCAATAAACTTTCTATCTTTTCTTGATTCAATTATGTTTTTAATTGTTAATTGATATTTCTAGGGTATCAATTTATAATATTATGCATGATGATTGAGAAATTACATGTGTAATGGGATCTTGACATAATTGGAGAGAATTTTCTTCTGAAAAGTTGTTCTTTTGTGTAGGAGTTCATTATACATTAATGCAATTCTAAATTATATTACTAAGTAAAAAGATTCCGGTAAATAATTTAGGATTAGAGTTAATATGCTTGAAAAACGTGTTAACTTTAATTGTGAATCCCTCCGGTCAAGAATAATAAAGATTGAATTGAATACATTTTAAGCGGTCATATGTTAAATACTAGGGAAAATAATTCCTAAATACATTATTTGCTTTCTTGAAATCGTTCTTAATTTTATCGTTTTTTAAATTATTTAATTAAGTCTCATAATTAGGTTAGTTTGTTAATTTTAGTATTTTTAATTCATTCCACCCATCATAATTTTCCGGTTAAATAATAAAACTAAGGTTAATATTAATACTTACATCCGCTATATTAAAACTGATAGGTGCACTTGCCTAATATCATTGACCTATGCCTTGTTCATATGTGCAATTAAATTATATATATAGGTAATGTCAATTTGAGCTATATTTAAATTTAAATTTAAGCCCAACAATTCTCTTCTCATTTTTTTATTTGAATTAAAGAAAAAAACTAAACTATCTAAAATTATTATTTTCTAAATTCTCTAAATCCTCTATTTTTTCAATATTTTGTGATTTTTAAAATTTTCTATTTTTTGTACTTCTTATTTTTGGTTTTTTCCCAAATTTTCTTTTTTTTTTTTTGTATTTTCCTTAAATTTTCTATTTATTGTATTTTTTTTAAATTTTCTATTTTTTATATTTTTTTCTAAATTTCTTATTATTTTTTGGGTTTTCTTAATTTTTTATTTTTTCTAATTCAGGACCCTTTATTATAAAAATGTAGGGGAAAAAAATAAGGTGTTTATAATAACTCGAGAAATTGAAATTGAGAATTGATTCTGTCAAGGGAAATAAGAGTTACTTTGGAAGACTAGTAGCTTTTCCCCTCAGTCTCTGGATGAAACGGCCATTATGAAAGCCTCTTCCGGTGACATCGGAGTGAAAGTTCTCCAAGGGGTAAGCTAGTTGTGTATGCTGTCCATCCTTATATAAAGCATATCCAAGGACTCTCTGAGAATCAATCTCTTGTACACAATCTGCCGACAAGACATCGGTTAGACGACATATGCAATATCATAAATAAGGTTCTAGAAATACATCTAGTTTGACAGAAAATTTAAGTCATATGAATTGTTTTGCAGCCAAAGGTGGTAACAGGGCATTCTGAGTGCTTGTTACTACTTATGCATACCGGCAAGATCCAACTCCAGCAATTTCAGGTAGCCTCCTGGTTGTCAAAATTCACCAACAATCCTATCTTGCTCCGAGAGATCTCTTTCAATCACATGAACACGCCGACCATCCTGCGGAAAAAAAAAAAAAAAAATCCATGCAGTCATTAGTTGAACTTAGGAGGGGGTGAAAACATAAAAAATACATTTGTATGTTGGCCAAAATCTTGGAGATATTCCTTTGCATGTATTTAATTTTTATTGAAATCCTTCCCATTTCTTAGCTTCAATCATTGATATCAAAATCCAAAAAGATAGTCTTTTATTTATTGTTCCAACGTACTAAACAAATAGTTTCTTCATTATCAGAAAATCCTGGAAGAACGGAAAGTTTGTGCTTTCTTACAAGCCCCCTAATTTCGACCCAGATTTCATTCTGACTCTCAGTTCCAACCTTTCTGTCAATGACAAAAATTATTATTATCGCTTTCACAGGAACAACGTTGACGTCACAAAAAAGAGAGCTTGCCAAGAGTATAAGCAAGAGCAGCACCAGCGACGCCAGCGCCAACAATAATAACATCAGTCTTCCCATCAACCTGATCACCACCACCAACACCACATATTCCACTAACAGTACTCTTTACCAAACCACCATCTTCTTGAATCTTCTCTGTATCTCCACGATCTCTATTCGCTTTCTTTCCGAATGCCGTGTACAGGAAAACCCATCCCAGCAAAGAAGCAATGACCCAACATATCAAAAGCTAGTAGTACACCATTTCCAAGGCAAAGAGCAACCAGAAAAACTTAGGTATTGTAACTTTGGAAGAAATAATAAAGGAAAGTTTGCAACTCGTTTTTGGATAATGCTTTTTCCTTGTGGGTTTATTAAATGGGACAGCCTTACTTGTCTTGTTTTTATTTCTTGTTTCAAGTGTAAGGGGCAGAGAGTGGCATGTGAGGAACGAATGTTCTCAACTGAACTTGGCGCCTTTTATAAAGTTGGTGGTGAGGAAGGCCTCACTTTGTGAAGCGAGGTCACGATTGGCTCATGGAGAAGGCTCTGGAACGGTTTAGGGGAGTGTGCTGGACTTTCAAGTGTTAGACTTTTCTTAAGACTTCAGGAGTCTTAATTCCATAGGGCCGAGCCTTCCATATTTAGCCCGCCCACCTTACTATTAGCCTTACTGATATGATATGATAAGAATGAGAGAAAGATTTTAATATAGTTTCAGTTGTAACGAACAATGTATGGCACGTGCTCACACGCACCTCAGCACTACACATCACATGGGAGAATATTTACTGTAAATATATCACATCTATGTAACTGGGGAATGAATGGAAAATTCCAAAAAAAGGTTCATTAATATCCAATCCTTGCATTCGAGTGATTGTCTCCTTTTGTATTTGGAAGGAATTTCCGATGACCATTAATTCTATTTCCTAGCCTTGCACCACTCTGACTAATTTGCCATCTGTATTGCCTAGTATTGGTTTGGTTATGAGAAAATAAATAATTAGCACATGAGATAGTTTTCTTAGGTAATGGCTAGTTAGTGCAACGCAAAAGCACGAGAAGAATAAAACGGTATAATATATATAATGTATAGAATATTAGATACAGAAATTTATAATTAAAAAAATTTTAAAAATTAATTATTAGTATTATAAATTTTAATATAATGATTTAAAAACTTAATATAGGGTTATTTTTTGAATTTCAAATATATCAATTTTGTACATCAAATAAATTTTTATACCATCAAATATATATGATACAAATTTTTTAGTTTTAATTAAGTAGTTCAAGATTTCTTGTTCAGTAACTTTAACCAATATGTAAATCAAATAATGATCTAAAAAATATATCTAATATTGTGCCACAAAAATATAAAAGTTAAAATATACCTCATACATAAATAATATGTTAATATTGCTATATACCATTAGACAATCCACGTGAAATGTTATTCCTATCGGGATTTTTAAGATGTTGGTGATGATGCGGTTGTTGTGTTGTGTTGTTCTTCATGTTTTGGTTGCTTTTGTTAAAGTGCTAGTGTTTTGAGGTTTCGTGTATTGTTTTTGTGACTGAAAAACCGTACGCGCCTGCTGGTGTTAATTTTTCTTAATCGTTCAAAAGGTGTTAGCGGGGATTCCAGGATGTTCCCAATAGAGCTGGATTGTTTTAATTAGAAAGAGCGCAGAACATGGTCGTTGTGTAACATACACACCTTTATGTCTGTGTGTATATATATATATATGTATATATATGGATGAATGCGACACAAACTAATGTGTATTTCCTAATTCGCAGGCCAACCATTGGCACCAGAGTTACAAACTAGAAAGGAGGAGGAAGATGTTATATTGTTTAGTAATAAGTGTAAAACTCCATACCAAATTTATAGTTTAATTTTTATAGGGTTAAATTTATTGTAATATCAAAATAAGAGATTATTTATCGTAGTAGCAACATGTATACTATCAAGTTAGAATTTTCGTATTGTTATTTTAAACATTTACTCAAATTGTTAAGGTTATTATAATCTAATAGCATAAACGCTGCTCTTTTAAAAGGATGAA
This sequence comes from Lumnitzera littorea, assembly GCA_024138015.1. Lineage (NCBI taxonomy): Eukaryota > Viridiplantae > Streptophyta > Magnoliopsida > Myrtales > Combretaceae > Lumnitzera > Lumnitzera littorea. The sequence goes on along the minus strand of JAMXBB010000011.1, from coordinate 12,527,452 downwards.
TTAGATTTAAACTGTCATCTTCTACAGGTTGTAATATTTAAATATAGTTAGTCAAAAAAAGAAAAAAAAATTACGCAAATCCTCCACAAGTGCACTTTTGGGTAATGAATATAAAATACTTGGCATGTATTACTTCAAAATAAACAATCACTCATGTTTTCGAAGTCCATGCGGTTACAAGAACCCTCATGAACCGACATGATCTAGAGAAAGTCCAATGGAGAATTGTTTGTTGTAGCTATGTCTTCATTTGTCTAAATTCAAATCCAAGCACTAGTTCACTAATTCACAAGGAAAATAATTATAAATATTTGAGCTCTCTCTCGATTTCACAATTTTCCATACAAGACTGAAGACACGAACAATTATATACCGAATAATGCAAACCAGCGTTAAAGCTTCAAAACCAATTTTCGGCTTCAATGCCATCACATGAAATCAGTCATAAGAAGTTACCTAAAACTTCCAAAGGTTTATTGATAATTAAAAGGAAAAATAGGCAACTTGAATGCGATAATTACAGCCAAAAGAACATCAGATCATACCTCCTTCTTGATTAAGAAATTAGCACATCCTAGTCAACTATATCACAGATTGGGACATCCATAATTGCCCCAACACTGACATTTATACTTTTAGAACTGATACTTCCTGCACTACCTTGTCTATTTACATATACTTTCATCGGCCATATCAGTAATTCGAGCTTGACTCAGTATTTACTTAAACTCAATTTAATAACATTTCAATTCAATTGGAGTTTGAATTATTTGAGTAGTTTATTAGGCTGAGTTCAAGTTTGATGATATTTGATTCAATCAACTTGTCACTTTAACTAAACCCAGATTGAGTTTCAATGTTAATCAAGTTTGAGTCTAGATTGTATTATTTTAACTAGAAGGAAAATATATATATATATATATATATTTAGCTAATTTAGAGTATAAACAAGTTTAATAAGGTTAAGTGTGAGCTTATTAAATGCTACTTTAAGTTTATGGTTGAGCTCAATACTACATCATCTTAACTCAATACATTTACTTCCTTACATTTCCTATTGGAAGGAAATGTATTGTAAATGCATCCTTCTTGAATGAACTCTCTATAGCAAATTAATGATTTTAGCCTTTGCTTCACTTCGCAAAATCCATTACACTCATGACATAAAATGCAAGAAGAAACATGAATAGTAGACTTATTATACAACTAGACAAGCACTTCTCGACCATATACTTTCAGGAAACGGAGATTCATTTCTATATAGACTTTGCTTATTGAAACTGCTTTATATCCAGTTCAACTTTTTTCTTATCAAAATTTACGATCAGAGATTGATGTTATTAATTGTTATATTCGGTTGACCTTGTAATTATAGTCAGCTTTAGAAAGGGTACGCTTCCACGGCTCAACTATATGAGACCCCCTTTGTCTTTATTCTTAAGATTTGTTTTATACGGGCCATAGAAGTTTGAGAAATTTCATCACCTATAAGCTTGTCCTAATGAGGAATGAAAAAGAGAAAAACATTATTATTGACACGGAGAGTTAGGTTTATAGTATATAGAATATTAAAATAATTAGAAGTAGAAGAAGAGGAATCAGAATTAGTAATAGAATTAGGTCATGGATAGTGGCACTCGTAGAAGTTGGTCAGAAGTAGAAGAGATTAAAAGTTGGTCTAGGGTGATCAGAATCCAGCAGAAGCCGCCAGAATAATTCTAATTTTCTAGTTGCACTTGTAGATTAACCAACTTTGAAAGTCTTAACTTTTCGCATATTGAGAGATACAGAGTTTATAGTATAAAAATAAAGACCGATTTGAGTATACGTTTTCTAGTAAAAACCACTTTGCCATTTAGCACTCTTTCAATAGGCAAATTTATACGTTTTAACAAGTTGCTGAGTTGTCAAAGATTTTTCCAATAGCTCAGGAAAGTTTATTTTGATTTTACTTTGTTCTTGATTTTATCAAATTTAGATTTTATTTAGGGTTAAAGAACTATGAATATCACATTTATGCTGGAGTGCTCTCATTAGTTGAATGAGAATTACATTGCATCCGTTTTCAAAAGTCTTAACATGTACAATATGATTTTCAACCTACTAAATGTAGAGTTTGTGTTCTCACATTGAGAATGCACGTAATAAGTAAATAAAAAGCTATTCTAGAAAAGGTAGGCTATGATTTGGCATTTTGGTACTAAACCTAACTTAAAACTTGGCAAGGCCATTGGAGATTTGTTAAATATTAAAAAAATCCATAAAATGTGAGATGTTATATATAAAATTTAATGATGAGTAAGACTAATTAAGAAATTAACATTGGTCTATTATAACTACTATGAGTGGTTATAAATAGTTCTATATGTCAAATCATTATTTTAGTTTTATCTAATACATAACGATCTACGATACATTCGATATTAGGTAAGTAGTATCGTGGGCAATTCATTTTGTGGCAAAGTATGTACTACCCTACTGTAGCAAAATCAATGCAATTTCATTCAAATAAGATTGTTAATCTAAAATACATTTGTTATGCAATTTTCCTTAAACCTAGGAAGTTATTCATTATCATTGGGTTACAAAACTTAATCTAAAAGGATAGTATGCAGTAAAACGAATGGTTGTATCGATCTGCATTAAGTAATATACCTTGATATGATTAAATATTAAAAAAAAAATGTTTTTTGCAACAGATAGTAGTATTACAGATTGAAATTAAAGTTATGTTGCACAATTTCTTCCTCATTTCGGGATAGTTTATCCCTTAAATTGTTTCACGGAGGATGAAAACAAGATAAAATAAGTATTTTAGTTGTAATGTTCATTCTTTCATCAAGTGTAGCTCCTTATTCCTTCAACAAACCGGGGGGGCTCTGTAATAAGCTGGTACGGTTGCTGGGAAGAATACTTGCCTCACTCCTTCATCTCTAATTATAGGAAAGATGATGCCCGATGCACCCTGCAAATTTATAAAAGCAGAGATTAGAGCTTCCAATGCCTGTTTATTGCTTCTGAAATTTAGACTAATGATGATTTCAGTTCAAGGATATGAGTGGAGAAGGTAGAGGGGATACGCACTGAGAGCAATCTAGCTCCAAGCCATGTGCGTTGAGGCGTTGGAAAAGGAAGCAACAAGCGCCCTACACCATAGACAGCCACTGCAAAGAAATGACACACCAAAGTTGTTGGACGGGGGTTTAGCCCCGAGAGAAGAGACACCGGTCCAGTTGAGCACAAGCCTCCCAGGCTCAGATAATCAAAGCAAGCCTGGCGCATTTCTTGTCTTGCTGGATCAGGCGATGCACAAAACACCTTATACAATGCACCCGCTAGTGTGTTGATGGTTGATGCCATTGGCTGTAGACCAAAATGCAGCAAGTGGTTAAAGAGTTGACAATTTCAAAGGTGTTTTCACAAAAATGATATCAGGGATAATCGAATCATTTCTACCTTGCGCAGTGTGTAGAATGATTCAAGATAGCTGCAGAGAGCAGGTGCATCAGCCAGATTATGCAATGGGCGAAATAGATCTCTGAGCACAACAATGTCGGATAGAGCCACAGTCATTCCTCCTCCAGTCAGTGGATGCCTCATATTGAATGCATCTCCGAGGAGAAGTGCTCCTGGTGTGGGATGTGGATTGGCAGGCATGCTTCTGTTTGGCATTGTTTTGACGTTTCCCTTGTCAATCGCAGCTATGAAGGCATCATAAAGTTCAGGAGGAACCTGACATAGACATAAACATCGACGGGCTTAGACTAAACTTTCTAAGATGATTTCCCCGTTGGGGCAAAAGCTGGATGAAGAAAATTGACATGGTTATTCTTTGGTGTACCTGTGGTGCTACCACAGTCTTCAAATAATGAGCCATTTCACCATTGGCAATGGAAGGCACTTTCGGTCCAGGAACATCAACCAAACACCGAATCTCGGTGCTACTGATGGGATAAAACAGGATGGGGGAAGGATCTGCCAAGATAACATGTCCATAGTGTGGGAATGGCAGATCAACATTTTCCAGAGCAAGTCCAACGAAATAAGAGGGGATGTCGACCTACAAATTTATACCAAATGGAGAAAAACAAGGAAATAAGTCTCTTTAGAAACCCCATATGCATCTAATATATTAAAAATATCATCTAGAGCATCCCAAACAATGCTCTATAAAGGATTAATCATATCCAGACGGTTTGTCCTTGTACTATCTTTGTACTTATAATATCCAATCACATATCCAATCCGATCTATATTTTATCCATTATGATCCTAATCGTATCCTGTCCATTCAAAACTTTTTATACAGACATCTAAACGCAGCCTGAAAGAATATGGTACAAAAGAATCTATATTCCAGCGATCGGGAATTTTTACTTTTGGACATGAAAAAGATTTGCTTCTCTTTGTGACTAGATGCAGGGTATTTACCTTGGGACTGCAGAGAGAACGGCGAAGATTTGAAAAGCATCCATCACAGACAATAGTGAGTGGGGCATATGCTTGCAATTCTTCACCAGCCTTGGTTTTGTATCGGACTCCCTTGATGATCCCCTTATCTTCAATCAAGGATGTCACTGTTCCTTGTTCAAGTCTCACACTGAAACGAACAAGAAGGATAAAGTTCCAAGATTAATTTACTCTTTCATAAATGATAACTCAAGAAATTTAAATTCAGAACTGATTCAGTCAAGGGAAATAAGAGTTACTTTGGAAGACTAGCAGCTTTTCCCCTCATTCTCTGGATGAAGCGGCCATTGTGAAAGCCTCTTCCGGCCACATCGGAGTGAAAGTTCTCCAAGGGGTAAGATAGTTGTGTATGGTGTCCATCCTTGTATAAAGCATATCCAAGGACTCTCTGAGAATCAATCTCTTCTACACAATCTGCCAACAAAACATCAATTAGACGACATATGCAAAATCATGCTCATTGTCTTGCAGCCAAAGGTGGTAACAGGGCATTCTGAGTACTTATTACTATTTATGCATACCGGCAAGATCCAACTCGAGCAATTTTAGGTAGCCTCCAGGCTGTAAAAGTTCACCGACAATCCTATCTTGCTCGGAGAGATCTCTTTCAATCACATGAACACGCCGACCATCCTGCATAAAAAATAAAAAATAAAGAAAATCCACCATGCAGTCATTAAGTTGAACTTAGAAGGGGGTGAAACCATAAAAAAATACATATGCATGTTGGAGAAAATCATGAAGAGTTTTTACAAGATTTAACAACTTCTTGCAATTTCTTTGGCTTCTGCTGCTTTCAAGATCTTTTTGAAATATTCCTTTCCATTTATTTAATTTTTATTGAAATCCTTCCCATTTCTTAGCTTCAAAATTAAATGAGATAGTTTTTTATTAATTCTATTTCCACCATACTAAACAAGTCCTGGAATAACGACAAGCTTGTGCATGCGCTTTCTTACAAGCCACCTACTTTCGAACCAGATTTCATTCTGACTTTCAGTTCCAACCTTTTTGTCAATAACCAAAAACATTATTATCTCTTTCACAAGAACAACGTTAACATTTTAAAAAAGAATCTTTCTCAACAGTCATAAAACAGAGGATAGAGACAACATTGGCTAGACCAAAAACCCGAAAATGATCCATTGATCCTCCAGACACTTAAAAAAAAATTGAAAATTCTCAGGACCGTACCACTGTCTAAAAGAGAGAGAGTTACCTTGCCAAGAGTATAAGCAAGAGCAGCACCGGCGACGCCAGCGCCGACAATAATAACATCAGTCTTCCCATGATCACCACCACCACCACCACCACCACATATTCCATTAACAGTACTCTTTGCGAAAACACCATAATCTTGAATAGTCTCTGTATCTCCATGGCCTCTATTCGCTTTCTTTCCGAATGTCGTGTACAGGAAAACCCATCCCACCAAAGAAGCAATGACCCAACACATCAAAAGCTGGTAGTATTCCATTTCCAAAGCAAACCGCAACCAGAAAAGCTTGGTTTTGTAACTTTGGAAGAAGATGATTAAAGGAAAGTATGCAACTCTTTTTTGTATATGCTTTTTCCTTGTGGGTTTAGTAAATGGGACAGCCTCACTTTTCTTGTTTTTATTTCTTGTTTCAAGTGTAAGGGGTAGAGAGTGGCGTGTGAGGAAGGAATGAAGTTTCTAACCGAACTTGGCGCCTTTTATAAGGTTGTTGTTGGTGAGGAGGTGTCTCTCATAGGGATTTAATATTATTATACCGCATGTATAAATTGGTCTTTAATGATCCAATGAATTATTTCTGGATAGCATGTTTATTCCGTAAGATTCATTACGGGGAAATAAATAATTGACACATAATAGTTCTTATATATAGTTTTCTTAATATATAAATAATATGTTAAAATTTTGCTAAATTTTTTTAATCTAATGATATAGATACTAATTTTTTTATTCAAGTGGATCAAGTTTTGCATATGCTTATGGTAACGTTTAGTTACAAATTGAATAGAACAAATATAAAAAGAGTTGGATAGTACGAGTTTATTGTACCATATTTGGTTTGCAGAATACTGGACACAAAACTTATATTAAAAAATTAATTATTTATATTATAAAATAAATATTTTTATAATATTTAATAAAAATTATATTAATTAACTTAATAATATAACATGAAGAGGTTTTTTTTAAAAAAAAAATATTTTTCTTTTTATCGAGTGAATTTTATTTTTATATCATAACGTAAATGAGATAAAATTTAGGTTTTTTATCCAATACAATCCATCATCTTAGTTTTTTTTTTTTTCAATTATTAAGTAAAATTATAAATCAAATATAAAATAAATCTTTTTGTTCAGTCTAATATTATAAAAATTTTAAAATCAAATGCTACCTGTGTATTTATTGGGGGAAAAAAAATTATAAACGCTATATATCATTACACAAGCCACGTTGCGTATTTTCCTGCCGAGACTTTTACTGATGTTTATGATGATGCTCTTGTAGGGCTGTGATGTGTTTTATTTTTCGGTTGCTTTTGTTAAAGGGATAGTGTTTTGGGATTTTGTGTATTGTTTTTGTGACTGCAAAAGCATACGCGCTTGCCGATATTGTTTTGTTTTTAAATATTGATTCTTCCTAATTATTCAAAAGGTGTTATTGGGGCTTGGGATGTTCCCAATAGAACTGGATTGTTTTGAATGGAGTGGTGTAGCTTTGTATGGCCAAGTTATTCGGTGCGCAAAATTCCAAATACATACCTTATCCTTACTAAACTAACACATAGTAAACTTTATGGATCTACTCCCAAATATTAATATTCCTGTCTTTATTTCTTCCGTATGTAATTGAAAATAATACGAACGGAAAGAAGAAAATTGCCTGTGGTTAAGATACGACTAAAAATAAATAAAGAGGAAACACATAATAAGATGTAATTAGAAACTTTGTTAGGCATCGAATTTTATGAGATGCACAAAAATATAATATGCATAAACGAAATCTATAAATAATGTGATTGGGACGATACATCTGGAGTTATTAAAATTATCATGATAAGTTATTGTCAGTAATGATATTATTGATATTGTTATCGTTATATTAGTTTTGTAATGTGAATAATGGATGATATAATGAAAGCAAAATGATAGATATCTGTATAGTTCGTACAAGAAGCAAAGATATACAAACGCAGCTTCCGGGGCAATAACTTAGTGCTTTCACTGTATTGTAACTATCAACTTACGCCCGTGTGCGTGCATGGCGACAGAGAAAAAGATCATCATTCCATTCCATTTGAAATTGTTAAAATTATAGTTACCTCATAAGTCTATTGATTGCTATTCTAAAATCATGTTCACGTTCTCCACTAAAAAATTTATTCCGTCTCGAACCTGATTGATAAGCTAATATATATCTAATTAGAATGCAGTAAAATCAATATTTAATACTAACAAAAAGACATTTGTCAATATTTAAGATAAAACCGAAATGTATTTTGGAGAGTTTTACATATTTTCCTTATAAGTTTAAGAGATATTGACCCTCGTTCCGGGTTTCCCAATGAGGATTCTCTAAAATTCTATAAATTTGAGTGGGAAATCGATTGACGAAACAATTAGGTTAATAACCATGTTATGATGGACGTTCGCTACTTGTAAATGGTCAAAACCCGAAATTTGGTAGGCATTGACTTTATAGAGTAGTGAAGAAAGAGTCAACTTACGGCCAAAAGTAATTTCAAGGTTTTAGAAAACTATGGGAACACGAACCGTGGATTCAATTACTTTGTTATATTAAAAAACAATAATAAATCATGTGAAATAGTAATTATTAATAATCTAAGCAAAAACCAAAAAATGGCACAAGTTAGTCATTAGTGTGTCAAGAGACAAGTAATATGAAATCATTGTAGTAAAATGATGCCTGGTCAAGTCAATCATACCTAGATTTGTCCAAATTACATGTTTATTATATTATTGATCACTTGATTTGATGACTTGGATTTTGTCATTTGTAGCAACATCATGTTTCCCTACTTTGCGTATTGCCATTGTACTCTAAGTAAAGTTAACATTGGTGTAGTCGGCCGATTGGAGGAACACAAAGCCCCAAATGAAGAAAATAAAATAAGAGACGTGTGGTACGTGTTTTTAAGAGGAGCACAGATGTAAAAACTTCTGTACTGAAAATTGGATTATTTCGTGCATAAATCACAAAAAAAAAAAAAGATTTATTAATATACTGTGTGTTTTAATAAATGATAAACAAATACTAATAATATTTGAATATATATTAGGAATAATTGGTTCATATTTTAATGTAATAAAATTTTATTCATACTTACTCACTATTCATAAGTTAGATGCCAATACATGATGTGTGTATATATACATATATATATATGTACTTTATAACTATCAATTATATTTAAATATATGATAATAATAGTAGGTTGTTTTTAAAATTACTACTACTTATATTATATGTATCATAATGTAACTAATAGTTACACACCATTTATACATATATGTAATAGATACTATTGATTGGACCTTCTCTTTTGGTACGCTTAAATTAGTGTTGTCTAATCTATATAAGAAAAGGTTTCGAAAATCTACATGTTATCGGACTATTCGTATTTATATATTGGAATACAGTTAATCAATTAGCTAGAGCCACGAATATCGTTACGTGTTTCTTTGACAGGGAAAAGAGTAGTATCTTTTATATAAGTAATATTGGAAGTTTTTGTTAGTTGTAACCTTTTTATTGATTATCTTTTGGGAATTTATTTATCTTGTTTTTATTTATAAATCCGCATTGCTAATACAATTTCTACTACTAAAAATTATTTTCTTGTAATTATGTGCTAAGAGACATGTTTTTATACAAATAATAGTACTCGCGGTAGGCTTGCGGTATTTATATAGCTTAATATAAAATGGCAAAACTCATGGTACATTAAATTATTTACCCATAGTTTCAAGTGCTGTGACTCTTTTTATATGACATATCATTTTTTTGGAACTTCCTATGGTATAATATCAGTTTTTTTACAACGTAACACACTCGATTTTAGTAAATCATACTATAAAAATAAAATGAGTGTTATCAACAATTTTGTTCATATAAGATTTTAGTAAATCAAGCCCATTAATAATAAAAATAAAACTATCGATAACTTCCATATTATCATTTATGATATGATTTACTGTATTTTATCATGACGTTACGATAATAAGACATTATCATAGAATCTCCCCATTCTTTATATGTACAAGAACATAATCATACAAAATTACGATATGTAACATATATTTATATAATTAGATAATGATGTTGGAATTATATTTAGAACAAATGTTATAATATGTAGTTTTAGAAACTCTTTTCTCCTTTATATTGCATGTTCTTATGGTATCATTAATATATTTTCATATATTTTTTTTTGTCATATTTGCATGAGAGAGAGAGTGTGTGTTTGGATATTTTTTCCCCCTTGAAAAATTATTAAATCATATATAACAAGCTGTCCATTTTTGAGATCTTATATTATTTAGATAATTTTTTAATGTGTTTCTTGATAACAGATAAAACATTATATTGTTTTTATATAGTTTGTAATAAAAAAATTATAACCATTATTCAAACTTTTAGCCAATTGGTTTCACTAGTTGATAGGAATTTATGAATATAATTATGATTGTTATTTATATGAATCTACAATGAATGTGACTGGACTAGATTACCCATAAAGAAAGTTTGCCACTGCGTGCATTGTATAGTCTCATATCATGCAGACTATATTAGCCATGTATAGTTCTTGTTGGACAATTGTTATCCACAAAACGTAAGTGATTTGATGGATCGTGACGAATTGATCAATTAAAAAATATATATATACATGCCACATACTCTTAAGAAAGAAAATTTTGCTCGTACTGCACATTTATCTATTAGAGAGAGAATGGAAATAGTATTTTAGCAAAAGATATTGTTTCTTTTTTATTCGAGAAGAGATCTCCTATAAATTTAGAAAGATGGCAAAGTTAACATTTGTATATGTCATTAAAGTGGATTTAAATTAATATTATTGTAATTTAGTGATATTAATACTGATTTTCCATCGATATATTAATTTAGGGAAAAAGGATTCAAACCTAGGACTCTATGCTCCTTCTCAGTCGCTCGTACAAGGACTACGCATATACTGACTAAACAGAGTTGATGTGAAAATGAGTTTAAGAAATAACTAAGTATTGAGTTGCATCTGTGATTTCACAATTACAGAAAGATTTTATTGGGAAATGGATATCATGAGAAACAGCTTGTGTCGGATACAAATTGTTTTCAAATAAATAGATGTGATGGTGTTTAGTGAGATCTTGAGCATATTATGTTATCGAGAGGAAACACAATCTACAAGTTGGGGTGGTGTTTTTCTCTCTTACCCAATTCACATCTACATAATCAAGGTGGATATTACATATGTACTTAGGAAAGATTTGTAACGTTGTAGGTCGAAAATAATTAATAATCAAATCAACAAGTATTAATAAATTCATTTTAATCATAGCTAAAAGTTTTAGTTAGTATTAACATATTATTTACTACTTAACTTTATACATCACTATTCAATATATCTTACAATTTATAGAGGATTATATTTACATTCTATTTAACTAATAGGAGGTTGGTTCTGATATCATTTATAATGTTTAAGATAAAAAACAATTAATAGTTAAGTCAACAAACTCTAATGGGTTTTTTTCCACCATTTAACTTAAAAGTTTTCAATTAATATTAATAAAATATTTACTATCATGGTCTTATAAACCATTAATAATTCTCTTCCACAATTAAGTGTTAGATACACTTAATATGAGGTATTGAAAGATCCACCACAATAGTATCATGAATATATCTAAGGAATCCCTTAGCGGTTTGTAAATTATTTATAGGATTTGTGCACGTAGTGACTCAACAGAATTATTATAAATGTACTTTCATCTAATAGTTAATTAGGTATTAAAATGCACGAGTAATTTTAAGAAATGCATTGGGATATCTGGAGTAGATGATTTGTGACAACTAACTAAACAATGTACGAGAAGACAAGGATATAAATAGGATTTGACAAATGCATGTGATGATGTTTACGCCTTCAAGAAAAAACACATCCCATTAGATATTTGTGTAAAGCAATTCGAAGACGAAATAAATGTTGCCATGATTTTTCATAGCATATAGAGGTGAAAGAGTCGAAATGAATTCCAAAAACAGTAGCAAAATGAAGTCAATATAAAGTAGGGAAAAAAAAAACATAGGGTTTGATCTTACTAATGTACATAATGAATGGACATGTCAAGTCGACTTAAATAGACCTTATAAGAAAAGAAAGTTATTAAAACACTGGAACATGTTTAAGGAGACTAGTTTAGACGATGGAGACACATTAAGTTACTTAAGAAACATAATTGAGATATTTAGGATACAAATTTTCTTCAACTAGATGTTCGTCAAGAAAGATATTTTGACATCATAATTTGGTGAATAGCCAAGTTGGAGGGTGAGCTATCAAATTTGGACGAAGGGAATGGCAGTAAGTTTGCCAACAGGGATATAGACTGTTATGGAAGTCAACACCCTCTCTTTCAATAAAACCTTAGCAGTTAGGGCATGATATTTCCAAGTTTTACACCTTAGGTTTTGGAATAACGTGTATGGGGAGCCAAGTCCTATGCTTTATTTCAGAGAAGGGAGTAAACTTTTTACACACCCTTCGGCAACTTCTCTCGATTGGCTAGCACTTGAAAGACAAAGGAGTCGCCGAAGGGTAAGTAAAAGCCTCAAATGTAGGCTGATGGTAGTAAATACACTTGATAATCATGTCACATGTATAATTGTAAATAAACAAATACAGAACAACAACTAAGTTTCGACTCACATTCTCATTTACTCATATATATATATATACATATATATAGTAAAGGCCAGTTTCAAACCGTGAATTGGCTCAGCCCATCTAGCTCTAAAGTGGGTGCGCTAAACCGTTGAACTAACTCACCATTGAATTGGTGAGTGAGCCTGACCAATTCACCCCCTTAAAAAAAAAAAGAAAGAGAAAGAGAAAAAAGATAACACTAAGTCGGAAAAAATAATTTGATAATATCTAATAAGTTATTGTATATCAAAATTACTTTATTTGCGATGGTGAAAGATAATTTTTTTATAAATAATATCATCAAATTAATAATAAATATAAGTTAATTATATGTTAAGAATAGATAAAAAATTTAATTTCAATTAATGTAAATTTTTTTTATAAAACTTATCAAATATTAAGAATTTGAATATGAGAAAAAAAAATTAAGGGAAAAAATAAAAAAAATTGAAATCGCATTAAGTTAGAAATTAATAAAAAAATTAGAAATTATTAATGAATTAATACACTTAAAAAAAAAAGAAAAAGGAGATTACATTATTAGAAATTATTAATATATTAAAAAATTAATAAAAATTTTAAATATTAAAAAAAACAGTTTAAAAACCTCAAACCAGCTTTTGAACTGCTGAGCTTAATGAACTGACCTGAAACTGTTAGCTCACGGGTCGATCACAGTTAACTGTATCACAAACTCATAAATCAACAGTTCAAGACTAATTCAACCCAATACCTAAGTTTATATATATAAATATATGTGTGTGTGAGTAAATCATATTTGTTACTAAGAATTTGAGCTTTCACTTCGGTTCGTCTACCTGCTAGTAAACATCTGTTTCGATAAAATTTATAACACCCATCTTAAAAATGGTAAACAGATAAGTCAGTAGGTGACTATTGGGATTTATAACTATTTAATTTAAAAGTTTCTATCTAATATGGATTTAATGCTCACTATTTTAACTAATAAACTAATATTGATTCTTTTTTTTCCACAATTCATATAGAAATTTTACTCGCATGAGATTTCATTCGCTTTATGTTATATATTTTTGTGTAATTTAACCCAATAATCTTCTAAATACCATAAATAAGAAACGTAATGTAAAGAATAATAAAAGAAATGAAAAGGTTGCATTCTCAATCAGATAAATCATTCATCCAGAATAAGTAAATGAATGATTCATTAGTATTATTAGAAACGTAATATTTGCAGCGATAATTGAGCTGGACCCACTAAGAATTACAACCTGTTTCCTCGCATGAAGAACAGTCCCCTTTCACATAAATATTTTCTTTTTCATGAGAAACATACGTCTATTTAATTAATTATTTTTTGCGCTGTCCCATGTTGACTAATTCTATATATCTTAGGCGTGCAAAATAGACCTATTGAATTATGAAGCCATCTCCACCAAATTTCGCTTTCAACTTTCTGTGGCTTTTTCTGTTTTCCGTATTAGACATGTCTAAATGAGAAAAGAGCGAAATTACCGCTTCTCGATTCGTTTGTGTCGTCCTTATGTCAAGGTCATTCAATTTTTTCGTGTTTGTTGTAATTTTATAGGATGTTTTTACTTTCAGCATCTGTCATTAGACGAGAAGATAATTTACCAAATTTTACAAAATCACAAATAAATTGATCATAAATAGAAAAGACATCGTTTATATAGATCATATCATATCAGATATTAATTTTTTCGGTTATTTTATAAAACCGTTCGCAGAAAGAGAATGAACTCCATAGATCGCACGACCCATATCTATATCGCATGACAATATTTTTTATGAACATTTTGATTTCCAAAAAAGTAGGTAACTTGTCCATGATGGCGGGATTAGGACGGCTTCTTGGCAAGTGCATGATACTATGCTAGAATTTAGACATGGCAAAGAAGAGTAAATTGTATGAATCGAAATAGATACACGTAACAATTGCTTAACAAATGTGTGATTGATTATATTAGATGAGATGATATAGGGGGGTTACTACAGAGAACTGAGATTTTGTAACGTAATCCAGTTGGCAGATTGCTTAAAGTTGTTGATATGTTCTGGGACTTAATATAGCCGGTTTGGTTTTTGTGGTCTCAACCGAGCCAACGGGACAGAATTCGAGTGTGCCTAAAATAAACTTCTAATACACTCCGTAGTCCATATCGATTATAAGGTGCGCAGAAACTTCCAAATTATAACGTTATCCTCCTATAAGTTTCATAAGTATGAAAGTAGCTGTCAAAGCGTCCTTAGAATCCCAAAAATTTACGGGGAAGAAGCAATGGTTTGAGGTTTACATACACCATTAGAAAAGCTTCAGTGAGGCAAAATTGCACTTTGGGAAGTAAGAGGGATTTATCTGCAATTGAAACATAGTTTAAGGTATATTACAATTTCCTCAAAAGATCATTATTGTAGTAGTTCGAATTTACAACGATAAAAAATGGATGAAGGAAATTGGGATATTAAATAAGGGTGAGCAAAAAATTTTGTTGGAATTTGTACCTTACCTATCTTACTTGATCGAGTAAGTTACATGTGATATTGAAGATCAAAAGATGACTCTAGACATAAATTTTTGAAATTTGCTCCCATAAAATAGGGTGCAAGCATAACATCTTCATACTTATATATCCATCAAGAACCCATTCTTCAAGATAGACGGCTTATGAATTCCATGGTATGTTGTACATACCTTATAAAAATTATTATGTTAAGAGCTATTTTGATAATTAGGTCATCGGTAAATTTAATGCCACTGATTGGTTTCTTAGACTAAAGGCAAAGCCTTAGAAACCAAGCTCATTCTAGGAATATTTTAAGGAAATTTAGTTTAATACAGAACAAGGATTATCACAAGTCATCGGCTCTTAGCCTTACTTGGTTTTCTCAAGTCTTAGAAGAGGGCCTTTTGCCTTAAAAATGCTCTTTGGACTTGCTAACCCTTGTGCTTATTAATGACTTGACTAAGCTCATTAAACAACAAAAGCCCATGGGTGCTAAAGGATAGGTATGTCTCAATCTCATTCGTTGATTGTTAGAAACGATCCAACGATTATCATCAAAAGCTCATTTCAAGTACTTCACTAAATTCACTCCATGAAAGATCAAAGTAATAAATCAATTAAGATTGCATCAAGAATGATCAAGAACATTCGATTCAATCCTTGGTCATTCTTGATTTAATCTATTATTACACACATGCTTTAAGAAACAAGTTATTCCGTTGTTCCTATCACACCACTCTTACAACATCCCTCTACATTTCGTTAGCTTGAAACTTGTTCTAGTTATATATTTATTGTAATGGATATGATGTTATTATTTAATTTAAGCAAAGTGACCTAAATTTTATGATACATTATAACTTGTGAGATTGATTAATATACTTGTTACAAATCATGGAAACACTTTAGCTTATCAAGAAACTCATCTCAAAATTTAATATTGTAAAAATATAAGAAAAATATTTATATGTCCGTAAGGTGTTCTATACCCTGTACCCCATAAAATATATGTTTCAAGGTGATTCCTAAATGTTATAAGCATTGTTTAGTTGTGCACAATTTATGGGACTAAATAGGGTGATATTTTTATCCAATATCTGATGTGATTCTTAAATGTTATAGGTATTGTTTGGTTGTGCACAATTTATTAGACTAAATTGGGTGAAATTTTTATCAATATTTGATTTGCAGTTTTAGCTTGATTACTGAATGAAGGAGAGTCTTAAGGATTAGTAAAAATGTTAAAGATTTATCCTATCTTAAATATGTTATAAAAGTTTACTTCGCTCGATAAAAACATAAATTTTTTTGAAATCTCAAAAATACCCTATCACTAAGCATGATCCTTTTTTACCAAATAAGGGAAAAAATTATTTTAGTTTATAATATAAATAATTAATTTTTTTAAGTACTAGCAAACTTATGGTTTTTTATTTAATATTGTATGTAATTTGTTTAATTATATGAATTCAATAATTTATTTAAATCTCACTTTTAAATAATTTAAAATAATATAAAAATGTAACTAAATATATATTAAAAAATATTAAGGGTATAAATGTTAAAATATAATAACGGGTACAGTATTTATGTGTACCAAATAAAGAACATCACAAAAATTTATATCTAATACTATAAAAACCAAACATAGTATAATAAAGTTATTCTATCTTGTATTCCTTGTACTTATACTGTCCAATTTGTTTGTTTTGTTTAGTTCTAATAATCAAAAGCTACCATACGATACTGGTAAGGCCTAATACTCAACCTATGTTATACCTACCTGCCCATAAATTATTGACAATCCATCATATTTATTTTGTATCTCTCGATTACTCAATCTCATAATATTTTTAGGTATCATTTAGTTACGTAAAAATTATAAAACTGGATTAGATAAAATTTTTTGTTCAATATTTGATTTACAAATTTAGCTTGGTTATTGGACAAAAAATGATTTAACAGACTAGATAAATTTTGTCTAATATACGGTATACAAATTAATTTTACTCAACAAAAGCATAAGTGTGGAGGGAATAGATATAATTAAATAAATAATAGACAATATTGTGAGTATAACTATGAGACAATATTTAAAATTTGCATTTTTTAAATAATATAAAAATATAATTAAATAATTATTATATAATATAGATATAAATGTCAAAATATTATATTGAGTAAAATACTTATATATACCAAATAAGAAATATCACAAAAATCTCTATTTAGTACTGCGCAAATCAAACGTAGTATAATTAGGGTTGTAAACGAATCAAGTTGAAATGATACGGTGCTAAGCTTGAACTCTACTAAAATGCAAAAACTCGAAGCTCGAACTCAACTTAAACTCGATCAAGTTTTAATTTATAAAACTCAAGATCGACTCGAAATGAAACTTGACAAGTTCAAGCTTGACTCAGTTAAACTCATTTAAGTTCAATAATCTTTAAAGATGTTATAAATTTAATTAAAATAATAATAATATTTAAACTCAGTTCAAATTCGACTAATATTTAAACTCAACTCAAATTCAACTAAACTCACAACTTATCAAGCAAAGCATCACAAAGCTCAAGCTCAATTAAAAAAGCTACTCAAGTAGCTCGAGCTCGACTCTACTATGGCCAAGTTAAATTCGAGTAAATGTCAAGCCAAACTCGAGTAGCTTATGAATAGACTTGTCTCACTTACACCCCAAAGTACAATAGAGTTGTATTGTCTTATACTCCTTATGTTTATATTATCCAGTTCTTCTTATCATATTTAGTTTTAGCAACCAAAAGTTATCTTAATGTTATTCTTTGATATTATCAATTCTAGTATTCTACACTTAACATAATCAATCAAAAATAACTATATGGTAATCACTTTTGAGTTATAATAAATGACACTGAATTATAATAAATAAGCCCATTAATAATAAAAGTGAAACTATTAACATAGAAATTATTGACAACTTTAATGGAGACTATACTATATAGTCACTTTTAAATGCATGCATGGCAAAATTCCCAATTGTTCTAAACTATTCGCTCATGCAATCCTAATCTATCTAGAAGCGAAATTAAAGGCATGATAGATATATAAAGCAATAAAAAAGTTATAATTTCCCTAGTGGTTTATATTTAAATGCATTGGAAACCATGCCTTTCCTATGCATATTACTTTTTTCCCCCCAAGAGCAACGATTATAAAAAGAGAAAATTACAATAAAGGGTATCAATATTTGAGGGTAAGTTTAAATAGAGAATCAATGTTTTAAAAAATTTAAATAAAAGATTAACGTTTCATAAAGTGGTTTAAATAAGATATCAACATTTCTAAAAGTTCAAATTAGAAATTAACGTTTCACATAATTGTTCGAATAATTTTATGAATAAGCTATTATAAATTCTTTATTTGATCCACTTTATAAAACGTTAAATCTATTATTTGAACTTTTCAAAATATTAATATCTTATTTAAATTTTTACGAAACGTTAATTCTCTATTTTAACTTACTCCAAAACATTAATTCATTTTATTGTAATTTTCCCATTATAAAAATGACGAGAAAAAACAAACAGTATTATAGACATGTCTACTAGAAAACAAATATAAAACCATCAAATGGTCATAATAGGGAGAGTACACTTTAAAAAGATGTGCGATTTTAAGTGACGCAAATTGAAAATACATTTTAATTATAATAAGTAATCACTATGCTTGCCGGTCATGAATAATCCATGCAACAACTGCTAAAGGGGGACATGTTTTCTTGTGTGAAAACGAAGATACCCGCTAATGGATTTATAAAATAGGTTATATTAGTCTTGTCATGATCATTTGTATGTAAATGACTCTCTCGTTTTCAATTATCTTATGTTTATCATAATTTTGCTGGGAAACGGAAGATGAGATACAAAACAAAATAGAATGTAATATAATCTGTAATTATTGCTGTGGTCCTCTTCCATGGCTTCAAGTACATGTAATGGGATTTGTCTAATTTTCATTGTTAATTCTTTGATAGACATCATCTTATTACCTCAACTTTTGATTGAACATGTCAACATTCTCCTGTTTATTCTAGCAAATCTTTTTTTTTTTTTTAAATTACTATGTTTTATTTCAGTTCTAGATATTTATTAAAAATAAGATAAAAGCAAAAATATGGATAAATAAATTATAGATAAGAAGAAAATATATTAAACGCAAACAAAACACAAGTTAAAGACTTTTTTTGTAGATAAATGTTTAATGTATTACAGTACTAAAAGAGAGTAAGACAATTCAGACATATATTAATCATAGATTTCTATATATATAATTAATTAAATTATATTTACAAAAAAATTTAATAAAATTATATATATTAGAGCACGAATTTTCTGTTGAAATTAGTTGTAATTGATATTTTTCATAATTAAAGTACTAATTGTTGTGTTATTTATCTTCTCACGCCACATCTTTGCAAAACAAATCATGCTGATCGAGAGAAAAAAGAATATTTATTAGATTCTGTACGTGCCCTGTAATGCCATCAATTTTATTATTATCTCTTTTTCATCAACCGAAGGCTTTTGGCTCTCGGATCTTATAATTTGTTGCTGATTCGCTCTTTGATGTACCTCTTCCAAATGGTAGGAAAATTTTGTACCATCACGATATCCGAAGTCTAGTTTCTACTCTCATATTTGCACTGAGAAACAAACTACATCGCTTGTATAATATAACTTTCTAACTTGAGAAAAAAGCAATGGCTTAACAAAATCGATATTTAGCAAGATACATTCTCTATCATGGCAACGATGAAAAACAGAAATAAATCATCCGCAAAAAGAAGTAACATTAAGGAACAAGGGACACGTTTTAGTTCCATTAATAGGAGAAAGGCTTTAATTATACTATTACCAATAAAATTGTAATACATAAAAATATAAACCCACTATATTTAGTGGACCCAGTTATATTTAATAGACCCAACTCATGACAAGAAATTATCATATCAAAAAATTATCTGTAAATAAAAGATATAGATAAGGTGACAAGGGGTCTCCTTATTAACTTCTAATAGATGGAATAAATCTACCGACTTTAGTTTCTCCATTAAGCATGAGCTAGTTCTTTATGTAACTCACAATCCAACTAACCTATATACTCTCAGAATCCATGGTTAATAACCCTTGTTCTAGAATTTGCATCTACTTTATCATAACTTCAAGCATATCTAACTTTACAATACATTCTTCTCTCTTACCCTTGATCTTTAATTTAAGGTCATCAAAATATCATCCGACGACACACAGTGATGTTATCCTGTATATATAGCCAACCTTGAATGAATGCATTTTGATCAAGAGAGATAATACAGCACGATTTTAGAAATGATTTGTTACAATAAATTACAAAGGCCTACTATAATAGTTGTAAATTTGATGAGGAATGTTAGCATTTTAACCTTAAGAACTTGTAATAAAGAAATTAAAGATGCCTGAATTGTACCTAGTCCAACTGTGTCCCAATGATTGTTAAAGGGAAGTTCCGGATAATCCTTTCGAGCCTCTAACGTTGGCCGCCCCCATATCTAATATCGTGCATCTAATTTCATATACCTATCTGGTCCTGTGCTTGATATTTGGAATATATGTGCATTATATATATATAATCTTGGAATAAATCCAAAATACCCTATTATAATAGATTAAATGATAATGATAATGATAATAATAATGGTAATGAATCACATAGAGACTTCCATTAGACCATGTACAAAGGGAGGTGCTTTTTAGGGTCTTTATACATTATATATGCGTTCTTCAAAAAATTGGGATCTTTAGGTGAGAATCCAAAAAAGCTAACACCTTTCAATTTTTTTTTTCTTCCTTTTTCTTAAAGTGTTGTTTTAACTTAAGTTTTATATCAATCTTTAATGATAAAGGAAAGAGTCTCTTAAGGAAGAGAGTTTTTTTAAGATATTAACATGATATTTAGATAACATTTGGTTATGCAATTTTTATAGTACTAAATTAAATTAAAAAAATTTTATTTCATGTTTAATTTATAAATTTACTTAATGACTAAACGAAAGTTAGGTTGATGGACTAAACAAAATACTTAAATTTTGTCACATCTGTATTTTGGTACAAAAATGAAATTCACTAGATAAAAATAAAAAATATTTTGTATTCCAAAAAATATCTCTCCATATTATAATATTAAGTTAATGAATATTATTTTTATTAAGTGTTATAAAAAATTATTTATTTTTTAATATAAATAATTAATTTTTTAATATAAATTTTATACCCAATACTATGCAAACCAAATATGATATAATATATTTGTACTGTCCAGTTTTTCTTATATTTATCATATCCAATTCTGTTTGTACAATTCACTTCTTATAACTAAATGCTACTTTAAAAAACATAAATGAGTTTCTTAGCATTATTTGTGAATTTTTTTTTTTTCCAACGCATTATTTGTGACCTTCAAAAGCTAGAAAAGAAACTTTTTCACCTTTATGTAATTATTTATTTTTATGGTATAAACAACATTAGAAAAATGAGAAGCTTTTTTTTTTTTTCCCTGTTGCCCTAGGCAGTCAATGAAAGAATGAGCCAACCAAGCCGATGCTCTATCTTCTATAGTCTTTGCTCCCTTCTCTTGCTCTCATACAAGGACCTCTTGGCTTGAAAACAGACCATCCAAAAGGTGCTTGAGATCCACTTCTATAGGTTCGGTCTAATTCTTCCACATCAAGTAACGGGGATTATAAAATCATGATTCCAAATTCTTGAATTCACCAAAGAGCCTTCATCTATGATTTGGATTTCTTGTTCACGTACTCACATAACAAGTGCAATTAGCGATTACCCAATCAAACAAAGACTTGGCACGGGAATAACAATGAGAAAATTTCCTTCTTCCCATTGCTACAACAATGTGCCATGCTGCTTTGTCAATCTCTTTTGATTGATAATAATATCTTAGTGAAGTGACAGGGATGGTCGTGCAAGCGATAGTAAAAGTCGATATTATTATTTCTGCAAGAAACTTGCTGAATAAGATATAACCTACTATCATTATTCCGCCGGTGCACGGCATTACAATACTATGAATAATAGATTTGGTACTATCATTAATTCTAGATTATTAGCCAAAATACATAATATAGATTCTTTCCTCATCAATATAATATAAGAGCATAGAGCACCATTTGTCATTTAAATATCAAATATTTTATATTCTATATTAAAACGATAAAAAAAAAAAGTGAAAAGAAAGAATCGAAAAAAAAAGACGAAAAAAATTTCTAGATAACGTCATTTAGACATCCTATTAAGCTGCCAATGCTCTCATTGGATAGATCGGGGTTCGATCTACAGTTGACACAAAAAAAAAAAAAAAAAAAAAACATCCTATCGAGCTATACACTCAATACTCCAATTTTTCTCACCCGATGACCATCCTTAATGTCCCACGAGATATTTACATTTTCAAAAGAAAGAACCGATCAAAACATATGAGTTATTATATTATTACCATATGCTTTCTCTTCAAAGAAAAAGCATGATATTCCATAGTGGGTGCCAAAGAAACCTTTTACGCTAGCCTAGAATATATTACTGTCCTTGTATCGACGTGCATGATATATAACAAGTTATTGACGGGGTTGAATCTCATGGCAAGTCCTCCAATTTCAATTTATTATTGATAATCCAATCTCACTCATAGACTAGTGCTTTGTCTTAAGATGTCTCCGGTGTACTTTTTTTCACTCTCATAAGTAAAGCCTTTTTTTTTTTTCTTTTTTTTCTTTATAAGTAAAGCTAATTTAAAACGGTCCAAATTCTATCTACTTTCTTAGCACTATATTTTTATTGACAATTATTTGACACAATCTCCCCTGAATAAGAAAGAAAAGATTGAAATACTAAACCTAACCTCAAATTCTAATTTAGATGTGAACTTACTATTAAGCAAGTTGACCTTCTCAAACCATGGATCAAGCTCCTCAAGCCTAAGCTAACATTGCAAGACTAAACCTAGCCTCAAAAGGCTCAATCGTTCTCCCTTATCTCTACAATGTCTCTACCCTAATCAACGACCCATAGAGCTCGGCCAACTTCTAAAGAAGCTAGTTCGAGCCTAAAGCTTACACAACCCTTTAAAGGCTTTATATGAATTTTCAACTCATTAAGAAAAAATCTAACGATTCCCTTTAGCAAATCTTCCATCAAATGTAGACTACATCATAACTTGAGATTTACCTTCCCAACATGACATATTTCTCAAGCCTATAAATACTAAGTAAAGACTGTAGGTTTGGCATCTTAGGGACCATTTATGAATTCCTCTCTCCTTTTTCATACTCCATTCCTCCTAAAATGTCATATTAACTTAAGTATTGAAATGACCATACTAAAATAACCTCTAGCGCCCATTCTTAGCTTACATGTGTTTGTCTTACAAACATCTTCAACCACTAAATCTACCGTTCAAATTCCAACATCAACGGTATGAAAATTTTTATTACTTTATATACATGACCTATAACACCCAATGGATTCCTTCTCGCATAGGATATAGAACAAACATTGTCTCAAATTGCTATATAAGGTCATCTTCATCCACGCATCCTAACATAAGAACCTAGATTTGGGAGGTTAGTATTTAACCAATTTTTGTCGAAGGACCAATGGTTAACCCTTCCTTTCTTTTTCTTCTTTTCTTCTTTTTGGCCCATCAAATTATTAAACTAGTAAACATGGAGTTCTTAGATTGCCACATCATTATTTCAAGGAACTTCCTTGCTTAAATATCTCTCTACTTCATATCTAAGATCTTTTAGATAGAATTCATTAATATATTTTTATATTATTTCTAAGATTCATATTCTAAGAAAAAATAGAAAAGGAAAAAAAAAATTGTAAGTAACCAGCAACAATAAGATAGAACCTTATTAAGGGGTTCCAAAATAAAGGTTCCCTAATGCCATATTTGAAAAAATTGAAAAAATTAGAGAGGAAAAAAAAAGCAAAAAGAAAAAAAATTAGAGAAAAGAAAATGAAAAGGAAAAAAAAATTACTCCTATACATTGTTTAAGGAAAGTAAAAGAAATCAAATGAATGAAAACTTGATTTTTAAACATTTGAAAACCTACAATTATTAGATAGTCCTTTATAAATAACAATTTATTAAAAGGATGACATCTACAATCACTAAAACGATAATCTCAGCAACTTTTCCTTCCTTCCTTTCTCTCCATTTTTGGAAAGAATACTTTTTTACGCCCTACATGAATTTAAAACTTCCAATATTTACTTTATTTTTAATTTTCCTTTCTTCCAAACAATAGAAAAACCAAAATTTTTATTACTCTCTCGTTGTTGCCCTCCTCTTTCCACTCTCCCAAACATAGTATATGGCATTAGCTTTATGGCCAACCGTTAAAGGATCATTCATCCCTGTCTTTAGATGCTTTATTTATTAAAAGAAAAACACGATGGCAAATGCACACTCATCAACTCCACTATACTAATCCCGTCTTTCGACGCAGGATTAAAAAAAAATACAAATAAAATAAATAATTAGCTATATAGAATATGCATAGACATGAAAAGGATAATCATATTTGTGTAAGTATTGATTATCAGTGAATGGATAATCACTTGTACTATTGCTCTCAATGTGAAACTTCACAACTCCTTGAAGCTTTCGCATTGAAATATTGTGCATGGCAAAAACACGAAATGCTAAGGAAGTCAACAAGAGGCAAACTAAGTAGCCGGGATGCCAATTCTGACCATGAATCCAACATCGAACTAAATTATTATAAAAGAACATTAACAGGTATTATCAAACGCTTGTTAAAATATCAAACAAAAAGATTATCTTTTTGTGTATTTTCTTCTTTTGGAAAGTATACAATCAATATCAAAATATAAAAATTTTTCATTTATAGCTCTTAACAAGTATTTCAAAATGTAAATTAACTGGACCCAATTGTATTATATGCTGGCATATATGGACACTTTTTTTTTTTTCCTTTTTTTAAGCCACTTCGATGCCCATTACTCACAAGCTACTTAGTGGAAGCAGATATACATGGCTTAGTTTTATAAAGTCTTATGGTCAAATAAAAGGAGCTACTGATTTTAATCAAAGAAAAGGCCATGGCACTAGACTGAAACTCCGCGTATATGCGTAATCGTATATATATACACACACTATAGTGCACAAAAGTACAAATCAAAGTTGGAAACGAGAAACACATGCTTAACGGTACACGAAGATTACTGGCGTATCGATGTGAACAATCATTAACGTTGGATATTTATCTTTCATTTTATGTTGGTGTCAATACAAACTATGTATATGTTTTGCTCCAGTCCTGGACAAACTATAGATGTGGATTCGGGAAGGAAGATTTAATCCGTAGTATTCTTATAGGAAGAAAGTATGTTAGTATTCATGTCGGTTAAACTATAAGGTTTTAACTCTTTTTCCATTTCTTTTTACCGTTTAGTAAAGTTAATTTTTTGGTGTTATTTATTTTCTACCTTTTTGTATCATTTATGATTATATTCTGCTCTCTTATGAAATAAAATTTAAAGAAACATGGGCATCTTGCTGGATAAATTATTTTTTTAAAAAAAGCCTAATACGTTGAATATCTTCAAAAATAATTATAGGGTGTTATATCCTTTGAAACATAGTAGACTTATTAATTGGATGGGTGGACAATAATATTATCAACTTTGAAATTATAATTTTATTATATTATACACACTTTAAGAGCCTAACAAATTACGAGAAAAAACGAGCTGACGAAAAACTAAACCTCATGGTTTGGTAATATGGCATTAGGATTTGAAATGAGTTATGACCATCGTTGCTACTCTTAGACTATGTTTTGAGTGTATATTAAATTTCTACCAGATCCGAGGTTAGAGCAATGAACAAATGTGAAGTTGGGGAACACATCACTGGTGTTTAATCGACTGCCCAACAATGGAAGGGGAAGAGAGCTACAGGAGTCCACTGCATCCCATCGTTGACCAGCTGGGTTGGGTCTTGGTCAACCAAGGGGTTGCTTCTAAATGTTGATGGTTTTCTATTTTGTTTTTTTCTTTGTATGTGCATAATTTTTTTCAAAGGCATATAAACTTTACTTGATTTGTTAATTAAACACCCGAAATTTCAAGATTACTAAATTCAATCACTGACACCACTTGTATTAATTCCGTCTAGAACAGTCCGTCCATTTGGCTTTTTGGACCGACTGAAGACTGCTATGTGTTTCATTTTCTATTTAGCTGGTCTATGTAGCCATCTAGATAGCAAAATGACAGTAAGATCCCATTTTAACATGGCATATTATGGTTTTGCAGTTGTGATTTTTGCCACCTAGATGGCCTAGACATTCTAAGTAGAATATCATCATTAAAATAATTGGATAGGACACATGGTAGTCCATAAATTGGTTTAAAAAAAAAAAAAATCCCATTGGATAGATGGGGATAATATAAGTATTGTCAGTAACCTTAAAAAAGATATTTAAGTTTTATAATTGACTATTACCAAGTGCAATATTATCCCTTTCCTTTATTTTGTATTAAGGTTTAGCTCTTGTAAACTCAAGCTATTACGTGAATAGAGTAAAGTAGGAGATCTAGACATCATCTTACACTATGTTTGGCATGGGGGAGGAATATGAAAGGAAAGAAAGTGAGTGGAAAAAATACGGAAGGAATAAATTGTAAAGAGATTTGAATCATTCCAAAGTGTTTGGATAATGAAAAAAAAATGAAAAAAATCTTAATAATTAATAAAGACAAAATAAATATATGTCAAATTTACCAATGTACCTATAAAAGGTAATTATATTAAATAAATAGATTCTCTCATCCTCTATTTCACTTTTTATTGTTTTATATTATATAAAAATATATAAAATAATATATATATGTCCATTATATATGTGTGTATATATATTACATAAATAATATATTAATGGGGAAAGGGACGGTTTTTGTTTTTTAAATATAAAAGTAACAAAAGATGTGTCAATAGGGACAAATGGGTAATTATAAGCACTTTCCTCCCTCTCCATTATGCTTTCGTCCAATTTTTAGATGAACAATTTTGAGTGGAGCCTAGGGAAATATTATTCTTTATCCCAATTCCCTCAAAACAAACATAGCGTGAAACATCCACGGTGAGATTGTGGTAAAAATCGTCATACTTGTATTGTTCTACTAGTAGATCTATTCAATCTTGTGATTTCTATATCTAACATTTTGAGATTTTCCATATAAAATTTGTATATTGAATTATCTCTTCTTTTTACTTCTTGTTTTCTTGTGACAACATTTTCTCGTGATCTACAGCATAAAATCCCATCAAACCTGTATAAATCGGTATCAAAGTTGTGTATATTTAACATTCTTTTCTCTTATTTTAACAAGAGCTTGGTAAAACTGTCTGGAACACAGGAAGAAACTTGATTATTCGATTTATAATTTCTTAAAACCCTAATAACTAGTGAGAGATATTGGATCGAACTAAAAGAGAAAAGTTGAGCATAGTCTTTTTCCCTCGCACGTATGAGACCAAAGCTTCTTTTTACCATAAAGGCCTTTGACATGAAGTCAAACTTAGGGTCTTGATTAAAATCCTTCATGTGCGTAGATCTACACGTTTATGCTCTTTTTGGAAGCAAGAAAGCGAATCAAAGTAAAAAATGAAAGAAATTGGAGATTATCCGAAGAACTTCATAAAAGTATAGAAAAATAAAGAGACTAAAAACCTAGAATTAAAAATGAAAATAATAAAGAACCTAGAACTAATTAATCCCATGTATCAAAAGCAAATATAGCTTGCGATATATCCAGTATGTTATATATCTCTATGTTATCATATAAAAATGTTTCTCATTTAAGGATTTATGTTAAAACACATGAGATGACCCCGCTCATGCCTACTCCTTTTTTCCGGCAAGGCAGTTATGTGAAATTGTTTATAAAGTTAAGAAGTTTTTTTTTAAATCAATGTGTTTGGAGTATTACAGGTCAACTCTAAATCTACTAGTGATATGAAGGTATATTCTCTCATTGCCTAATACATAAATTCTTTAATATCATACTTAGTATGCCGAAATGGATAAGATCTCCAATCTCAATTTGTTCTACCCATATTAATTATTATTACTTATTTAATATTTTATCTAATCATAACATCTAATAATTATGAGTTTTTAGATGAATACTATTATATATACATTCCATTTCATCAATTTCATGGATATTTCTAAACATAGGAATAGGCTTATCATTTTAGTTTAAATTCCACTCCAAACCATCTCCTCCTATTAAACATAACACAGGAGGCAAAGTTTGCCTATTGTAGGAGCCATTAAAAGCTATACGTTACATGTGTTGTTTAGTGATGGATATAAACTAATAAAATTTTAGAACATAAAAATATATATATTTTCTGAACATGATGGTATATATGTAAATTTTTTATTTGTTCTTATTTGTCATTAAGCTTTATATATGATATAGCACTTTTAATGAATCTCTTTCCCATAATAAATTGCTATGGCTTGTAATTAGGTATAAGAGACCTAGTTTTTTTTTTTTTTTCCTAACTATGTTACAATTTAGGAAAAAAGAGATTTCAACCCTATTTTATTGTAATGAAATATTAGTAGTGATGCCACTAGTTTAAACAGATTTCAGGATTTTAGAAACTATTTCCAAAACGGAGGTTCCTAAGTCCAATTCTTTGAAAGTTGAACTGAAAAAGGATATATAGCTCATTCGAGAATCGATATTGAGCATCAGCTTTGGCCCAATTGTTCTCGAAACACGGACCACGTTTATGAATCTAGAACCATGAACCGCTGGCTCCGAAACCTGAACGGGTTAAGGAAAAAAGGGAAAAAAATTAAAAAATGGAAAACCGAACAAGGCCCGAGAAGATCGTTCTTAGAAAGCAGAATCGTTTGGGCCGAGAAGCCCATGAGGAGCACGCATAAACATAAGCATAGCTACCTCAGATTACCGTTTAGTCGGGATCACCTTGTCCAAATAGACAGAGCCTTCTTTTACATCTTTCCAACGGCTACTTCCTGACAACCCCCCTTTTTAAAAAAACACCAAACCCCCTCCTTTCTCTCTCCACCCAATCTGCTTGTTTGTAAGCTCACTTTCACTCCAACCCCACACAGCCACCCTCTCTCTCCCTCTCTCTCTCTCTCTCTCTCTCTCTAGAAGAAGGTTAAGATGGAGGCAGCAGCTGACGCACACGGCTCTGAGAGTGGAGGAGATATAGATTTTTACGAAGACATTGAAGCACCGAAGTTTGTGGACTTCAAAGCACTCGATCACTACTGCCCTGATGACCGTTACTGGTTCTGCTTACGCGTCGGTATGCCGGGCTTAAATTCCTCTTCTTGATTTAGCTACTTGTAGCTTTTCTTAGCTACTAGGATTTCCTGTAAAAAATTTCAACTAATATTGATTTACTACGAAGGTTTTGGTAAAAATTGGCGTATAATTAGGAACAAAGTTAGCATTCTTCTAATTAATTTAGTTAATTATAGTTACTATGATCGTGTCGTATCGGTTGTGAAATTTGATGCCATGAAACAACTCATCTGAAGCTTAATCAAAGGTGACTTTCGTATTTAATATTGTTAATACTCTCTCATTTGCGGTAAGAATCCCGAGTGAAATAGTGTCATCGGACTTTAATTCAGGATTTCCCGCTCTGGATTTGTGAAATTTGAGGGAGGTCAAATTTTATATGTAAGCTTAAAATTTTAAATCGGTGTGTTCTTCAATGTTTCATAGTTTAGTATTTTGTAAATTTAAACTATCAATGTTGGTCAAAAAGTAAAGTTGGGTAAATTAGTTAGATGGTTAGCCATATGGGTCGACTGTTAGCATATGAGCTTCTAAGTTAAGAGAATTAGCCAAATTAGTTAGATGGTTAGGGAGTAAGTAGGTGTCATTAACCGAATATATAAAGACATCTGTATTTTAAAATGAATTCGTTCGTGAAAATTCGAAGCCAAGATTTATTCTGAAGTTCTCTCTTCTCTGAATTTTCTTAGAGTTATTCACTGACTTGAATGAAGTTTCCATGTCAACTATACCACAGGATGTGATCGAAAGCATGAAGAAGGAATGGATTCAGAGACTATATACAAAAACTTTGTTCTTCGGGTCAGTTATTGAAGTCTCTCCTTACTTCCTTTTTCTGCTTTTTAGTTGGATCTTTAGTAGGTGAGCTGAATTGCAGCTTCTGATCTGTGCAGGTGATGGCAGCAAGAAGTCCGAATGTCAGATACCGGAAAGCATTAACTCGAAAAGCCAAGTACAAATGAGAAACCAACTTTGTTGAACTTGAATTTCTTTCATCATGAAACACAGCTGGAGTTTTTGTCTAACTGAAATCCTTTTTGTTTTCTTAACCGTTCAGCACAACACCGAAATGCCCTCTATCAGCTCCTCCTAAGGCTTCAAAACCTAGAGTGCCAAGATTGGCTGTGCTCTCTTCAATCTCCGGGAAATTGGCTAAAGGAAACGAAAAGTTAAGACCGGTGCGTAAACCAAACGCTACACCTAGTGTGAAGGCCAAGCAACCGTCTGTTGCAGCCAAGGCTTTGACAACTCCAAGAAATAAAAAGCGGGTGTCAAATCCAGAGCTCTTTCGAAGTGTTAGGAAGCCAAAAGCAGTAAATGGTGAGGCACAAAACAATAAGGTGGTGGCAAAAGCACTGACATTTCAATCTCCTAGGAAAGTTCCCAAGATAAAGACCTCATTAGAGTTGAAAAGGATCTGTGCTGGGATGAAGAAACTTGACATCGCTGGCCAAAGGAAGAATATACTAGGATATGAAAGTTCATTGCCTGCAGCTGCTTCAAAGAAGAAACTGGGTGCTAGAGAGGTCAGGAGTCGTGTATATGATTCACTGCATTCTCAAATTCGCAAGGATAAGGAAATTGCAAGAGGCTTGAAGAAAAAGAGTGGGGTGAAGGACTTGAAAGGACAATGTCATGATTCAGTCGCCAATGAAGGGCATACTGGTGAGTCCAGTGACATGGAAGTTGATGACAAATCAAGCCGTGGATCTTCGGAAGCATTCTCTCTGCCGGAAGAACAGTTTAAGTGTACTCCACAGGTGCGTACAAGTGAAGCAGCTATTGAAACCGGAAAATGTCATAATCTTGATGAAACAACTTCGTTGAGTTCTTTAAAAGTTGGAATGGTGGATGAACAGATAGATTCAGGATTTAAAGGTGATGAGACGAGTGAGAATTCTGAAGAGAAACAAGAAAATCATGAAGAGCAGACTGAAAATGATGACAAAGAAAATGCTTCAGCTCCAGAGAATAACTGGTACAGAATACTGCAGATCGATTTTTGTATATGCTACTCAATATTTTTGCCATTCTAATAATATAATGACAGTCATGGGAACTTTTGCATTTTCGTAGGCAGCAGAACCATGACCAAGCAAAGAACTTACTTGGCGACAAACTGAAGAAATGCAAAAAGGTTTTAACTACTTTCCACTAGTTTCTTGTTGCAGTTTGACCTCCATTTGCTAAACCGCAATCTGATTTCACTGCTCGTATGCAGTTTACTCAAAGAGCAACTAAGGCTCTTAAGGAGAGTGCCACTCCTCATGCGAAAAGCACCCCATGTGTAAAGCACGTGAAGCCAAGGCCCACCAATCCGAAACCCTTTAGGCTAAGAACTGATGTAAGAAAATTTTACCCATCAAAAAGAGATCCTATTTTGCTCCAGTTTGTTTTGCTTATACAGCAGCCTATTTCAGGAAAGGGGCATTCTAAAGGAAGCAAATTCAGAGAAGAAGCTTATTACCCCCTATAATGAGGGAAATGGAACAGGTACAGGACACTCGGGTGGAAATCTACAAAAGCAGCACCAGAGTTTAATCAAAGTGAGCCTTTTTTTCTTCAAATAATTCGATCTGTTTTCTCACAGAATTGAAGAACTAAAAATAAACTACTTTTTGAGTTTATGTCAGAGCAAGAAAGTTTCTGGACAAAATGAAGACAACAAAAGGAATCAAGAGAGAGCAATAAAATCAGACAAAAAACCAACAGAGAGGAGTACAGCCGTAAGTCCATTATCTAATTAGTTGTCGATTTACCTAGTTTTTAGGGCTTCTATTCTTCTTATATCACTTCAACTTACAGTTGCAGACAAGGATGATGATGAGTACAGTTTTGAAGAACAAAAGCAGAGAAAATGTAACCAGCTCAAGTGTAACACCTGAAGGGAGAAGTTTTCCTAAACAACAAAAGAGCCGAGTTGTTCCTTCACGGATTCAACCCTGTAAAAGCACAAAAAAGATAAAATCTCCCTTGGTGAAACAACCAGAGCAGCCTCAATGGTAAGTAGTACGTCAAAACAATAATGGACAAATGGATGTCAATGTATAACAATGTCAAGAAATACAACGTTGGATCATGACTTGCATAAGGCTGCAATTGTCTCACACATATCCATCTACTTGATCTGATGCAGTGTAAGAAGTCAGCTCGAAGTAATAATGGAAGCGTCCAACTCCAATCCAAAAGAAAAGGCAAAGTCAAATAAATGCATTGCTAGCTCAGCTACTGAAGGCACTCCTTCAGGCACTACAAGGTCTTTGTCAAGATCTAAAAAGCACCCAACTATTCCTAAAGAGCCGAATTTCCACACCATCCATGTTCCTAAGAGCTGCATTAGGAAATTGGGCTAAGCAATCTCCCATATAAATAAAATTTTCCAGGGATATAATACAATAGTCAAATGTCGTTCAATTGATTCATTGAATTTGTTGTATTTTACTTAATCAAGTCTGTAGCAGCAGATTGTTTCATTTGTCATTCTTAATTTCAGGAAATTTTGTAACC
The DNA here is from genome assembly GCA_024138015.1 of Lumnitzera littorea. Lineage (NCBI taxonomy): Eukaryota > Viridiplantae > Streptophyta > Magnoliopsida > Myrtales > Combretaceae > Lumnitzera > Lumnitzera littorea. Next base: position 12,494,608 of record JAMXBB010000011.1, on the reverse strand, counting down.
TTCCACAAATAGTTGTTTCTGATGTGCTGTGTAACATGTAAAATGTTCAAATAAATTCTTTTTTAGTGTGTTTGTTAGAGGAGCTTCATCCTTACATTATTTTTTTCTGTAACTTCAAAGATATTTTGTTTTACGCAAATATAGTTGTCTCAACATATCCTCATAGAGTTAGAATAGATCAAAGAGTAGGAATTCATAGTTAGTGAGAATAAGTAAAGTGTATCAAACCCTTTTATGGTTCGACAAGGACGGATGGACGGACAATGTTTCACCCATGGAGACGAAACAGAGTTGATTACCCTCCAAAAAAAAGGAGAAAAAGAAAATAGATAAGCGAAGTTTTTCTACTAATCTTTGGGATTCAGTGACTGAACATTCAAATGTAATTTAAACACGCCATCAACATAAGATGCCATCCTACTGAGAACCTCTTTATGGGGTCAATACATTAAATTGCCCGACTCTGTGTCCTTGCCAGCAGAACAGGTTGGGATTTCATTTGACAACCGTTTTCCATGCAAAATGGATCTTTTAACAGACAATTTAAGTCATGGCCTAACACAAAAAAAAGACAATTTAAGTGTATCAAAACCGTAAGATCTCTCGTTTGTAGAGCAAAGATCTCCATTTCTAACTCGGAAGCCAAAGCTTCTATGACAACAGAGGACGCAGATTGAAGAGTTTAGCACGTCAACAGCACACGAGCAAAAAAAATGGTACCAAAATGGGTTCTAGGCAAAAGTTATTACAAGTTTAGGGTAGTCATGCAACTTCAATTAGGATTAAAATTTGTACTAAAGTTGCATAGGAGATATATTACTTCAATTATAAGTTATAAATTTTTACAATTGATTTTAGGTATATTATATATATCCTCGTATTCAGATACAAATCTCATTATCATACTCCCAAATTCTCTCTCCAATCTATTTTCAGGTGCGAAATTCTCTCTCTCACTCACATACTGATACTCAGATACTCTTGAGTCTGCACGAATTGGTTAGTATCATTTTACCTATTCTCTGCACCAATTTTTTTTTTCATTTTTATGTTTTTCTTTTTTTGTGAAAATTTAGTAAATATTGTTATTTACATTACGTTTACATTTAATAAATTGCATAAGTGGTGTGTAAGTGGTTGTAGTAGACTAAAAATATTATAGTTGATTGTTGATGATCGTAGGTGAAATATTGTTTAAATAATGCGAGTAACGCATCCAGTAAAAGTCCTCTAAAGATAAGTGTTGTATAATTAAGTTATCTTGTTCAGAAGTGGCAATTTTAAAAAGTGAAATGTGATTACTGTATGGAATTTCTGCTAACCTGATCATAACTCATATAATAATTAAGGGGAAAATTGTAGATTACATGAAAATCATCATATATGCACATGGAAATATTATCAAGGGTAGCATGGAAGTAGAATATAATAGGGAGCCAGTAAAGAAGCTGAAAATGAATAAAGGGTCAAACTATACCCATTTTTTACGCAGAATTTACAATAGCATTGGGATGAACCCTACTGAGGTAAAAATTGTTCACAAGCATCCAACATATTATAAAGATGGTGTGCATTACGAGTTAATGCCTATCAAGGACAACAAAGATATTGAAAACATCATTGAAATAGTAGAAACATTCAGTAAACGAGGTATACAACACATTTATGTGAGGACATATAGGCAAACAAGTGTAGCCTTGGATGATCGCACTCCGAACATCACATCAAAGCTAATTTTCTTATGGCTAATGAGAGTTAGCCTCATACTACCACAGATAATGTAATGCAGGATGATACTATCAATGAAGAAGTACTTGATGCAAAGTATGGGAAAATTTAACAAAAAAATCTTACTTACAATCCTGATATGGAAAGAATTGTTATGGGTTACAATAGTGGTAACAATGAAGATGATGAGGATGAGAGCGAAGAGGATGGCAAGGGAGGTGAAGAGGAAGATGACGATGGAGGAGACACAATGGATTTTGATATCATAGTTAGTGATGTGCTCGTTTCAAATCCATTTGCACTCACGCCAGTGCCAGTTCAATCTCCTGTAACACAACACAGTCAACTTATTATAAGAGATCCAATTCCGCACCTGAATATTGGTGGCGACAATAGCTATGTTACATTTGAAGATGAATAGAATGCGCAATGTAGTAACATAGTTAACAACAATGAGTTGAGCGTGGGCATAAGATTCACAACTAAAAAGGAGCTACAAAACGCGGTTAAGAATTATAACATTAAGTGACATTATGACTTTCAAGTAAATGAATCAAACCAAACATTGTAGCACATTCATTGTACGAAAAGGGCCAATGGATGTAAGTAGAGGTTAAGAGCGTATAAGAAGAAGGTATATAGCATGTCTGTCATACCAATTCTAGATGAATTGCACACATCTGTTAACCCTGCAATAAGACAAGATCATCCATAGATCGATAGTAATTTAATGGCCAAACACTTCATTGGTTATGTTAGAACGAACCTTAACATTACTATTGCAAACTTAGCACAAAATATTTAGAACAAGTTTGGATATGCAGTAATGAAAATGAGGGTGTTCAAAGGGAAGAGAAAAGCAATTGAGATAGTATATAGTAACTGGGAGGAATCGTACAATAAACTTCCAAAGCTTCTAAAAACCATTAAGATAACCAACCCAGGATCACAGGTAAATTGGGGGTGAAAAGGTTCTTCAGAGCCAAGAATATGTGAGATGAAGTAGGTATTTTAAACATTTGAACCTTATGTATAAGCATTTAAACACTATCACCCTATCGTATGCATAGATGGTACATTTTTATACAGTAAGTATAGCCATAAATTGCTCATTACATGCACAATGGATGGAAATAATTACATCGTATCGTTGGCATTCGCACTTGTTAACATAGAATCCAAAAGGACATGGTCTTGGTTTCTTTAGAAGTTGAAGAGGTATGTCATTGGCTGACGAGAAGAAACTTTATGCTTCATTTCAAATAGGCATATTGGTATCAAGAAGGCAATCGATAGTAAGTAATGGTTAACAACTACCTTTTGCAATATAGAGATACTATATAAAGTACATAACTAGTAACTTCAACCATAAACACAAAAACCAAGCTTACAAGAAGTTAGCAACTCTTACAAGTGTGCAAGCGCAGTATCGAAAATTTTACGCTTTAATGGAATAGATGTGGAAAGTGAAAGAGGATGCTCTACTTTGGTTTGCAAAACTTGATATCAACAAGTGGATATTACATGCAAACAGTAATTACAGGTTTGGATACATGACATCCAACATAGTTGAGAGCTATAATGCAGTTCTTAGAGAAGCTTGTAGCTTACAAGTTACAACTCTAGTAAGAAGGATTTCCTATGATTGTGTTGCACTGTAGGAGAAGAGGGATAAAGAAATTTTACAGGCTATGGCGGGAGGTAGGGTTTACATGACGTATGCCAAACGACTGATTAAGAAATGGTAAAGCCGAGTAAGTATACACATAATTACTAGCTACAGTAGGTGTAATAGACTGTTTAAGGTAAAAAATGGTAGCCAAAGGAAACTAAATGGGGTAATAAAGAGTGGTGGCAGAGTCCATACTGTAGATATGAACAATCAATAGTTGACGTGCTAGAAATGGAAAATTTATAGAATTTTTTGCTCCTGTGCATTCGTAGCTATAGTAGAGTTTAGGACAAACACCCTACACGATGTCAGTCCCCGGTACAAGTGATCACACCAACTTGACGTGTACCAAAAACATTTTTACCCAATAGATAATGAGATTAATTAGCTAGAAGTGGACTATCCAAAGCTCAAACATGCTCTAAGCTAAAGAGATTAAAAGGCAAGCCTAGGATGAAACGGTACCATACGAAGATGGATGTACGTGAAGTGCCCGATAAGAATAGGTGTAGTCACTGTAGAAAGTAAGAACATAATAGGAAAAGATGTACAAATCTGAATAAGGGTAGTAAATCGTATTGTTATATTTTACATACGCTTATGCATAAATGTAGTGTTCATTTACATTATCTATCCATTTCATATTACTTACAGTGTCACTAATAACTGTCTAACACTTGTACAAATTAGATGGATTCAGGACCCATTGATACCTTGGTTCTAAGTGAATAGGTATCCCATCATTCCTAGGCTCTAAAGGATGAAAAGGTACGTTTTTTACGACTTCTAATATTCATTCAAGATGTTGTTTCATTGTTGGCATGCTAATATTTGTGTCCATATGACTCATTACAAGTAGCAAGCGCCCTAACGATTCAATGATGTAAGCTGGTTATGAAGAAAGAAGAGGAGTGCATCCTACTAAATGATCACATGGTACCATACTTAGCGAAGGCTAGATTCATGGTTGTTAGCTGACTTCCATTTATCCAATAGACTAACATCTGATCACCACCTTAGTGGAGAGGTAGAGACCGAATACACATACCTTACATATGGTGCACGGTGAGATGACTATTACATTGTAGGATATTAAAGTCTAGTTGGGGTTGAGGGTAGATGGTGCTACGATCACTGGCAACATTAACAAGGCTTGGGCTACCATGGCTATGAACTTATTGGGTGATGTTCCACCTAAAGGAGATGTCAAGGGAGGACAAGTATGACTGTTATGGCTAGCTAATAGGTTTAGAATTATACCTAAATACGTGGACAAGGAGACGATGAAGCATTACACCGATGCATATTTCCTCCAACTAATTGGAGGATTCCTATTCATAGATAGGTCCTCTTACTATGTCCATCTCATGCATCTTCACTTGCTCGAGGAGTCCTAGATGGTAAGGACTTATAGTTGGGGATCGACCTATCTTGTATGGCTATATCAACAGCTATACAATGCTGCACAAACCGATATAGCTGAGATCGAAGGCCTTATGATTTTTCTTTAGGTTTAGGTATCGAACCATTTCCCACACATTGTCCCCATCAATAGGTTTAGCTTCATCATCATGGACGGTACATCTCTGACCGATAGATGATTGGTAGATAGGGATACTATTCATGGATTAACCTATGCAGTTCAATCGTACCATGAAGTGTTCAACCTACGAACGAGCTATCAAGTATACACTTTATACTCTTTCAAAAGTTTCATGTCAGATATGCTATCATGTTATGATCTAACTTATGTATATTTCATAGCAGGTTGTATGGCAACCTTACTTTGATGCGTTGTTGTAGCTCCTCTTTCTTATATGCATGAGCAGTCAAGATGTATAAACAACTAGAGTTCCCCTCATATGCTTCCATATCATCAAGTTCTACTTCCTAGATCGTGTCACCCGTTTGTTCAAAGGCTTCTAAATAGAACCCCAGCCAATAGAGACTGGCAAGCAACTTCACCAACACGATCTTCAAAGGCAGACAAATATTGATTGGAGAGAGGTATATGATGGATACATACAGCAATAGGCAAATCGGCACTCATGAGTCATTTATCCCTAGTCAATTTTCGATGTGAACCCTGACTACTGACAGTAATATCAATAGCACACCCACCAATACATCATGGGCTCGAGTGCAGTAATAGGTCATTTGGTAAGTACAACCAACATAGCTAACTGTTTCCAACTCCATGTATCGTGTCATATGATTACTAATGGTTTTTTTTTTTTCCATGCAAGTCAACACACTACGATCAGTTCAATTGACTAATGCCATAGAGATGGCACACAAAATTGTTGCAGGAGGCTTCCAGTTCATGGAAGATCATGGTGGTAATGTCCTACATCATCTCCTTCCACATGATCCACCATCAAATGAGGACTAACAACCTGAACTACTTGTAGATCAGTCGCTACATGCCAGAGTCCGTACCAATGGAGATAGAGTTAGATGGACACGAGCTCGAGGATAAGGAGATGCAAAAATTCCTTCTACAAGGCAACACTCCATCAACTTAGGTGATATCGATCTTGGCTCTATAACTCCCCATGTCACACTACCCTCTTTTCGACCTTTAAAGGGCTACATTACACCAGCAGCACTACCAAAAGAGGCATTCTATACCCTCGCAAAGCTCTACCACAAGTGAGGAGGTTACTTAGTACCAACTACCACCACATGCTAACCCCGTCCCACTCAGAGACTTCTCAAACTCTCCAATTGAGCCTTCTACGAATCCTTTAAAGAGACACTTGCCTCTCCTATCCAAATATAGGTTGTTCTTAGGTCAACGTAAGGGTAGATGTTAGGCTATCTTTTGTATGTTATGACATTTAAAAACTAATGTACCCAATTTGTTATTAAATTTGATTTTTTTTTCATATTCTAATTATATATATCTAGAGTATCAAGAGATGACTATATGACTGCTATAAAGTTATTGGATTTGATATTCGTGTTTGAATGTAAAATTTATTAAAGATTGTATGTATTAAGAAAATTTTGTTTACCTATTTTTAAGAGGGGAAGTTTTGTACTAAATAAGTTATTATAATTGAAGTTATAGTCCCCATATAACTTCAGTGCATTTTTTTTTTTCCAAAATTTGCATTGAAAATGTGACTTCAAAGAAAATTTTGATCCTAATCGAAGCATCTACCTTAAACTCGTAACAACTTTCACATGAAACCTATTTTCATATTATTTTTTTGCAAGTGCCCTACTAGAAAGATCGTTGAAAACTTTCCAGCTGCCTTATACCTACACCTTTCATATAATATAGAGAATTTTTTGCTTTGCTTCACATGCTTTCGGAAACATTTTTCGCTTGTATACCTATGTTATGTACGATTATGTACAATGTGTGTGTGTTAGTGTTACTATTGCTGTAAGCATCTTTTTTGCTTTTGTTATTTCAGTTGCTGCATACTTGTGACTCGTATTTTCTTAAAATACATCTTAGTTCGGTGGACAAGCTCACAAGTAAGAAAATCTACAAGCAATTAGAGGAGATAGATGACAAGCTTACAAACTGAATACACTCAATAGAAATCATCTTATTTTACCTCATGAAATATGAAAATTCCTCTGTTTATCGCGAAGCAGCTAGCTTTCACAGCCCAACACTACCCATATGTGTTAGTAGCAAGACAGGCAGATTGCGAAAGAGCAGAAACTACTCAGGATATTGCCAAATATCTGCCGAGAAAAGATTAAGAAACTCCTCATCATACCTTTGAAACAAATTCGTATAAGTACATGCTTTACCATACCCAGTACACCCACACATAAATTAGAAGCACGAGTTAACAAGATTAATCCAGTGAATCTTGGATAAGTATTTGTTGCCTATGGAAGGCGAGTTGTATGTTCCTATGCAGGTTTGAAACTGCAGCACATGTAGGATTTGCAGCAATGTTCAGGCATTCCAGGATAATCCTCCAAGGCATCAGCTAGTCTTACTGCATTTTAGGATCTCGTTCGCAGCAACAAGCTCTGCAGCTATGCCAGGTTCATTGGCTGAGTGTCCAGCATCCGGAATAATCTGCATATAGGACTTTGTCAATACTTGCTGAAAATGAGATAGAAGAGGCAGAAATCTAGAGCCACTATTGCTATCTAGAAGAGAATCTGCCACCCCACTTTTCTGAGTGAAGTCACATGGAAGAAAAATATATCCTAAATGGAAGAAACACAATTCATGGTAACATCCGTGCTTTGAATTTCAGGAAATTACAAAAGTACCTTTATACAGGGTTACAAGCTATGAAATTGAAATTGAAGATCTTTTAAATTTACAATATTCACTCTCATTTTGCTCTCCCAGTTACATATAATTGCTGAAAGCTCAAGGTGACTTAGTGATTCGATCAATAGTGTTCTAGAACGGTAACAACGGAAAACAAAAAGCAAAAAATATGTGAATGTAATTAAATGATTATATTATATTAGTTTCGTAAACAACATATCCTCTTACAAATATCCACCTTACACTTTATCCCAGTTCCAATCCATGAAAACATGCAAGAATACACAGATTGGGAATATTCAATCACGCATATGCAACATGCATAAAAGAACAAGTAAATAACATGGTATCAACGACGATGAGGACCAAATATTTATGCAACTACCTGGGTAAAAAGGCCTAAAGCATAGATAATCAATATTAATAAGCAGACAAACAACTATATTTGATTTTTTAAGTAAGCTTTCAACCTATTGCCAGCTTGTGGCACATGCTTTTATTTTCAAAAGCTAGTGTTTGAGATCTTCTGCTCTTGCAAAAATAAATGCTAGTAAGTTATGCTGGTCTTAATACCCAGGAAGTTAAAACAATACCAGGCATCCATGATTTAATAATACATGCTATTATGAATTATTCCTAGTATTAATGCCAAAAATTTCATGCATCCCTTACATTCTATAGAATAATTTGATTTTCAAATCAAACGGAAAGGTTTCACAGAACAAAGCATGAATGTGCACATCACTGGGCTGAAGCAGGAAAATAAATGCGATCTGGACAGGAATGCAAAGCTTTCCTCACCCTTAAATCTGCCTCTGGCCATGCTTTATGAAGATCCCAGGCTGACATCATCGGGCAGCAAACATCATATCTTCCCTGCAATTTATTCACATAAGGTAGGATCAATAAACAGCTAAAAGAATGACATGTTTACAGGCCCAGTGCTTGAAACATCAAAACAGATGCATCTCATTCCCAGAAGTTGCATGATTATAGAATAAAATATTACTTATGTCACAGACAAATGTGAGAACTCAAACTTGCAAAGTTCTTGTAAAGATCCTACAGTTAATAAATTTCATCCATCCATTTCTTCCTTCAATTTAATGTCCAGAAAAAGAAAGGAGAAAAAATATAGTGTCGATAACTTGAAGACTAGAATGAGTAAGAATGAACACTCGATTTGTTAATCCTCTAATCAGTCAGAAATTTGGAGTTGCTGATTTCAAAGAGTATCCACATAATATTACTTAATTATGTAGAAAATGTGATCACATGACATGACCAATTACACCAATTTATGTTTGAGCATGACTGCAACATATCATGAAAATGCCAATGTTAAGTTGTTAACTGTCATAAAATGAGCCCTTAGAAATCTCTACTAACTGGAAAGAAACAGCGAGCATGACATGTATGACTTTCAGAACAGATATTCTTTTTTTCTTTTTTCCTTTCCTCTGTTATTGGCAAAAACTGGAGGACAGAATTTACCTGCACAATAACAGCTTTGATATGCCTTATCTTATCAATGTTATCCAGCAAGTATGAGTCGGAAGGAAAGAATCCCCTATTAACAAAATAATGGTTTTCGATCCTAGCAAATGCCTGGACAAAGCAAGACAAAGAAGGTTTTACAATCATAAATGAAGCTCAGGTTATCTGGAAGCGTACAACTGAAATATCCTTGTCAAGAAACAATTATATTATCAACTATAATAAGACATCACATACACATGGTAATGAAAAAATAAATACATAGAGTAAAATAAAAGAAAAGAACTTCAAAATACCTAATGGTGAACCTGCATGGCATAACCTTTCGTGCTAAGAATTTTTAGACTCAGTAAATTCATTCCCAGTTCTTCTAGTAACCAAGTGTCACATGATCAATTACCAAAACTTTAAAATAATTACCACAAAAGGTATCTCATAATTGTCAATGAACTAATAAGCAAGGTAAAATAAGAAATTCCAAATAAGAATAGGCAATCGAGGCATGGAGCAAAGAAGCATGATCAATCCCATCCAATCCCTTGAATATTTATGTATTTGGCCGAAAAAATACAAGAACAGGCTTAAGAAGCAATGATAGAGGCACCACTTTTTGAAGTGAAGATTAAAAGGAACTTTATACTGACAAGGGATGGACAAACAGCCCCAAAGAAAGGGAAGGGAATAGCAAACTATATAATAAATTCCCCCTAGTAATTTGTATTGTAAATTCAGGCTGTTATAAATCATAAGATGCAGCTCTTAATGAAGAGCAGCATACTGCATACCCCTGGTTGAGATGGCTAAGCCAATCACTTCACTTGGCCAAGTCAGTGGGGGACCCAGTAGGTTCCCCTCTCTCTTCTCTGTAAATGTCAAACAAGATAGATGGCTGGCATAAAGAAAAATTAGGTAGAAAAAAAGAATAAGTGCATAGTAACAACTGTGTTCAAGCAGCAAAAAGCACCAGATGATGATGAACCTCCAATAAAGAACACGTAAAACATCTTGATCAGCTTACCAAAGAAAATTTATCATCCTCCCCTTTCTTAATGTTTTCTTCATTTGGGAGAAGATGTGCAGTCATCATTTCCCATTTGGTCCATGCTCTAGCAGCTGCACACTAGCAAGATCATATTTAAGAATAAGATCAGTGCAGGATTTTGTAGCATTCAATAACCCAAGATCAAGTCAAATAATAGAACAATAGTAAAAAGACTATCTTCCCTTAGGTCATCCACAATAATTGCTAATATATAAATAAAAATCTTAACATAACACCCAGCCAGCTTTTGGTTCCAAATTTTCCATGAAAGCTGCTATGACCTTGTATAAAATTTTAGCCTGATTTACCAACCAGGAGGAGAGGATGATATGTGCAAAAAACACTATGCTCAATATTCTGAGTATGCTTGGCCTATATATATATATATGTTCTGAGAATGCAACTAATAGAAGACACACCTAAATTTACTAATATGTCAGTTTTATTTGTCCTTTTTAGCAAAGTGATGGGGGGAAAACCTGCCAGAAGCCCCTCAACATATACAACTTAAGGTCAGATAAATTCATGGAATATTTCTGGAATTATTGTCAATCAATTCACCATTTACTTTTTTATTATAATTTTGTTAAAAAAATGAAATCTTGCTGAAGAGCTAAAAAATCAAAGGACTACCAAGCTGACTCCATCTAATAGGACAAGCTCCATGAGTTCTAGTTGTTCCTCTGTTAATAATTATATAATATGTATATATGTATAAACATATATATATATATATATATATCCTTTCTAAATGTAGCTGCAACTCAGCAAGGGAATGAGCTAGAAGGCCTATTTATGGAAAAACGAGTAAAAACTTCATACCTGTGTTTCCAAGTTATCCGAGTTTAACCTCTTGCCGTATGCAGTAACAAAACAATCTCTCTCATCTTCTGGGATAAGATCTCTAAATGGTTCCCAAGCTGCACCGCCATTGACAAAATAAATAGACCATCTCAATATCCTCCCTTTTTAAATCAGCAAAAAGATAAAGGAAACCATAAACAAACTAGCACAGCTATCAATTAATTTTAATACAAAATGCCATCAATTCACTGACCTAACCTAAAGTTCTGTCCCCCACCCCACCCCGCACCCCACCCCCCCCCCAAAACCAACCAAACAAACAAACCATGCCCTTTCTTCTTATTAAGTTAATTTGGAGAAGGAGCAAAGTTGGGGTCACTGTAGATAGAGCAGACAGTCAATATTTTTTAATGTTAACAAGATAGCCAAGAAGTAAAAGCTGGTCAATCAGAGCACAATCAAGACTCAACTTTAATTCACATTTCTTCTCTGCATATAATGAAAATTATTAATAAAAACTGTGAAACTGTATATCAGAACATACCGTCAGGAAAAATTACAGCTGCACCACCTTCATAGAACCAATCGATTTCTTTCTTCCTCAATAGAAAGATGCCTCTGAGTACCAGACCAGTAACCTTCAAATAGACAGAATTCACAATGTGAATATCAAATAAGATGTACCAAATATTACAAAGGAAACAAATCGGTAAAAGATGAAAGAAAACAACTTTGGCACCTTTTCTGGATGTGATTGGCTATAAGCAAGGGCAAGCGTACTCCCCCATGATCCACCAAAAACCTCGAGGATCAAAAAGCAGAATAGATTTTCATCTTCGTATTCATTAATAACTAAATAAAACATTCCCTTGTTAAAACTGACCTGCCATTCCGGAATTTCCAAATGTTCCCTCAGCTTTTCAATGTCAGAAATGAGGTCCCATGTGGTGTTTTCCTCCAAGCATGCATGAGGTGTACTTTTTCCTGCACCTCGCTGTAAAAGAAGAGTTTAGATAGTAAAGTACGTCAGGTTAAGAACCTGTTTAAGTCCTAGATTATATTACCTGATCAAAAAGTATAATTCTGTAATGGCTAGGATTAAAGAATCGGCGATTGTTAGGGGAGGTCCCTCCACCAGGGCCCCCATGAAGAAACACAACTGGCTGCAGGACAAAACTCATGAAATTAGTGAAGAAAAATGATATAACTATTTTTAGACTGACACAAGTATTTTTTAAGTCAGCACAACCAAAGCAGGCATAAATAGCTTGTTGGAATTATATTCTGATTTTTGCAATGCTTTCTAATTTCTATAGGGTAGGTTGTGCAGGTTAAAGAAACAAAGTGGCCAAATAAGTTCAGAAATGGAAATCTAACAGTATCTGCAATATTCAAACGATAACAATTTAATCAAGGCTGCAGGGACCATGCATTGGACATGGACGAGTTCGGCTGAGGGAAACACACGAAAATCAAAAGCAACAATGCCATGAAGCAGCAAAGTTATAAACAATATTCTTTGGCTACTCACTTGACCACTCGGATTTCCAGACTGCTCCCAATAGATTGTGTGAATGTCCGAAACTTTCAAATAACCCGACGCGAAAGGCTCTAAGTTTGCATAAAGCTCTCTTTTCACTTCCTGCACATCTTTTGCCATTGCAATTTGCTCACTAGCAATGGATTCAGTCTTATAGGCAAAACCTCGAACCTGAAAACTTCTTCTCCCACTACCTACACAATCAAACACCAAAACGATCACAGCAAATGACTTTTCACCATTTCTTCCTACATCACAAATTCCAAATCACCAGTACATAGCAGTCGTGTCATTTCATTGAACAAATAAACATAACAAACCTCCAATACATTAATGCGCAAATTTATATGGCTTGTGCCTAGAGAAAGGAAACGAACACTAAAAAAGGATCAACTTTCATGATCGCTCATTTCCGAATTACCTAAAAAGACATTACTTGCGTGATTGGTTATTTCTGAATTACCAAAAAATAAAAAAATAACTTTCCATAGCGGAACAAGGGTTAATCCTCAATCACCTTGAGTATTGTGCTCTTTTCTGAATTACCCGAAAATACTCAATTTGAATCAGGAGTTATTTCGGAATTGCCTAAAAACTCGATTGCTTTGTGTGTTATTTTTATAGTTTTTATATACTGAATTGGCTAAAAAGCTCAACTTGCATTGTGGGTCATATCTGAATTACATAAGAAAACTCGACTTTCATATTGGGTCATTTCCGAATTACCAAAAGAAAAGAGAAAAAAGGAAAAAAAAAAAAAAAAAAACAGATCTTTAGTTAAAATATAATGATTTGATTTGAGCAGATGGCTCGTTCAGAGCAAGAGAGAGAGAAGAGACCTGAGAGGAGGGAGAGAGGAGGAGAGAGAAAGTGAGGGGAGAAGAGCGAGGAGGAGGAGCGATTAAGGAGGAGGAAATTGGAAGGGCGAATGATGAAATCAAGGCGAGAAAGCCCCAAGTTCATCGTAAGTTAAATGTTACGTTATGGTTTTGGTGTGTGTAAAATGAAGAAAATTGATGAAGTCACGTGTCAGTTGGATAGGGTTTTGGTGTAGAGTAGACCAGCATAGCAGTAGATTAGCACACTCGACCAATGGAGGGGAGAACCATGTGCCAATTTGCACTAAATTTAACATGTTAAGGATAAGGATGAAAACTTAAATTAAGTATTCTAGGTCGTCGGGGTCTCTTGACGTCATGGTAGACCTGGATTCATCGAATGCTATGATTTGTTATCGTATCCGTGTTGAAGAAGATTGATGAAGTCAGGCGTGGATTGGATGATAGGGCACGGTAGATTAGCGGTGCTTTAATGCACTCACACTTCCTTTGGCACACTACCACAGTGAGCGGATGGAAGGATGAAATGGTTGGAAATAAAGCGGGAATTAGGTTGGCTGAATCCTTTATTTCATTTTTTATTTTATATTTATTAAATTTATACCATTGAATTAATTATATTTTCAAAAATTTATATCTATCTGAATCCTTTATTTCATTTTTCATTTTATATTTATTAAATTTATACCATTGAATTAATTATATTTTCAAAAATTTATATCTAATAGATATAAATAAAAACTAAAAAGAAAAACCTTATCAATAGTAGTTTCTTAAAATATGAAACCAAAAAAGAAAAACTATGACTTATTTTATGTTTGGATATATAAAAGAAAATGGAAGGAAATGGAGAGAATTTTTTTCATTTTCTAAAATGAAAGTAATTAACTTGTTTAATTGACCATATCGTCTTACTTTTATTTAGAGAACTTAGATATCAGGATTTCTTTTGCAACTTTGTTCCATTTCCACCTTTATCTCTATAAATTAAAGAAAAATATAAACACTAACAGAAAACTTTCCATTCATTTCCTTAAAATTTTCACTTTTATCTCAAATTATCAAATATAAAATTTCCACTCTTTCCCATCCATTTCTTATTATTTCAATCCAACCATATACGATGTTAACATTTAGTTGTTCCATCCTGGGAAAAGATTTTAAATAAATAAAAGATTTAATTGCTGCATCCAATGGAAAAGAGGATCATATGTCCCTTCATGGAGATGAGAATCATATGCCCACCTGCACTGAGTTAAACATGTTGATGATAAGCATGAATCAAGTATTTCAGGCTTTTGGTTTTTTTTACATGCATTTTCAAGGCCCAAGGTTTATTTTATCTTTATGTCATTTTACGCTATGATATGCTTTTACTGTGGGTGCAAAAGAAGATGGTTGATGAAACCAATTGTGGACTTGATAGGACTTTGACGTAAAGTAAATTAGCGGTGCTTTCGGCCACTCGGATTAAATTCTTCCCTCCAATGGAGATGAGAATCATATGCCCATTTGTGGAGATGGGCATCATATGCGCAGCCGCACTAAATTGAACATATTAAGGATTAGTATACAAACTTATTTAATGGCACGTTAAGTTTGCAATTTTTTTACAAGATTAGGAAAATAGTTATTCTTTAATGTTTTTTCAAACATAGTTTGATATTTATTTATAAGAACTCAAAATAACTAAAAGGAATAAATATTACTTTTTTATTTCATTTTTGAATAATTTTAATTCAATTTCTATCTTATTATGTTCCATAAACCAAACGTGCCAAATATATTCTAAGTTTTAAGTGTGTCCATGTGGGGTATTTTGAGGATAATTTCTATTTATGATGTATTCTAGAGTTTTGTTTAAAAAAAAATAAAACATCATATACTTTTTTATTTTTTAGGCAAGTCGTTTAAATCATTGTATTGTTTAAGCCGTATATCCAAGTTGTTGTCTTATATCCTCCATTCACATTTAAATAATTAAAAGCAACTACATATCATCTCTCTCGTTCCTAATAGGATAATAACTCGGAAGAAACCACATACATATAATGCTATGCAGTATTTTTGGTTTCACTCTTCTCTAATTAGACTTGGGTAAGAGTTGGTTCCAAGACGTAAACTGATCCGACCTAATAGTAGCCAGCTCGAACCACCCAAGCGGTTCGCTAAGTCGATGAACCGACCATTTAAGGACTACCGCCTAAAACAAAGGGGGTCGATTCTTTTACCAACCCAACCCTCCCCCCTCCCCACCCTACACCCCCACTTTTCCATTTCAGTGCATACAATTCAAATTTTGAATTGAAAATTTCAAAAATTGTGAAACCAAAACATTTGAAAATTTGAATTTTTAAAATTCAAACGACGCGTTCATACATTTTTTGGCCCTTATAAATTGAATGGTGTCGATATGTAGTAATTATTACTTTATAAACTAATTAAATCGCTTCAACTCCAAGCATTCTACCTTCAAATTTTTTCAATTACAAAATGTTGTCATAAAAATATTTTCTTCTATTAACCATCAATATCTGTGCATAATTCTCCATTCCATTGCACTAAATTATTTGTATTAGCAAATAACACTAATATATACATATCCATAATATAATTTTCACTTTATTTTGTCTTACATATTATTTTTGTCTTTCATTCATAAATCTTTATTGTAATGAATAAGAGAAAAAAAAATATTAGCATCCATGGAAGTATTTTTAAGTCGTACCTTTTCTAGTAAAAAACAACGTTCATCATCTAGTAGAAAAAGTAAGGATAAAGGTACTAGAAGTTCCAATACGTCGTTTGAGCCACAACGGTTTAAGAATGTTTAAACGTACCCAAATAACGAGTACAACCTAAATGAGTAGAAGGTACACGACATAGTTGAAAAAGTAGAAGAACAAATTACACTACTTCCAAACTTCGATGTAGAACCTCATCGTATGAGTAATCACGTCATACCACCTCTTAACTTAGACGTTAAACATCAACGAATGAGTTACAGGGGTACACCACATCCTGATTTTGAACCTCCACGTATGAGTGTCTTTAAACGTCTTACTAGATTTAAACCTCCTCGTATGAGTGTCTCTACACAACCCGCAAGATTTAAATTCCCATAAATGAGTTGTCATACAAGCATGTTCAAAGATGAGGAAGATAAGATAAAAATTATTTCTGAAACAAAAGAGCAACATATGGGCCAAGATGGGCCCGGCACTTCGAAACCTCCCGACTTAAGTAAGCTCTCTAAACCCAATAAATCTAATATTTTTACTATGCATTTCCATAAAGGTACAAACGAAAAGAGGAATTCAAAGGCATTCTGCAAATACTGCAACACAAGTTACTTATAGAAAACGGAAGAGAATATGGTACCCTTAACAGACACTTGAGGTCGAAGCATCCCAAAGAAGTGAGAATAAATAATACGCAACAATAGATTGCCCAAAGCGGTGGTTCATTTGGTTAACTACTAATGAGGTATGATAAAAAAAGGCATAAGTATAACCTGACACGGTACATAGCAAACATGCACCTGTCATTCAACGCAAGTACATCAAAGTAGTAGAGTTAATACAAGTAAAAAACATTCAACCCCAACTCGCGACAGCTTAGTCACAAAACGTTAACCCAAGCTACACAGGAGCCCTATCACAAAGGTAAAAGGAAGCTCATAAATAAGCTCGCTTCACTCAATATACATATATCTATATATGCAGACATATGGACAGATTCTTGTCGTAATAATTTTTATATAAATGTTACTGTTCACTGGATATACGATAATTGGCAACTTCATAAACGACTATTGGCTTTAAGGATATGTAACGAGCAAAACATGGCATAAAACATCTATAAAATTATTAGAGAAATCCTAAATGAGTATGGATTAGTAAGAAAAATTTTTTCTATTGGTTTTGATAGTGCAATTGTAAATATTGCATCAATATCTTATTTACAAAATTACTATCAACCAACATTAAGGGAGGTTTTTTCTACATACAATGTGCACGTCATATTCTTAACTTATGTGTCAAGAATAACATTACAACTTTACACGACAATATAGCTCCAATCAAGAATATCGTCAAGACAATAATAAAAAGACCGTCCCTTCACAAAAAGTGGAGGAACTTCTGCATGAAGTGTAGGAAGAGACTTCGGAAGTTTAAGATAAATGTGTAACACCACTAAAACTCGACTTATGAGTTGTTGTAACTATAAAATTATTAGAAAAATCTTAAATGAGTATAGATTAGTGAGAAAAAATTTTTCTAGTGGTTTTGATAATGTAAGTGTCAATACTGCATCAATATCTTATTATCTAATTTGCAAAATTACTATTAACCAGCGTTACGGGAAGTTTTTTCCACATACAATATGCATGTTATATTCTTAACTTATGTGCCCAGAAATTATAGCTTTGCACGACAATCTAGCTCCAATCAAAAACATTGTCAAGACAATAACAAAGAGGTCGTCACTTCATAAAAAGTAGAGGAACTTCTGCATAGAGTATGGGAAAAAACCTTGAAAGTTTAAGATGGATGTGCAACACTGCTGAAACTCGACTTACGAGTTATTGCATAACACAGTTCCTTACAACGAACTACTGTATGACTTCACAATGTACAACATGTAGAAAATTGATATTTTTCCTAGTAATTGAGATATATATATATCCAGTTGCTAAAAGTTTTGAAAGTCTTTTATGATGCTACTCAGATTTTCTTACAAGTTTACAAGCCTAATGTTTACTTGTTCAGTTCCTTACAACGAACTACTGTATAACTTCACAATATACAACATGTAGAAAATTGACATTTTTCCTAGTAACTGAGATATATATATATCCAGTTGCTAAAAGTTTTGAAAGTTTTTCATGATGCTACTTAAATTTTCTCACAAGTTTACAAGCCTAATGTTTACTTATTTATTATATCAACCATCAGTATATTTAACATGCTACTCCAAGCCCGTAAGGACCCAAACCCACATACATGCATATACAATATGATGTTAAAGTAGTTTAACTTATTATAAAAACATTCTTCGTATTTATCTTGTAGCAATTATTCTATATCCTTGTTGTAAAGCGAACTTATTATCAATATATTTAAAAACTTATTACAGTTATATTTAAAATCTAACAAATTCCTAAGACGTATACAACTTAAAAGCACGGCAAAAAGTATTAATAATGACGGCTGACATGGAAGAGATGCTTAACCACTACCAAAGTCAGTACAGTGGCCAATCATCAGTCTCTCATTCGCCACCCACCAAAGAGCAACATTACTCATTTATGGGTAAACAGTTATTTGCACAAAAATTGAAAAGACAACAGTATAATAGTTTAATGCTTGAGATGCAGCACTATACTAATACGAATTTCAAGTTTTCTAGAATATCTCCATCAAGGACTCCGATATTTTAAAGTGATAGTAAAGGTATAGAAGTGACTACCCACTTCTATCTTGCATCGCCTGTGAAGTACTCATTGCTTTAACTTCAACAATCGCCATTGAGCAGGTGTTTAGTACAGTGGGCTTAATTGTCAACGAATGCCGAACCTCCCTATCTATTATCAACGTTGAGGCAAATGCTTATACAGAAGATTGGTACAAGATGACTTACAAACGACGAGAACCATGTGAGATATCAAGTAAGGAGGATGATTACTTTAGTAACTGGAACTAATCTGATAGAAACCCAAGCTCAGCTGCAGGTTTTACTCTTAATCTTAAACATAAACAGCTACTTTAAGAGGAGACATAGTAAATTTTCTTTTCATCATTTCCAAAAAAATTTTATTTTTCCTAATTATTCAAAAAAAGTAAACAACATAGTTTTTCCAAAAGTAGTGAGTAACATTAGGTTTTTCCAAATTATGATCGAGTAAAATTATTTTCCTTTAAAAAATTTAAATTAGATAGTTACGTAAACTTGGATTCTTTTCACAAAACGTAAAATTGATCAACAAACTAAAAATTTTCTAAAATTCAAACCAAACTATGGCAATTTAATTCTAATTAGCAGATACGTAGGCACCTTCTGAGCGACCATAAAATATAATAAAAAATATTTTTTCTCCAACCACTTCGCTCTACTTAATTAAATTAGTTATTCGTATTGTAAGAAACTTTTCTATATTTTAATTTTTATCCATTTTTAATGTATACTTTATGGAGGGACGAAAGGAAAAAAAAAAGAAAAAGATTAAAGGATCAACAAGAAAAAAGGGAAAAAAATTATGGAAAGGAAGGAAAAAAATAAGAAAAAATCGAGAACAAAAAAAAAAAAAAACCGTTCAAAGGTTTCGGACTAGTCTTTAAATCGCTGGACCTATAGAACAGACCTCAAATAGCTAACTCATGGATCAATCACAATTCACCGTATTCCTGACCCATAAACCAACGGTTCAAGAACTTCGCCCAACTCTACCTCTAACTACTTAAAACATTTAAAGTTCACATTTTAGCGTCAAAGATCCTTAGATTTGGATATTCTCATGGAAGATTGAAACTATTTGTTTTGCATGCAGTTTTGAATATGTTGTCACTATATGCTCCCTTCTAAAGTTTCGTATTTCGATATTTCTTTTTTTCTTTTTCTGTTTCCATTAATTTTTGTTACTTCCTTTGCAAGCCACATGGCGTTTTTGTATGATACGTGCATTTAAAAAATAAACACTAATAAAATGATTAAAACACCTCTAATTTCCTCGTAACTTGCATTTACCATATATATTGAATTCGTGGAAGACGATTCTGAACAAAACTATTGATATTCTCCATAAATTATGTCCAAAATCTACCTTCACACCTCAACTTTTATCCATTCACTTTTCACAAGTACTGAAGAACTACCCCTCCTGCTTTATTTATTAAAATGATGCTTTACTTATTGTAAAAGCAGTTGTTTGGTTTTGAAAATGTCTTTCCCATGTTTTAATTATATTAATATTAGTTGAGATCCACCATGGAATTCAACGTAATGTTTTGGGAAGAGTTGTAACCCTTCATAATACATATTGGGTGAGTTGCATTTATATAATTATGAAATGATTTGACTTATCTAAAAGATTTATAGAAAAAGTTATATTACCTCTAAAAGGGTATCTTATATTTTATAAATAAAAAAAAATCATTAAATGGTCTCGGATCTTTTGTAAATTTAATAAAAATAACTGTTAAAAAGAAACTGTAAGAGAATATCCTACAAAATCTTTTGTTCTTATGTGTTCTAATAAGATATATAGCTTGTGGATTGTGAGTTTTTTTTTTGGTGATTATATTCCAACCGCAAGTATACACTTAGAGCATCATTAATCGTGTTAGTGATTCGACTAATGTTTGTTATCAATTTCCGCTGTATATTTACGAGAGATTAATAGATTTATCTCCATTTATTATCGTAGTTGTAAACCAACAATTAATAAGGTATGATGTTTTGAACCACGTACATTACACATACGTGATCCTTTAGCATATGTCTATACCTTAGTATTCATAAATCATATGTTATTAAATATAAAAATATAAATATAAAAGGATTCAAATAAGTAATTTTTTTGCCAAACGATTCAAATATATAAAAATTAGCTGATTGTATATTATATGGTTAGTTTAAAAATATGAAAATTTTTATATTTTGTTACCAACACAGAAAACTTCAATATTCATCATCCAAAATTTATTAGGGATGGATCGGATGGATTCGTTTAACCTTACAATTTGGAAGTGTTTTTCTAACTTTAGTATGTCTTTTTTGATGGATTTAATATTATCTCCGTCGATCAATTTTAATTTTAGTGCTGAAAGATGATACGTTTCATCAAAGAAGGTTTGTAATGTTTATAATTTACTGTAGACTTCTTGAAATCACTAAAATTGATTTAACACAATCAAATTCTTGCATGCATAATAAAAGCAGCAGACTCTGTATTTATTTATGCATATACTGATAAACAAAGGAGGGAAAATAAAAAATAATCCGTTCAGGTCAAATAGCGTATTATATCACCTGGGCTTAGAGATCTTGGGCCCGAGGAAAAATAATCATCCTTTTTATACAGTAATCCGGGTTTCCCGGCCCAACTATGCAGTCAACAAGGAAAAAAGGACTGAAAACTTTTTACATCCTCGATAACCTCACTCAATATGAAAATCACCAGCTCCTTTATAATGTGAAGGGGTTGGAGGGAGGATAGACTACAGGCATTTGCGACATGGTCACATTGTTTAGGAGTACATTGGGAGCCACGGTATCCTCCACTATTACTGGATTCACCTGCATTACCCTCTCTGGTATAACCTTCTCCCCATCGACCTTCGCGAGCACCTCAAAGTGCATACTCACAGATTCAGGCTTGGTCCTCCACTCAGGAAAGCTTTCCAAGTCGATTTCCCCCTTTTTCAACGTCTTCTCTACTCCAAAACCGATTTTAAGAAATGTTTGAGCAGATACATCTGCCTTCAATAGCTTGAAAGAACCCTTTTTGTCAGCCTTAGGACCCAACACAGAAAACAGAAGTGCCTCGAAACCTCGTAGATTAGAGTTGGAACTATTGACAGAAGCAAGAGGCCACATTGTACTGAAATATTTTGGTGTTAGTAGTGTCTTGGCTTCTTCTGAAGGAACATCAGAGAAAGCCTCGATCGCTTTTTTCTTCAATGGAGAGGACAACTCCACCAGACCAGGTGCAAGGCGCTTTAGTTTGAGCTTGTTAGCAGAGGTGGGTGATGATGCAGGGGAAGTGAGTGAGGTAGGACCGACAATTCGAAGAGATATCAATGGTGTGCCTTGGCTTCTGGATGCAAGGTGGAGATGCTCCGCCAGGTTAAGAAGGCCAGAAGCAAATCCACCACTGCTCCTGTTTAAAGGAAGCGGAAGTTCAACTGGTAGACGAAGGCTGACTGATCTGGCTCCCTTAACAGTAACGACAGCACCATCGGCCAAAATCACCTTCTTCAGAACACCAGCATCCACATCATGCTGCATTGGTTGTCAAAACCAAAATCAGTGAACTAATCCAAGGATGCAAGCCTCATTCTCCCAAAAATAAACAGTAGACTCACAAGCATTCATTCTCTTCATCTTAGATCATATAGACTTATCTCCCCACAAAACTCAAGAAATAAACCTCGATAACTGCTATACTACAAATAAAACTCGAAAGCAATTAGAATGCAAAACCTAAGGTTAAAGCATAAGTTTCTCCACATCATGCGCATATTACCTTTGCACAACAATATTCATGGATCAGGGGGGCAACAACCAGGAAGAAAACACAGTCTATAAGAAGTAAGATATCAGATCAGAACCAAAGATGGGTTGCTCATCACGAGGTAAAAGCAGACCAGGCCACTCCTTTGGGAATGGAAAAGATTACCATCAATGATTGTCATAAACAAATGATATCTAAAGTGCACAACCAACAAGGATTTGCAAATGCCAGTTCTTTCAATACATAAGTGCAAATTATATTCACCCCCATACAGACATCCTTTCATCTTCACTCAGCATATGAGAATTACAAGCATAACTGGATTCCAGGCAACCATACAAGAATTCCCACCCAACTAAGCGCTGGAATGTGGAATTGCTGTAATTAATTCATGTATTGCATATATCATTACTTCTTGAGATGCACAAACACAATTCTGGAACCAATCCATTTAATCTAATGATTAACGTATGGTACTGTCCTATTTATAATTATGTAATTCAACCATGAAACAGCTTCCTATACCCTCAATTGTGACATGGTGAAATAATGTACTCCGTAGAATGATTACACAAATAGTGAAAAGACAAATATTATTCAAATACATACTGGCAAGGAAACTCGCATATTGTCAGCATCCTGGATCCATAACTCCAGCGGTCCAGCGAGCTGGAATGGAGCCAAAACGGGCAATGTCTTGTCTAACTTCTTCTTCTCGATTAACCCATTCTCACTGACAGGTCTAGCGGGATCCTCAACATGAAATATGGGCAAATCCACATATTCCCATCGATTCACATCCTCCAAAAGCTTAACGGGAATCACTTTCTTATCAATCTCAACATCAAATTCGTAAGCTACAGAGTGGCCAACAAGGGCATCTTTTACATCAAATCCTGATATCTTAATTTCATCAGCTGGAAAACCCAATCTCTTAACAATTGCGTCCTTCAAATCCTATAAGAAAACAGCAAAAAGAAAAAGGGATCTTAGACACAAATTTCAATTTTCGCACATAGTATGCTTGAAAAATTCGCTTTCGTGGAACTTGAATTCCCATGGCAAGTCATAGCAATTGAGTCAAATCATACAGCTCAGAAAAAAAGTTCACATTTTCTTGGTGGGGGTATGAAGCTTAAAACTCCAAACCTTTTTTTTTTTTATCCTATTTTTCGCACATGACTCTAATTAATGAATTAACCATCAGGCAACGTAAGCTCAAACTACAGGTGTAATAATGAAACCACTAGTTCTGTAATAACAACAATGAGCTCAAAATTCAAACTTTTTTTCCATTTTTGCACAGACCACACGCTAAGAATCTCCACTTAATACACAATTACAATAAAACCCAACTCACAATGACATGATTCGATCCAAATCATGCAACCACCAGAACATATATCAGTATATGCGACAGAAAATAAGCTCAATTTCCAAACTTCTGCGGCGAACGAAAACTCCAAAAGAGATATACAGAAAAGAAGCGTTTTAAACAAATAGGGAAGAGAGGTTTCTAACCGTAATAGCTTTAGGGTTAGGGTAAGAGGGATAATTAACGTCCTTAGCTGATATCTGTGCCCTAGAAGATGATAGAGTCGTGAAAAGAATCAAAATTAGGGCATGCAATTGAAGAGA
Source organism: Lumnitzera littorea (assembly GCA_024138015.1). NCBI lineage: Eukaryota > Viridiplantae > Streptophyta > Magnoliopsida > Myrtales > Combretaceae > Lumnitzera > Lumnitzera littorea. The sequence goes on along the minus strand of JAMXBB010000011.1, from coordinate 12,470,358 downwards.
TCTGCTAGCCATATAGGTCAGAGAGAATCAATACGGAGTTACGAACAGCAAGATCACCGAGAGCTTGCAATGGAAGAAAATTGATTGGATAATTAGTAACGCAATTGAAAATTGAAGGGTTTTATTTCGTAAGAGAGAGAGAGAGGACGTGTGGGGATGATTCGAGATTAGTGGAGGAGAATCGTGGGAGGTGATGACGTGGAAGGAATGGACCAATGAGAAAAGAGGAAATGATGTGTTCGAAGCATGTGATTCTGGATTTTTTCCAAGTTTGGGAGTGGGGCCCCCTTTTAACGCGGGGAGTGGTCGAGGTAAGAGAGAACACGGTGTCGTTTAACATATAGGGAAAAAAATATTGATATCTGGCGTCGCCCGGACTCGAACCGGAGACCTTCAGTGTGTTAGACTGACGTGATAACCAACTACACCACGACACCAACTGGTCGCTTTCCTCACCAAGTAATTGATATTGTAAATATTAGGCCCACTTATGCATATTTATTCTTGATTGTACGATATTTACAATATTAACGATCGTGGAATTTGGGGGGGTGGGGCCGGTGTTTGTGGAATAATGTAACGATAGAAGTAAATACTATGTGCCAATATCGTTTTCATCGACCGTAGAGGAAAAGAGTGCATAACGAAGTGGTAGCAGTTTTTTAGCGGGCAGACTTCCGTTTTATATCCATCAACTATTGTTATTTGGGTTAGGGTAGATTATAAAGAACTAACTTGTGTTTTTTATCATCTGTAAAGACATTACCTTGTATTTTATTTTTTGATAAAGAAATAACCTATATTATTTGACCTTTGTTAAATATAGATTTAGGCATGTGTCAACATCTCGTTTGTCCCAAAAAAATAAATAATTAGATAAAATATTAATATGTACATAATTTAATAAAAAGTTAAACAAAAATACAAAAAAAAAGAAAAAGAAAAAGAAGAGGAAAATAGATGAAAGAAAAAGGTTTGTTTGGCTACTTATTAACCATCCTAAGGCTACAAGGCAATCAAGGACCACTACAAGGGAGTTTTGTGCCTACTAAGGAGGCCCTCAACTATCCCGTAGTCAAGGCAATCGAAGAACAACCACAAAGTAAAAGGAAAAAATAAATAAATAACATAAGTCGCAACTCATATTATAAGTGAATCGCATGACTCACAAACAATGGTAAGTAGCTATATACAATTATAGAGGAATCATACGATATTTTCCTCTCTCTTCAATAAATGAAAAAACAAATAATGAATCATGATTTTATTTTCAAATTCTTCAATTATTTTCCTTTTTGTTTTAATTTTTAAGAGTAGTAGATAGTCACTCATCATTACTTATAGGTTATATGACTCACCTATAATAGTAAGTTGCGACCCATATCTCTTTTTTGTTTTGTTTTTTTTTTTATTTCTAAAAATTTTGATTTTTAATAAATTATTTAAACAATAATATTTAGTAATATTATTTTACTTAATTATGGTTTTTTACAAATAAATAAGATGTTGACATGTGTCTAAATATATAATTAACAAAAATATCAATAATACAAGTCACCTTTTTTCTCAATAAACAAAACTACGGGTAATGTGTTTGCAAACAACCTAATATTTAGAAATTATTGCATAGCATATTCTCTAAGTATAAAAACTTTTCTCAACTGAAGCAAGAATCTATAGCTTATGCAATGTTCATCTCATTGCACTATAAATGGTACCATCGTCTTCCTCATTCTCAGATTGATTCACTTACTAAAATATATTCTTTACATAAACACACACATATTCTTCATACATGACACCTCTATATATGTGTCATCTGTTAATATTTTTCATGTAGTAATAAATATTTCAACTTATTGATAACACTAATATTGTATTTATTGTATTGTTTTTCTAAAAATTCCGAACTATGCCAATGGGCATCAGGTTGATTATAAACATTAAGAATTAAAGGGTTATGAAAAAGCCACCTACTACAATGGAACACTAACTTCACCTCGGAGAATGCATAATACATATAAGTTTATAGCGGAATGGATGAGATATATTAACAGCTAAATAAATATTTCAAATTGTGTCTCCATGTGTTTTTCAATTCCCTCATTGTTGTACGTGCTTTAATATGAGCTTGCAATGAGAAAAATTAATGAAACGCAGTGATTTCCCGTGCCCTATTCTTATGCCTACCATTATCATTGCTGTTTCACAACTGCCATCTAGGTGCTAAGATAAAGCATCCGCATAGCAATTCCTAAATGGCTCATTATAGGCATTCAAACGACTTGCTTGGTTTAAGGCAACCCTAAAAGCAATTCGAATGCCACACCTTGGTCATTTGGATGAGGATCCTCAATGCATAGTAGATTTAACATTTTAAGCCCTGATTCTTGCAATCATGATTTACATGATCCCTAATGCTAATTATTGAAAGACGACGTATAGTACTTACATCCATATTGCTATTTATATAGCGTATTCTTGATAAGTTGCTTGAAATTGCTTGTATGTGTAATGCTTGACAGTATATCCTACTTCACTGTGCTCTTGTTTGCCCATACATTTATAAATTTATTCATAATTCAAGTTTGACATACTATAGGCATGGCAAGAAGACTACCTTCAGCAAGTTACCTATACTTTCTTCTTAGATCAAGTTTAGTATGTGAAGTGAGGCAGATGAAAATTTTTCCATTTTGAACTTGTATTCAGTTATTATGATATATTTTGTATTAAGCTTTTGAATGTACTATAACTATTCAATATACTTATTTTATACCATCTCTTCGAGACTAGTATCCTGTAAAAAAGTATATAGAATTAAAGATGTGCAAATAGGCTTTGACTCATCGGTTGGTCCATTTAACCACATTTTAAACAATTTTAGATCAAGGTTTTTTAACTCGTTTAAAAGCAAGTTAAATAAGCCTGATCCATTTAATTCGTAGGTCAAAATAAGTTTATTTGGATAAACTCATTTAATACATTTACGTATTTTAATGGAGGGTTGACCTATTTAACCTACTTTTGAAATATGTTAGGATCGAAGTTTTTTTGTCTATTTAACCCACGAATCAAAATAAGTCAGGCCGAATTGACCAATTTAACTCATTTGCACATATACACACACACACATATATATATATATATATATAAAACATATTGATATGTTTTTAAGTAAGATACTCATGTTGATTGAGCTCTTTTAGACGATTTATAAATAGTTGATGGGATATAAAGTACCATGGATGAAATTCTCTATCTTTAAGAGTATTTATGATGGTTTATCATAAGCAGAGTGTCCCGTTGGGCATGACATATTTAAGCATTGAGAATGTGAGGAACTCTTAGTAATAAGTAGTTTTACTAATATAATTCGCAATTGAATTTCCTTACGTTATGCTTAGCCATTTTTAAGAGGAGGAAAATAGGAGGAAAACAATGGAAATTAAGATAATGGAAGGAAATCAAAAGAAATGGAGAAAAATATTTCCATTTTCTCTGTTTAATTGGTATAACAAAAAAAAAATAAAGGAAAAGAGAAAGGTTTATTTTCAGTCCTTAATGTTTTACATTTTTTTTTTCTCAGTCCTAAGTTTTTCTTTTCTTTTCTTTTCATTTTTTTTTTTAGCATTGCAGTCCTCAACTTTTACAAAAAGTTTGCAAAGAAAGAATTTTTAACAGTATTAAGTTTTCCATCCGTATGTGATGTATAGCTTGATCAAATTGGTTAAAATAATTGAGTTAATTAAATAATATAATATTATTTAAATAAATTGATAAAAAAATATAAAAGTTCCAAAAAAATAACAAATACCTAAAAGAAAATTACAAAATTAAAGAAAAAATGCCTCTAAATGCTTAGAATGGTCACCTTTCTTACAATAAGGTCGAGCAACCTACGTTGCGAGGGCTAATAGCTACAACATGGGGGTCGCATGACTTGCCGAAGATGGTGGATGGCTAGCCCAAACCTTAAGTTTAAACCAAAAGAGGAAGAAGAAAAATAAGAAAAAGGGTCAAAACTCAATTAAGTTTCACAAGCCCCTTCTTTTAAGGTGTTCGGTGACCATTTACCATTATGAATGAGTTAAATAGCTTATTTATTAATGAGAAGTCATTTCAGTTAATCTAAGAATAAGGGATCACTATAACTTTTTTTTTTTTCTTTTCTGTTATTTTTCATGATTTTATTTTATTTTTGAGTTAACTTATATATATAATATATTATTATATTGTTTAGTTAAAATAAATACATAGACAAATCAGAGCGTACCTATGTAATCTATTAAAGGCAAAATTGATGGTATTACAAAAATAACTTGCTTACAAATATTTACAAATGTTAAGACCGAAATTGGGGGGAAAAAATGTTTACGAATGAAATGGAAAAATAGTGAAATAATGAGGAGTAAAAATATACATTTTGAAGAAAAATGAAGGGCATGTTTGGTAGAATTGTCTAGATTTTATTTTCATCAACATTTGTTAAAAAATTAGAGTATATTTAATGAGAGGTGCTTGACACACACTCTCACGTTAAGCACCCATTCTAAGGTCCTACAGCATTAAGAAATGGTGCTTAGAAAAGTCAAGATCCTTATTAGAGACCTCATAACTTTCTTTAATTAATTTTAATATCTAACAAATCGCGAGGAGACTACTTATAAGTTCACAATTTACTCATGGTGCTTTAACTCTATTTCCTTCCATATTCTTCTATTTCCACTCATACACCAGATAATATCTTCTAGGCTCATGGGCCCTTTGGGATTGCGGTTCGCCCATAGAAAGTGGCACCTAATAGCATTCTTTTCGAATGGAAATAAATCCTTTAAAATTATTTTTCATAAAATTATAAATTAACGATTAAAATTATCTAAATCTTTTAAATATTATTTGATATTATAATAATATCATCTTTATTTTTTTTTTATAATTTCAACGTCACAGTACTTTTTTTAGACAAGAGATGATGCAGTATTGAATCATTGTAAACCCTTGCTTTATGGCTTGGGCCTAACGTTAAACAAGCTGCATATAAGCCCAACCGGCAATAATTTGAACCAGTGACGCTTGTATAATGTACAAGTGACGCAATTGGAGATGAATTTTGCTAAAGGCGTTTACTTGTTAATTTATGTTATAACGACATTAATTCAGTTAGAAGTATTAGACAAACAACTATCTTTTGTAGAAACCACGTGTGATCTATTTAAGCTTACGAATAAATAAACAATCTATTTATATGTTACATATTGTAAGGTTTATTTTCAATTTGTATCATAACCAATTTTTAATTTAAAAATAAACGTAAGTCTTATCTCCGAAATATTTATTCCGTGAGAATAATTTGGTCCGATCTGGTCTAATTACATGGTGCTATAAATCTTTTCAACGTATGAATGCCCATTATCCACTAATACGAATAAGTCTACATGGAACTTTTTACCAAATTGCCAATGTTGTCGGAAGTAGAAACTCATTGCCACATTTTTATATTGCAATGCAAGTCCTTCTATTCCAAAAATAATTTGTCAATGAATGAAAGCGATGCTCAGCTATCTCCCTCTAGTAAGTCTACTCAAGGAACTAAAGAGTCATTAGGTGTGAAATGTCTTCTCTTTTGTCAATTGTAAGAATCTAACAACCAAACAACAAGTTTCTATTCTAACCTCGTCTCAATGGTTACGGTCTTAGTTTGGAATTCCAAATTACGTCCAAATTCAAACACAAGAGTAGTAAAAGGAGAGGAGATTACTCTTTTTATGAATCTTTTAGACGAATATAAATTTATTGTCTTTTAACTCATAACGAATAGTTACTTATTTTTTTATTTATTATTTTTCTATACTAAACTATTACATTTTTTTTAAATCATCGGGATTAATCGTCGCATGATTTGGCATAATTGAAAAAAAAAAAAAGAAAAGAAAAGAAATAGTGGATTTAGCTTAATGGAAAAAGAAATCAGCATTCTTAAGTCAACAAGATTTCAATCTTTGGTGGGGACAAATGAAGCAAGTGATTAGCTGTTAAAACTATTGAAATTCTTTTTTCCTGTACTTGGATACCTTAGACTAATATCTATCGTATAATTCTAAACTTTCATAAACTGTCAACTTTTCCTGCTATGAATGCGATTACCCACCAACTCAAATAGAATTTAATTCACCTAAAACCTAGCTGTGTTGAAGAACCTGTTGACATTAGTAATAGATATTATTTTTCCTCCTATCAGGGAAGCGAAGGGAGTAAATAACATACTCATCTTAATCTGTTATTGTCCTGCTCCCGTAATGATCGAACACAGATGCTCTAGCATCTTAGGCCAAGACTTAACAAGTAAAGGACACCGACATGTGGATTGACATTAGTAGTTAACTTGTCAACAGACAGGAGGGAGAATCTTGCTGGAACTTCTCAAAGTTGTCTATATTGATTCATAAAAGCGGTTCTCTTGTCTAAATCTATAGCGCCCGTTCAATCATCTTGAAGTATCAAAATCAAATTCGATTTAAGATAGTAGTATGCTCCATCAAAAGACACGCTATATAATATTGTAACCTTGTTAACTAAAGTTTCTGTTCACACACTGACAAAAGTTGGTCTACAAATTACACAAGATATTGGTTCAGTATCCACCATGATGGTTTCTCAAGCCATTTATATATTGATACAAGCTAGACTTAACCGGTACATGTATCCCATGAATGATTCGGCTAAAGTTAGCCAGTCGATTACAATTGTATCGAAAAAGCATACTAAAAGGATGGTTGCATCCATAAGCCTTAATCTGTCGATTGAGTTAGGTTACGGTTTTGATTATATACCAAAGTGGCCGGTTATGAGTTTGCAATCTTTATCTTTCTCAACGCACAAGTGAGATAGAGTATTGAATAAACAACGAAGGACAATAATAATGCCTATTAAGATCAAGTTTTTAGATGAATTGGTAATGGTACTAAAATTTGACACACACTGTGCCTCTACTACTGAAGAGAGGAAAGAAAATACTCTGCAGTTTAATTTCGCTGAGTCAGTTTTAAAATTTTCTTTAAACGAATTCAGTGTGAAGCAGAATGATGGTTATTTGCAATTCTGGATTGTTCATTTTAGTTGATGGTTTGTGTAGCTTATAATCATCAGCAACACTTTCATCATTCCATAGGCAAGGGAGAAGAATCAGCACTAGTTCTTCAATTTTAACATAAGTTTTGAGAGTACAGCAAAGGACATGAACCTTATCATATTTGGGAACCGAAAATGCTTATTCCATTGTCACGTTACAAACTGTTAAAAAGCAAAAGAGGCTTAAGAAAACGTTCGGTTGCCTCTAAAACACTGACCAAACAAAAGCGGAACAAAGGCCATCTTTTCGACACCACTGAAGAACCACAATTTCATCCATAAACACATTAGGTGAGAAATGAAGAATATTGACAGGCCCGGTCAAACTTCCAACCAGCCAGAAAAAGGGGGGGATGAAAAAAGCTTTCAAGAGCTGCAAGATCATTGATTAAACAGGCCGGGTACGTGAACATGATCAACGAGTTAAATCATGCAAAAACGTGAAAAACCCTCCTGCAAAATGAATCTCACAGCAAACAAGCTTGGTACTATGTGGTCTTCATCAGTGGAGTTTTAGGGCCTTGCAAACATGAAAACGTAAAAACCGGACTGATTGCTTAGCATTTCTCTCTGCCAGCAAGGCTTCAAGAAGCAGCAACAAAAAGGAAGAAGACATTCTTTCCCGTATGTTTCTGAACTGAGACTGACTTATTGCATCACATAAATGATTTGATAGCCTCACGTAGTTTCCTTGCAAGATCTTTCACAGACATGGAGAATTCTGGATCCATCTGCAAAGCATATATAGATGAGTTTATACAATGAATTGGGTTAAAAAAAAAAAAAAAAAGAGGACAACATAGCACAATTAATTTTATGGAGAGTCACCTGAGCAAGAATGGTTAAATCCACAGCAGATGTACCGAATGACATGGAACTGCTGTTAATGACAGTTAAATGCAGTCTCTCAACTTCAGCAATTACATTGTCCAGAATTCCCTTCCTTTTCTCGCAGTGAATTTTAATAAGCACATCTTTATCAGAGACTCTAGCTTCAATTTCAGGCAGTGGCTCATCAAAACTGCCACCGGAAGAATTCTTATCCGTGAAAGAATCCTTTCCATCATCAAAGAGTTGAGATTTTTTCACAAAGATAGCAGATTCTGCAGTTTTCCTTCTGGTCTGTTCCTCGAGATCCTTCACTCGTTCTTGAAGTTGCTTCACATACTTTATCGCATCGCCTAGAACAGAAGCCTTGTCCATCTGCCAATCAATCGGTAAATTATAAGGTGAGATGGGAGTATAGGGATCTAAATTCAGGACCTCCTACTTCGATAAATTTTTAGATCGACAGTCATTTAATCTAAAAGTATGAACTTATTAGATCTGGTGTAGTTTTATATTTATAAGTTAATGAAGCAACTATCATAGGTTGCTACAAAACTACATAACTACCTTCTTGAGGCCAGGGACAAGAGCAGATAAAGCAATAAAGCGTTGACTGAGCTTTTCTCGGCGCTTCCTTTCTGCCAAGATATGATCTTGAGTGTGGGGTAGCCGATTGCTATTGCTTATCCTTTTACCACCCTGACAAGCCTTCAATAAATAGTTCTGATCCCCAAAGGATCCTTGAGAAAACGTGATATTAGAAGGAACATTACCAACAACATTAGAAGAAACCGCCTCCTCCTTTGGTTTCATAACACCATGTTGGTTTCCTAAGTTGTTGGAGTTAAAGGAAAGTACACTAGAAGAAGTAACGGGTTGTTGAGAAAGGACAGGATCGGGTTTGCACGAGCTCCAGCTATTTGGTTTTGGCTGTTTAGCCGGCCTTTCAATGCTGGAGTAAGAATTATCCATGGAACCTTTGGAATAATTGATAGTAGGTTGAGAAAAAGAGCTTTGTATGTGTTCACCAAATGCAGCTGCAAGTGGTAATAAGCTGAACTCATCCAATGGATTCGCTTGCCAAAGGCTCATGAAGCCGTAATCCTCCATTCCCTGTGATATATTAAACAATATATCTTTCCATTTCAGAATAGAATTCTAAATTTCTTCATGAAAACAAATTAAATTCGACGGTTTTTTTGTTTTGCAAGAAAATGTTTTTGAAATTTTTTTTCTATTATGTAATTTAATCAAAGCTTCTTAATTATCAAATACTGTGTTAATAATCTCAAAGAGATGTAAGTACTATCGTTCAGTATTTAGTGCTGGTGGAAGACAACCACAGAGGCCCTGCTTGCTACTAATTGCTACAACTTTTGAGATTAGTACGATAATATTTGACAATTGTAAAGCTTTGATAATAAAGAAGCCCGGAAAATGAACACTACAAAACAAATACAAAAAACCATTCAGATAATACTTCCTCGTAAGGTTGAGTAACTCACAATATCTGGAAATCCTCTCATGGATGATACTTCCATTAGGAAGAAGCTTCTTTATGGTTGAAAGAGCTAGCTGAAGAATCCTAACAAATCAAACAAATCACTTAGCACATCTCGTAAATATAAAAATGAGTCTCCAATGTTTTTTTAAAAAAAAAAAAAAAGCACAACAACAACAACAATACAAAAAACAATGACCAAGTGCTTTTGAAAAGGTTTAGGACTCGAACAGATATCAAACAAAAAAAGGGACTTGTATCCTAAACAAAACAACATGCAAGCACAAAAATATGCAAGAAAAGCCTCATAACAAGTCTTGGAAAAGAAAGTAAAAGAGAACAACTTAGAACTCACTTTTTTTTTTCTTTTTTTTTTTTTTTTTAGATGGTGATGAAAGTTTCCCTTTCCTAAGCCCCACTAAAGAAGAAGAGCCTTTCCTTCTTCAACTTATATAGCTATAACTGCCCAACATAAGAGTCTTTTTTCCCACCGAGGGATGTGAAAACAGCCCTGGACATTTTTTGATTCTGGTGTGTTAGTACAAGCCAAAACAATATCATTCAATTATTATAATCAAAGTGGTCGCTTTTGCTGACAAGATTTCTACATTTAACAAGTATGTTTTGTTTCTTTATGTGACTTTGTATTCTATTTAGAAAATCTCTTCACTGATTAAATAGTCCAGCACAACTTTACGAAATTAATCACCAACCAAGCGTTGAAAATTCTCCTCCTGTGAGAATTGGCTGGCAATTATGGTACCAAAGTCCCATCTAAAATACGGTTGTATAGATTGAATCTAAAAAGATATGACACAATATGTCTAATCTTCGAATACAAATATAATTAGACTATGATAGGAATTGATATAATAATGAATCGAATTGATCGTTCATGATATTACAATCGAATATGCAGCAGAAACCACTCATTTCATTAAAATCATATTATAAATTTGCTGCATTTTTTTTATAGGATTGTAATTACAATCCTAACTTTGCCATTAACTTCCCATATTTCTACAATCTAACATCACAATCTAACACCTAGCACCATACTATTTTTTAAATGTGATAATATACTTTTTTTTTTAATCTGAAGTTTCCACATTCAAGTTTCTGTATATCATTAAAGTAAAAGGAAACTATTTGTTATGACATCATGTATACTTAAGTCACGGTATTAATTTATAATTTATATGAACAGAGTTTCTACAAATTTATTTTTTTTTTTAGCAAACCCATCACGAGTACATCATCTACATGTGAATAAAACTTGACATGAAATAAAAACCGAACAAATTGAATGGTTGCCATGTGGAAATGACTAATAAAAACAACAATTTAGATTTCTCACAAGGCATGATCCTAAAGCCACCTCATAAATGCTTTCAAAATACCAGTAAGGTACAAGAGAAGCGGGTAAGCCAACCTAAGTACAATTTGGAGTCACTCTAGCTACTTGTCAAAGAATGAAGTTATAGGGGTCATGTGAAAGGAGGTGGATAAAGATACTGTTGGTGGGAAAATTATAATCTTGTTGATTGTACTTTTCTATAAATTGATCTCTGTTTACAATTTGCTTTGACTTTTCTAACTTCCTTTACCCAATATTATGGGAATGGGAACATATTTTTATACAAGTCATGGCTTCTAGATCTTAAAAGATGTTGCTGTACTGCAAATTAAAGAAACCTTAACATAAATAAACCTCCTTTTTTTCTGGGGTGTGGGGGGGCCGGGCGGGTTGTGTGGATGATAACGTTCCAAATGTCCCCAATCGCTTTGTTTTGAGTTACTCTGGGAGAGGAAATAATTGGAAGGAGAGAAATTAAAAAGGAAAAAGGTTTCTTGTCCTGTGTTCAATCATCCTTGAATAGATTATTAATATTTAGTAGGGAAAGATATTAAAGGTGCACGGATATAGGATAGGGATGGTACCTTTCCCTACTTTGTCCTTTTAAGTACCTTAATTTTTAAAATTGAAAATTCACCTATAATAAATTTTAAAACCTGTAGTCATGAAAATAGGAGTAAATACAAACAACCTCCTAATTTGATTTAGGTGAAGATATACCTTTAAACTTTTAAACACCATAAATTACTCACTTAAATTTTAATAAATTAATAAATAATAATTAATTTCTCAAACTTTGACCTTCATATAAAGAAGTCATTTAAATTTATCAAAATACACTTTAAGACTCTATAAACTTTAATAATAATGAAATTTTTTAAACTATAATAAATTTTGAAATCCATAGGTTATGATGATATAGTGTCATCAAAGTTGGAGTAAATGCAAATATTCCTCCTAAAATTTGATATATTCCTAAACTTTCTTCTTCTTTTTTTTTAAAACCCTAAACTTTCGAACGTTACAATTACAATTTTAAACTTTAAATTGGCAAACAAAATCAACCCTTAAATTTTAACCTTCATTCATAAATACCACTTAAACTTATCAAGGTGTATTTTGAAACCTTTTAAACCTTGACTATAATATGACTTGCCTTAATTAAAATTAAAAATATTTTTATGTCATCAATTTATTTAAGTTCAGGAAGCAATTTGCAATATTTGAGAGTTTCAAGAGTAAATCCACGCTCAAATTGTTGGGAGGGTTGTGTACAATTTCCGCCGTAGAGGTTTTTATGGCAAGCCAATATGGCAGTATCCATTAAACAAAGGTAGAAGCCAGAGAAATACTTGGCCTGAATTCGTCGCGGAAACCTATCAGTACGATTGCTAGATATTCAAGTTTTGAATCTTCAAGCGATTAAAATCGCAAATCACGTCTACAAAAGTAAAGTTGAAGCAACGTCCTGAATGGGTCAAATTTCCTGTGAGTTAGGGAAAAGAAAAAAAGAAACAAAAAGGACAAACTCTTCAAAAATATGATTGAATGAAATCATTTCCCCATCAGTGATATCAAAATCTGACGAATCAACCAAGTAATGCCCAAATGTAGCCCAAAATTGGGGGAAAATACAAAAAAAAACTCCTAAATTTTAATTTAAATACGGTTTAACTTACTAAACTTTTAAATTATAATTTTTTAACTCTTAAATTTTTATAAATTAATAAATAACTCCTATAAGCCCCTAAAACTTTGATTTCAATATATAAACGCTTCTTAAACTTTTATTTTAATATATAAATACCCTCATAAATACCACATAATTTAAGAAGTGTTTATATATAAAAATTAAAGTCAATCTAGAGATTATTTGTCAATTTATGAAAATTTAAAAATTAAAAACTTCACTTTAAAAGTTTAAAGAGAAAATTCACATCTAAATCAAAATTTAAGATAGTTTTATACAATTTTCCTCAAAATTTTGCTTTAAACAATGATAGAATAAGATGCATAACTGGAACTTTGTTTTGAACTTACATATCAATTCAAGGGAAAAGGTAAAAAGAGATTGCGGTGTTATCTGGTTACGTTATCACGTCGGTAGGATAAGCATAGTCCATCATGTAATAATATAATATGGTCAATGATTTTCTGTAGATCTTCTAAGCCACTAGTCCTTTTCAAGGATTTAAATATAGCTTAGTTCTTAAACAAATTGGTTAGTTGTTAAACAAATTGGATTTCTTTTAGGGCAAATTGGCTTTCATTTATGTGGTAGATCTTGCACGTACATACACGACCAACCGCAGACATAGGATGATGCAATTCGCATGAATTTAGGAGATTAGCCAGCTGTAACACTTGGAATATACAGTGTTCAATTGTACTTTAATTAGTTGTGTGAATCCAACAATATATCAAACAAGTGGAGTTGGTGTCGATCAATAAATCACATGTGGCTTCATGTTTATCCAAATTAACGGATTAACACCAGAAATTTCGCTTCTGAAAACGGCCATTTCCAATGCATTGACCCGTGAGACGGTAATTAACAGGATAAGACATATTTTATAAGAAAAATGTTAACTGACTGCCACGAGACAGATTGAACATTTCCAACACAATGACCCATGAGGACAGTAACTGAAAAACGGATTCTAACATATGACACAATCCTGACATCTCAACCTACCGGGGACCGGTGACATATAATCGGGTTGTGCAGAGGTTACACTAGCAAGATCTTGAGGCACAAATCGGGTTTTCCTATAGTTACCGCTACCTTCTCTTTACAAGCCTTATTTCTGCAAGTAACACTAATACCATACATTAAACTGTACAGGTATGACAACTTGCCAAGACTTGATTTCACACTGGAACAATACTATACAGAAAAGCGCACTTTACATTGATATGAGCTATTCAAACAATGGAATGAGTACTTACTCTGGCTCCTCGTTTGCAAGATAGTGGCTGTCGTCATGTTATGAGACAAGAAGTATAAACCATGCTTCATAAACTTATAGCCGTGAGAGCAAGACCGTGAATATCATCAACAAGCATGTTAAGGATTGCTGACAAGCCAGGGTTGCAGTTTGATTCGCCAAACAAACTCACCCTGGAGTATATGCTAGCTGCGAACTTGCTGCAATGATGGCCATGCAATCTCATCATCGTTAGTATGGCCATGGATGAAAAAGTCAGAGCAGTTCTTTCGGCATCCATGGTTATATGGGTTACGGAATCGTCCATCAGGACCACGAAGATACCCATAGCGAATAGCATTCGCCATCTCGTTTGTAGTAATATTCCGAGCAATCTGCATAAAGGAACAGGGACTACCCAAATTATTGAAAACTTCAAACAAGTTTCACCTAGCATGTCAGCAGCATATCCAAAACATGAACCAGAAGGCTTCAATCTCCTCACATTAAATGTGAAACTGAGAGTAAAATAACGATTTAAACACTTAGACACAGAAGCAAAAGGATTTTCATGTAGAAGGATAGCGATATGTCCAATAACAAAATATAATGCACCAAAACAATGAGGGAACATATAAAATACAGTATTTATTTGAACCAGGAAGAAGCATATAGGCATAAATGGATCTTATATAAAGGCAAATTAATGCAAGTTCCCCGAATGCTATAGTCCTGTGCAGTAAGAATGTCAGCATTCTCATTTCTTTCACCGAAAATTCAAGATAACCTATACAAATTCCCTCCCACCCCAACCACGCCTCTCCTTCCTCTTCCCCCGGGCTTCTTTTGGGTAACTACAAAAATTTCCTTGGGTAATTAAATTATGTGAAGGTTGAAGTTCTTTTCATCAAGGCCTTAAAAAGCAACAACTATTACCTATATTTATTATAGCTACCATTTCAATCTTTTCAGTAAATACAAAAAGGTTATATGACATGCGGAGCAATCAGTGAGCAGTTAGTCAATGCTGCAATCAAGCTTTTTGTATCAATGGCAATTGAGTAATTGCCAAGTTCAATTCAGATACCTGGGATGCCTGAACAGCCGTCAAAGTTGTACCAGCAAGTAGAATTATGGCATCAAAAAACATAAACACAGCTATTCCTGGATAGTGTACTATAATGTAATAAATCCATGATTCACCAGCGGGCAATTGCATGGGTTCCGTCCATACCCCTGCCATAACCCAAATTGCAATATAGTGAAGAGAAGAAAATGGATGTGGAGGACTAGAAATAAGTGAAAAAGCAAGAGGATATTTATGTACTCTGAACTGTAATTGCAGCACCAAGGAAAGATGTCAGAGTTCCCATGCAAACAAAAAAGAAGAAGTCCCGCTTATTCCTCTGCAATACGAAGAATCATTTGTTTAGTACAAAGTATGCCCATATGCATATAACAGAATGGCCAAATCTGACATTACATGTTGCACAGCCTTTTCATCCAACTTTTTTTATTTTGTTATTATTATTATTTTTTTAATTTTTCCCTGAGGCAATTATTAGCTTTAATAATAAGCTATTCCTACCAGCCACTCACTACCTTGTAGGGAGTGTAAAGATTTTGTCTTCCATGTCCTAACCAGCACAATTACTCACCTTTCCCACACAATTAGATATCCAAGGGCAGTGATGATCAAATTGTTCCACACAGTGCTTACATGATGGACAGTGCTTAGAACGGATAGGCCTAACAATCTGTCATGATGAACAAGTCAATATATAACACAATCATGACACTAGCAAGAAAACTAGTGGTAAAGAATATCCTTTCACAGAGATAGATATTATCAAGCATACCTTGCATGTTGGGCAAAGCTGAGACCAATTTCCAGTCCAAATTGAGGAGCTGTTTAGATCTATACTGAGCAAGGGATCCTGTAGTTTGTACTGCATTAGATGATTATATGTGACAGATGAAAGAGTGACACATATAAACACAACAGACCAAATAGTATAAGGCATCAATGAAACAAATCTCCAATCTATACTACTTTTTTGCATGAATGTGATGTTCATATGTCCAAGGATGCTTCATGAAAAGGATCCCAAGACATCTTTCCAAGAGATTTATGAAAGCATTTGCCAATAAACGTACAAGTAGTAGGGTGAAACTACTAGCAACAACCTATATGGCTGATGGGCTGCCAAAGAGTATGCTCGGTTATTCCTGGCTCTTTAACACACATATGCATATAACCTATAGATTAGAAGATCTGTCAAGGCAAAGATAGAACCTACCCACATGCTCAATTGTGCAATCCCGTAAAATAACAGGAACTAAAAGCTGCTAAACAGATGCATACCTCCAACTCAAAGCGACCATCCAACTCCCCTGGTCTTTTGATGTAGCCTGGGTCTTTACTGCAATGATGTACAGTGGATTATGTTCAGCAACTACTACCAGAAGATCGAACAAACTCACTCTTTCAAGGCAACAATTGTGATAGTAGAGATGCTCCACAACATTACAATATTTTCTATGAGAGATGCCATAGTATCACACACAATCAAACAAGCAAAAGCAATCAACAGCAGCATACTCCCAAAGACAGATCCCTTGACCAAAATCTTACCATATGAAGAAACTTGCACCCATGATATCTGCTCATAGACTTGAGCTGTCAATTGAAGAACCTATGAGTGAGCCAAATCCTAGACGCAGTCTTTAAAGCTATCAAGAGATGCACACCCAAAAAAAAAGGGAATTGCAGGACAAGGTCTACTATCCAGACAACAAGAAGTAGCCATCCCAATGGTAGCATGACGCGTACCCAAAATACACACCACATACCATCCAGATGAACAGCAAGCTGGAACCTAGACACCATGTCAATGGAGCAGGATCCTCATCCCAACAGCACCTAGTATTGTTTTGACCAAAGAAGCACCATGCTTACCATCCGACAAACAGCCTGATTCTTAATGCTTAAACACTGTGTCTTTTAGTTGTCTTGTTGAAACTTTGCTTTTATTACTGAAATGCCACTGGCCAAATTAGAGGGTCTATGTAGGGTTTAATTAGTGCTATTTTTATGATTAACTTATACTTGAACATCATGAATACTCTCAATGAGATTACTATGAATATTGAGTGAAATCATCCCTCTTTATTTACTTAAGTTCTTATCAATCTTGTAAGATCATGGTAAATGCTCTATTAGGATTTTGTGAGTAATATCAAATCCTTTTAGAACCCTTAATTAGTTTAATGATTGCAAGTCATATCAATCACTATTCTAATCACAACCTAGCTAGTATAAATTGTTAGTGAGTTATATCTAACAATATTTACGTTCACATCTTTATCTTTCCTCAAAACACATACAAAAACACAAAAACATCATATTTTCCAGCTTTGTTCAATCTTTGCACATGAGACTTTTGTGCTTAATTCGGTTCTTCAAGTTGAGTACACCATAGTCTGGTATCAAAAGCACATGGTTCATGCGCTTGTTATCGTTAAGTTGAAATTTTCTTCACTTTGCTTATTGGAAATTTCAATTCATTAGTGTGTTGGGCTTTTGTTGTTGTTCATATTTGCTGTTGTTTAGGCTGTTGAGGAGCTGTGATTATAGTGTAGTTGTTTTATTGTTGTTTTCTGGAATCTGCTGTGTTGGATTTGATGTTTCATCAGGGCACAGCAAGTAGATAAGGTGGTTGATAATTTGCTTAAAAGAAAATTTGAAATTGTTGAAGCATCATAGAGATGTCCAGTGAGAATGTCAACAAAGGAGGGGATAATCCTGTAGGAAATTTGACATGAGGAGTGGATAATATTGAATATCGATTGCAAATATTACAGACACCTTGCAAGAATTGCCGAATTGATGCATAGAAGGAGGAGGATGCAAAGAGGCAAAAGAAGAGAGCAGGATGCAATAAGTAATAGTGATTCTAACCAAAGGGAAAGTGATAGGATAGGATTTGATGGTGAAGCTTTGACTTAAAATTATAAAGAAAGGAGAGTTAATCAAAGGGGCGCTGATCTGGATTTGAAGAATATTAAGTTAAAAATTCCTTCTTTTAATGGAAGTAACAAACCCAAGGAGTACTTGGATTTGGTACCTAGAGTCAAGAAAATTTTTTACACCTATGAATGTGATGAAAGCACCAAAGTCAAACTTGCTTCTCTTACTTTTGTTGACTAACTAGCTTGTGGTAAGATAAATTGCTTGACAAGAGGCATAAAGATGGAGGAGCAACTTCGGATTCAGAGATTGATGAGTAAATGCTTTTAAGCAAGAAATGTTGTTTCTTCCCAATGCACCTTCATTTATGCCTCCCTTATGATAGGGAATAGCCTTTATTCCCAATCAAACACCGATGAACTTTATCTAGTTTAGAGTTCAACCTTTGGAGATAATCAAGCACACCATCCATGTCCAACATTTTGCTAAACTTTGTCCTATCTCAACACATTTTCCATTGAGATTATGAAATAAATCCATCTCTTGCCAATATTATATCAATATTTTGCAATGCTCGGTTACATTCATATTGCCTTACATGGTAAGTGGTAGCCTTGACCAAACTTCAAGACACTCAGACTTGTTTTCTGATATATTTCTTCAATTGTGTCCCATATCCCTTTCAAAGTCTCATTGAACATGTACATTTGACTAACCCATGGTCCCATGGAGTTTATGAGCCACACCATAACCATGGAGTATTTCGCCTCCCAAGTTCCATAATTTTCAATATAAGTAAAAGGTGGGGATATTTCTCATGCAGAAAATCTTAACTTTCCCTTTCCCCTATTTACAGGTTTTACCTATTGGAACTACTCTTTGAAATTCACTCCATTCAACTTATGTTGAGTGATTTATGAAGAAGTGATGGATCTCTTATGGATGGCAGGGTGTGTGTAGGTGTTTTACATATTGGGATTGTCCAATATTTCAAAATTACAGTTTGGTTCCAGATGAAGTCAAACAATGAATTTAGGGATTTGTAATTTTTATTGCCACTTGATGGGTCCTCATTAGAATTGACTGAATCTATAATACCATTCAACTCCCTTAATCTTTATTAATTTGCTTAGGAGTACACGTGTGGGTATGCATCGATACACGAAGATTACAAAATACAAGAAGAGTGAATCACTAATTCTTGGGTACAAGTATTTGTAGACACATCAACACACCCCATGAGATCCGACCATATATTTATTCTATGAAATGAAATAAATATCCCGATATTCCTAAAACAAAGAGACATTCTTCAACAATATTGTTAAACTTTAAAGTATTAATTATTGTCATTGAAGGGTTAGTAAGCTCCAAAAAAGCTTTAATCAGAACCAAACTCATCAAAAGATTGAGAGAGTTCAAGTATTCACGAAACAAGATGCTCTTTTTATCATCTTCAGACAAGAGTTATGAACCCAACATAATAGATAACTTGTTTTGACACCATCAAAAGCTCTCCTTTTTTGTTTCATGTCAAACAACCCAAGAGTTTTAGAATATCAATGCAACGAAGAAGTTTTTTTCCTATCTTTATATCTGACACTCAAGTAGCATCACATTTTATGCTCAGCTTCCACTTATAGTTTGATAAGAGCTATATAAACCAATTTCCACAATGCGTTGAGTTGGCAAAATGCTTTCAAGCATTCAATAGGAAGTCAACAAAGAGATGAAAGTACTTGCCTTGGACCAAGCCACACTAAGAAAAAGGAGGCAGGTGAAACCAATTAAATTTATAAGGGAAGAATACCTACTGCACCGATAGAACATTATCAATGAACAGATGGCAAGAGAAACAGTAGTCCATCCCCACAAACCAGTAACAGCAGTCACTTTCGTAAGATTAGATGCTGTATGAGGAAAAGGACCAGATTATAAGTAAAAAGAAAATATACTTTTGTGCATTAAAATATCCAACTTATTACCTGCAAGAACAGAGTTGATGAAGAGTATAATGCAGAAAATTGCTACACAAAATAATATAGGAGCATAGCCCATCTTCCCCCAGCAAATTTTATCTATCCAATGCCTGCTGATTTCACGTTGTGTATTGGACTGCACAAAATTAAGATACATCATCATTCATGGAAAAAAGCCACAATCAAATATTATGAGCTTACTGTGGAAATAATTTGACATCCAGTATCTAACAATAAAACTTATGAAAACAGAAAAGATGCTTCTCTTATGCAGCAAAGTTTATCTGGCTAAAGTCTTCTGAACCACTTGGATTGCAGCTTAGAACTCAAAACCAAAATGCTTTAATACATAGTTGAAGTACCAAAATTATAAATACATACAAGGAAATGCGCAACATGCCGATGACCCTTATCAGATGCAAGTTGAACAGGAGTAAATCCCGCTTTGTCTCTAATACTTAGTTCTGCCTTTGTACCTGCATGGACAAGCACAGTGGCAGCCTCGATGTTTCCAATTAGTGCAGCCCAGTGCAGGGGTGTACATCCTAACAAAAGAAAATATAGCAAATTAGGATTAATCTTTACACAGCCATCATATACAACAATATTATCAAACCGAGTGATAGCGTATTTAAGCAGAGTAGTCTAGTTTTGATAGGAATCAAAATGAGAGAGAAACGATGAAAATTTCTCTCAGCAGCACTTGTTACTCCTCCACCAAACTTAACATTGGCTTTAAGACAAACCACCAAGAAAGCATCCACCAACTTAGCATTACAAAGTACAAGAAATTTAGAATAAGCATTAAAGCCATGGACCTCTCTCTCCCTCCCTATCTCTTTCTCAAAAGCACAACATGACTCATACATGTTCAAGCAGTGGAGAGGTTAAATTCGAATATATATAATAATACCTTCTTTATCTTGTCTTCCTTGAGATGCATCTTTGAAAAGGAGCAACCTGATTGTATCTGCAAAACCCTTGTATGCTGCCCTAATTATTCAAAATAGGGAGACAAAATTTATGTATTCATATAACAATCTATTCCAAAAGTATAGCATGAAATTTGCATAAGATAAATACATGTCTTCCAGTGATTTCACACAACATATACTCAAATATGAGTTGAAAATGAAGGCTGTAATATGATATCAAAAGAAGCTGGGAATAGCATCATACTTGGTCCTGCTTAATCAATGTTTCAGCAGTAATTTCTTTTATATACAAGGCTGGGTAGGTGGCACATTTAGCCTTAGGAATATATATTACATATGTATCTTCTATTGCATAAGATTGTTCTTTTTGGGGGGGGAGTAATCAACTAAATATTATATTTCTTTTTTTTTTTTTGGTAAGCAATTAACTGAACATAATACTTGATATAGATCAACAGTAAAGAAAAACAAAAATATGGATGTTATGTATGGATGATGAGACATCTCTTCAACCATGCTGGGTGAAGCAAGAGTTACTAAGAGAAAGAAACTTCTAGAATATTAAAATCCTAGGTGATGCCTCCTGAGCTTAGAGGAAGATCCTACAGATGAGAATTTTGGCAAGGCAACTTCTCAAGTGGAAAGTCGGAAGTGGAAATCTCATATCTTTTCGGTTTGATGATTGGCACCCTCGAGTCCCTCTTATAGAATGGATGGGGAATAGTGCAAGTATGTCCTTGGGTTGCCCAAAAGATGCTCTACTTAACACCTTTATCGAAGGAAATGAATGGAGGTGACCTAGAGGAGAGAGATGGGCAGCTGTTGAATATGGTATACCAATAGCAAGTGAGGCAGATAGGTTGGTATGGAGATCAGGTGGTAATCAGACATTATCTATTCAAACAGCAAATTTTTTGGCTAGACAAGTGGACTCGAGGATGGCTGGGTACTCCCTGGTTTGGCACAAAGCTCTTGTACCAAGGAATGCTATCATTCTATGGAGGGTGGAGCAAAAAAAGCTGATTACTCTTGGCAAGCTAGTAGTGTGGGGAACTGTTACAGTAAACTGCTGTTTTCTATGTCATAGTGAGGAAGAAACACAAGATAATTTGCTTTTTGGATGTCATTACACATCGCTTTTTTAGAAGCACATTGAAAATGCAATTGGATGGACTCAAGCTAAGCCATCAGAAGATGGATCTCTCATGGAAGTCTTAAGACCAGAAGCTTTGAAGCTATTACTACCTCTACAGAAGAGAGATCTAGCTGCTAAATGCTACTGCTTTGGAAAGAAAGGAACAAAAGAAGAATAGAAAATAGAAATACTCCTATAGAAATACTTTTTAAATTAGTATCATATTATTTTTTATTTTTTGTACTCTCCTTAGCTTTTGTATTGGCCAAGAAATCGAACTAAGTATCCCTTTGTTGTTTTGATACTTGGCTCAATTTCTTGGAATTTTTATAGAGAGCTTTTTGTACATACCCCATGTACATATTTTGAATGAAAGATATCTCACTTTCCCAATATATATATATGTGTGTGTGTGTGTATATAGATATATATGTATATATATATATAAACAACTGGGATAGAAAACAGGCTTAGGAACACTTTTTGGTTGTAGTATAAAACAAGGCAGCTTCAAATGATAAATATCAGTGAGAATTGTAAAATATGTACATAAAGATTGATTCAATTGACAATTACTTGTAGATGACATTGCAATAATACTGCCTGCTCCTTCAACCCTTATATGACAGAAGCATCCAATTCTCCTGGTTAAGTTACAGTTGCAACTATAATAAAGTTGAAAATACAGTGACACCCAAAACTTTTAAAACTGGGCATTTAGACCCCTCGAGTTCATAGATGTGGCATTTTTTTTTTTTCTTTTTGTAAAATACTTCAGAGAAAACTTAGAATTTACATTATATTCTAACAAAAAGAGCTGTTGTCCTATTTGTTTTGGTAATAGAGATCTAAGCTAGCATCATAAAGGAGAAAGGAAACATAAAGGAGTTTCAATTCCACTGGAGATGTAAAAAGAAAAACTAAATCATTTGTGTTTTGCAGATGATTTGTTAAAGGAGATTTGAGAACAATGGAGTTGATTAAGGAAGGTTTACATGACTTGCATCTCATTTCTGGCCTAAGAGCAAACCCATAGAAAAGCCAAATCTTCTTTAGTGGAGAGAGGCCTCATCTCAATAGACAAATTACCAATTTCTTGAGTTTTGAGGTTGGAACATTACCTATCAAGTACCTGGGTATGCCTCTGTCATCATCTAGTATTTCTAAAAATGACTATCTTGACCTAATGAAGAAATTCACAACAAGGATATATCATTGGACAAGCAAATTTCTCTTCTATGCTGGACATGTCCAACTC
This sequence comes from Lumnitzera littorea, assembly GCA_024138015.1. NCBI lineage: Eukaryota > Viridiplantae > Streptophyta > Magnoliopsida > Myrtales > Combretaceae > Lumnitzera > Lumnitzera littorea. Next base: position 12,447,337 of record JAMXBB010000011.1, on the reverse strand, counting down.
ATCAAGAGTATCCTTTTTTCGCTCTAGGTTTATTAGTCCACAACTTTTGTTATCCCAAGTAAGATTCTTTCTCTTATTGAAACAAAGATGAAAAGGTTCCTATGGAATGAAAATGATGAAGGAAGGACAAGCCAAAGTCAAATGGAAAGATGTGTGCAAACCCAAAGAGGAAGGAGACCTAAGAGTCATTGACATCTAGAGATGGAATCAAATAGCCTAGTTGAAACACATATGGACTTTGTGCATGGATGATGGTTGTTTTCTTTGGCTAAGTTGGACCAAAAAAGAATTATTGAGGGGGAGAAATTTCTGATGCATAAAAATCCCAATTGATACCTCCTGGGCTTGGAGAAAGATTCTCTAAACTCAAATTTTGGCAAAACAGCTACTAAAGTAGAAAGTGAGTAATGACAAGCTCATATCCTTTTGGTTTGATGATTGGCATCCTAGTGGACCTTTGTTTGAATGGATGGGACAACAAGAGAAATTTTCTTTGGGATATCCAAAAGAGACATTATTGGAATTTTTTATCAAAGACAAGGAATGGAAATGGCCACATGGAGAGAGATGAAATGTCATTACTAGGAGCTTGGACTCTATGAAATCAGAAGCAAGAAGTCAAGATCAGCTGGTGTGGAGGGTGGGCAACACAATGGGTAGCACTAAATTATTGTCTATAAAAACTGGTTATCACTTGTCAAGAGTTGTGGTACCGAAAGTAATGTGGCACTCTTTGGTATGGCACAAAAAATTGACACCAAGCCATAGTTTCATCTTATGAATGGCGGTACAACGGAAACTTCTCACCCTAGACAAACTATATGCTTGGGGTGTTATACAAGATAGCAGATGCTACATATATCGAGGTTGTGAAGAAACACATGATCATTTGTTTTTTGAGTGTACATATGCAAACCAACTGTGGAGAGTGAGACATGTTGAATTTGCTAGTGGATGGACATTGGCAAGACCATCGCACTGTACTTCCTTTGGGCATTTTTTGAAATAAGAAAATTTAGGAATTTTGAGCACTCAACAAAGGAAAATTTTTGCTACAGGAGTATGCTATCTATGGAAAGAGAGAAACAAAAGAAGGATAGGAGATATAGCAACACCTATAGACATCAATTTTAAATATATTATTTTTTGCTATTCAAATGGATGAAAATCATGATGTTGTTTTAGGCAGGCTTTTGCACTAGAGAACTACTGATGCTAGTTTTTTAGTAAGTAGATTAGAAGCTTTTGAGTGCTCCTCTTTGTACACATCCCATATACAAATTGTTTTGAATGAATGAATTTCCTCACTTTTACCCAAAAAAAAGAGCTGTTGTCAAATCATCAAAGTGAGGCCAGATTTCACTGGGTAGAACCCAGATTAATCCAAATGGCAGAATAAGAAGAAAATCTTCCAAATCTCATCCATGGCGAAGCAAAGATGTGCACAAGGCATACAAATTTCTTATCTATACAAATTCCCATTCCATTACCATCACTGACCCTCTTGTGCTTAAAATACAGTGCCTTTAGAGATGGCTTCTTCTATTTGTAGTTATATTCCATCGTTCTATTTCTCCATTTGGGTTTCTTCTTCTCTCCGGTTTGCATCTAGTTAAATCAGAGTAATTTAAAATATACATCTCAAGAAATATTGGGTATATGGTGAACATTTTATTTTGAAAAGAGGGTCCAATCAAATCAAGAATTACCTGGAAACAGAGAACATTAAATGGGTGACATTGCTGGAAATGGCCAAGGATCATGAGAATGGCCTTTCAAGTACAGTTTTAGCTACAAACCAAACTTAAAGAATCACAGACAATCCAATCATTGTCATAGAAAAAATCAATGAAGATACCAGCACAACCAAATCAGAGCCAAAAACCTCCATTTCTCATACCAGTTGTCCCCACTGCTAGGCACTTCCTCAGAGGTTTTTTTTTTTTTTGGTGTGGGGGATTTGCTGTCCATTGGAATATCCATGTATTTAACTTAATCAATTGATTCAAAAGGATCTTCATTCTTCCATCATATATTCTGCCATGGATTTGCTGTTTGCTTACTAAACTCATAAAATCCAGAGAAATTAGTTCTCTTGAAACCTCTAGCTCACATCTCTCATTAAGAAGCTATTCAATAATGTCCATTAGGCAGATCCCTACTAACTCAAGTGACCATTCAAATATCTATCATACATTCATTTGTAAGAGTAAACCTAATGGAAACTTCATGTACATGAACAAGAACTAACTAACCAAAACTACAGAGTTAGAATGAAGCGTGGCTCAGAGAACTTTTGTTTTAAAACAAGGTCAGAGATATGTATGACTGTTCTTTTTCTAATTTAAACCAGCCAACCCTATTAACCCTGATTAGACTCTGACTAACTGTTACCATTTTTGATGATTTTGAAAACATTTTTTAATTACTAAATTAGTATAAACGTAAATTGTGAGGTGGCTTTTATGTTTAGGAAAAATTGCCACTTTAAGCAAATTCAAGGGGTCTAAGTGCTCAATTTTAAGAATTTGAATGCCATTGTACTTTTTGCTTAGGTATAGGAGGTGCCACTGTAATTTAACATTTTCCTTTTGACTTCTCTAGAGCCCCACAGACAGGGACCAATATGAAGGAAGACTGTAGTAGATCAAGAATTCCATCCAAGAAACAGAGGTTGGAATGCAAATGAAAGTCACACCTACTTTGTTCTCATGTGTGAATACGTATGGCATGTGCAATCTCCTAGGTCAAAGACAGAAAGCAGCACAGTGCTCCATGTATATAAAGCAAAACAGTTCAAACATACCAATGAAGGGGACTTCTTCCATCATTATCTGGTGAGTCGTAGTCTGCATGATACTTTGCAATAATGTGATACAAAAAACCTGTCTGGCCATACTGTGCAGCAACGTGTACCGCCTGCACCAAGAATTACATCCAGTGGAACAAATGAATTATAGACGATCAAAAAGACAATAGTAAGGATTTCTTTCAGGCCGATGATCAGTCAAAATCTTTATTATTCTAAGTTCCCCAAAAATTACAACTTATAATTTCACTAAGTGAGAAACCAGAAACCGAAGATCATGCTATGCAGGGTCTGCATTTGGAGAAAAGTATTTACCCGGTATCCGTTCAAATCAGCTGCCTCAACCCGAGCTCCATTTTGCAAGAGAACATCAGCAGCAGCAATTGAACCCCGAACTGCAGCCCAATGCAAGGCAGTCTGCCCTGAGTTGTCAGCTGCATTCACATCAACCCCATGCTTCAGTCAGCCAAAAAAACCGCCATTAGTTCCATCCAGCATAAGCATATTAACAACACTTGATCCAACACACACACAAAACCGGGAAAAAAAAAAAGGAGAGAGAGAGAAAGAAAAGAAAACAGAGAGGGATACTGCTTTTTGAATATAAGCAAACAAGCCTGAATGGAAAACCTAATATATACTACATGTTCTGTTATAAGTTAATCTTCTAATTGTGTTTTCACTTTTTTGATGTATAATTTAGTATTTCAAAATATGTGTCCCATGATGGTGTTTCACCACCACCCCCACCCCCGCCCCCCTGTAATTATTAATTTCTGCACAAAGAGACCTCCTCCTATTCAGTATAGTTCAAGAAGGACCTTCTTCATAGAACATAACTATGATATTTCAGAATTACAAATTATGACATCAAGGAACTCATAAGAAAGGAAAATTTACATCTAAAACATGTAATGGACCAATTATAGATGCAAGGAGTCCAACAAAGAGCAATATCCTAGATCGTGCTCAAAATGACTTTCACACACAAGCATATAGCATTTCCCTATCCCAATTCGAAGTCCTGTTTATGTTTGAACACTCACTGCTTTTAATACAACCTCTCTTTCTGCTCTTTTTATGTGTCAGATCATTTTTTTTTTTTCAATAATAAAAGAAGCAATACAAGGACAGGAAAAATACTCCACAAAAGACAATCGAAACACCCAGTGGGTGAGACAAAATAAAAACAAGGAGCACGGCAGCGATTAGAATTCCGAGATAGCCAAAAACACCCACAAGGGTGATACAAAACAACCGCTAAACATAAACGGACGATCCCAAGATAGTCACTTTCAGCTCTTCTGTTCTAAATACATGGCAGCAATATGATTGGGAGACATAGCTCTGTCCCACATTAGCTATTCAGCTCTACGGATAGTGAATTATCAATTATCAGCATTCCCTCCATAAAACTACATGGCTTTCCCGAATTCAACCCTGGATTCCACTTCTCCAGTGTCAAAACAAAATTCTAAGATACAACAAGCAACCATACACTAGCTCAAATTATCCACATATTCCATTTTTTTGTGTAAGAAATACAATACTGCATGATGATTAAAGCAATACCTCGAGAATATATTGAATGATTTCGGGATAATTGTTGAGAGCAGCCCACTGTATAGCATAATAGCCACTGGCATCAGGAGAAGAGAGAGAATTTCCGTCTTCTTCGACGAACTTCCTTAGCTTCTCCAAATCGCCGTAAGCGGAGGCGGAAAACACGTCTACGATGCTTATTTGGGACGGTGGCTTCTGTGCCTTTGCGGAGTCGGACGAAACCACTTCGATCTCGGAGTTAGCCATGAGAGAGAGAAAGATACTATGCGTTCATGCAAAGTTTGGAGAGAGAGAAGGAGAGAATCGTGTTTTAGTTGGGGCGCCTTTTATAGTTAACACCTAATCCGAAGTTTCTATCGAGGCTGTCGGATTGTTTTTCTCAAATTGTCGGCGGTGGGTTGTGATTTTCTCGTCAACAACCACGGTCTGACGGCGGAAAAATACACGGTCTGAAACTGAACCGAAATAAGCCACATGGAACTACCGTGATTATGTCACGGATTAATTTTTCGGAGCCTCTAACATATATCTTGAGTATAAGAGATAAGACAAAAACAAAGAAGATGTATATAATAGGTTTTCACAGCCATCAGAAGAGAAAAGCCGAAGCTCATATTCAAGAAATATTCTAGAAGTTGAAATGGTGTAAGAAGATTTCCAATATGTCAAGATTCAAAATATATAATAGTAAGTAGAGTAGGTAAGATAAATAAATACAATTTAAATGTAATCATTAGATTAAATAAATTTTAGTCATCCATTGTAAAAGCCATTTATAAATATAGAAGGTCTCTCTTATTTGTAATTATCTAGAAATTGAGTAGAATTTAGTTAATAATTATAGCCTACATCTCTATTTTCTCTTTCTAAACTTTTTATATGTGGTTTTCAAGCTAGATTTAACCTTCCTTAATGTAATATAGAGTACTAAGTGCTGTACGGGAACGTTGAGGGAAATCTACCTACGATAAGTGGTATTAAAGTAAGCTTTCAAAGAGAGAATATCATCATCTAAAATTGAAAATAACTCTACAATTAATGAGGTGGATGAACAAGGAGAACACCAAATGACTAGGCAGAGAGCCAAGTTTAAGGATTTGCTGAATTCTCTTACCACTCAGATGAACAAGACTAGGCTAAGCATCGCTGAAGCTAAGGAACAAACTGGATGACTATGGAGTTACTATGAATGGGTTGAAGGAAAAACTCCAAAATGAGCTATAGGAAGCTTTATACCAAGTTTTGGAGAAACTAAGAAAGCATGATAGTGAGCTTGAAAAAAGGGAAGGTATCCTTAAGGCTTAGATGGACGCACTTAAAGCTAAGAAAGCAGCGTATAAAGCCAAAACTAGTGATACCATTGATGCTATGTTACACAAGATTGAAGACCTTAAGAATCAATTGACAGCATGCTAGGCTATTATTGCTAATGGAGTAACTATCCAGTCGATCACAAGGGTGGAAGTATTGAAACCAAAGTGTTTTAAGGAAACACAATCTGTAAGAGAAGTAGATAATTTTCTATGGAGAGTTAAGCAATACTTTGGGGTGATGAGGCTTATTGATGAAGGGAGTAAGGTAAAGACAACAATCTTATACCTAAAGGATATGACATTGATTTAGTAGAGAAGAAGGGCTAATGAGATTACTTCATGGCCACACTTTGTAAGGGAGTTCCAAGATCAGTTCTCTCCCTAAAATTCAAGGGAGGAAGCTAAAATCAAACTCAAACATTTATAGCAAAAGACTTGTGTGAAGCAATATGTTCAAGAATGTTCAAAGATGATACTGGAAATACTAGACCTCAACTTAGATGATGCTCTTGTTATGTTTCTGAACGATTTAAAACCTTAGGCTAAGTTAAAGTTAGAGCATCGTTGGGTAAAGAACATCCCAAAAGCCATTGTTATAAGAAAGGGCTTGGTAAAATATGAGAAGGAGAAAGATTGAGATCTCATAAGTAATGATGGGGAAGAAGAAGAAGATATCAAAGATAAGAAATCTCTAAGTCGTCTAAGGAGAAGGAAGAGGATGGTAGATAAGAGACAAATACGATAACTTAAATGCTACTTTTGTGATGGACCGCATTATGCTCGAGATTGTCCAAAAAGGAAATGACTAGATGCTCTCCTTGTAAGAAGCAAAACCGAGGAAGATGACAAGGGTCAGGTTGGTATTATTTATCTTCTCTATGCCATGAAATCTCAAGATACAAAAGAAAAAAAGGATTTAATGTATGTAGAGGCCAAAGTGGCAGGAAAGAAAACTAATGTTATGGTAGATACTAAGGCCTCACATTTATTCATTTCAAAGAGTGTTGTCTCTAAGCTTGGGCTAAAGATTGAATGATATAAAGCTCAACTCAAGACGGTTAACTCTAAAGAACTCCCAACTTATGGGGTTACTAAGAATGTGGAATTTAACATCAGAGATTAGTATGAAAGGAAGAATATTGAAGTCATTCCCATAGATAAGTTTAAGTTTATTATTAGCATAGACTTATTTGATATGAGTAATGCCATCATTGTTCCTCAATCTAATCATATTTGCTGGCTTAATCAAGGTTCTTAGTGCATAGTCCTAGTAAGCAAGAAGACGGAACGAGCGATGAAGCTTATTACATCAATACAAATTACGAAATATGTTATAACTTTTCTTTTGTATTAACTTCTCAATGGTTTCTTAAATATCAGATTGTTCATTAATTGATAAATTCGAGTTTATAACTATTTTATTTAAATAATCAATTTCGTAATAGAGCAGATTAATTTGTTAGTTTACTGTATTAATAAATTTTCTATTCCAATTAAAGAAATCTTTCAAATTCTCATGATAAAGCTTAATAAGAGATTTGAAAACAGAACTTCATGAAATATATATAAAGGTAAAAGTTTACAATAAAGGAAACTTACAATTTGAATAAGAGAATCTTTGATATAAATTTTTGAATGATCTAGAAGGAACTTATAGAGATATTAAATAGGCTACAGAAGATTACAATAAAAGAAAAAGTAGTAGAGTAATGTGATTGATTATAAGAAGAGTAGTGATAATATGGTGTTTGCATGAGGCTTAGTAAAAATGACCAATGCCTTCCTTACCTCAAAACACTTTTATTTATAATTGAGCAAATAATCCTTCTTCAAACAATGATGCATAATATCTATCCTTAAGATTTTGTCTTTTGATAAAGCTGAATTGAATTTGTCCTGAAGATTTGTTTTCTTAATAAAAGTTGAAGGAATTTGACATTGAATAAAGCTGCAACTATCTTTTAATAAAGTTATAGAGGAATATTTACTGTAAATGTCTTATCATATTTGAGTAGAGGAATCTTTACTGTAGATGTCAACGACTTTTGAAAAAGCTGCTTTTAAAAAAACTGTCAATTGAAAAATAATTTTGAACAATCTCATTTTTCTACATGACTTTTATTGAATAGGAGAATCTTATTGATTGAACAATGTCACATTTTTAGTCTCTTTACCTCACTTTATTGAATAAATGAAATTTTGAACAATCACTCATAATGAGATTCATATTGAAAAATGTTAATTATGTAGCAATCGTACTCATTTTGATTGAGGTTATTACTATCGTAACTACCTTCTCCTTCGGACATCTTGGAAGCTAATTCAATTATTTTTCTTTTACATTCATTAAGATTTGAGATCCCTGCCGAGTTTGCTTCAACTTCACTCTTGTCTTTCAAAAATTCACTATTTTGAACAATGTTCTTATTTGATTAATCTACGTTTGTTTGAACAGTCTTAACATCCACTTGACACAGAAAAACTTTTCGACAAATGGTTATCCATGTGAACCTTTCCCTATGGCATAAGTCCATGTTATGATCCCATTCACTAAATTCTACAGTTAATAAGATTTGTAAATCGATGGTTCCTATTTGGAGAAGAATCAACAAAATAGTTAATAGCATAAAAACATATCCACGTATAAAGGAAAAACTTATATGCTGCCTTAATCTTTCTTTGCCTCAAACCCCATACCCCTTCATAACCCTATTTGAGTATGTGCTTAATTCAACACCTTTGTTGCCATAAATAACAAAAAGTTGAAGAAAAGTAATTGATCACAATGCTTACAAAATATTTGAAATCCTTAATGGACTTTTGTTGCCAATATCATTTCCGCTAGATCAAAGTAGTTGAACCAATTTGTGAACCATGCTGGAAATTCACTTTATATAGTTTTAAATTGAATAAACCAATAATGAAAATAATTTTTTACAAAGAATACATTTTCCTATATTTTGATATAATCATAATAATCTTATGCTGGCGAAAAAAAAAGTTGAGAAAACATTTTAGCAGTTCAAGGTTGTTAAATCCATTACTTAAGCTTAGAACTCTTTTAATTTTACATTTAGAATAACTGATTTCTTCGCCTTCTTCTTCTTGATGAGTTAGTTCTTGCTATTAGTATCTATAAGGATAAACTTATAAAGGACATGATTTTTCTTTGGATCACTGGGAAGAAATGAAAATTTTTTGGAAAATATTTTTTAACTATTTCAAATGGGCCTTTTTTTGTGAAGTTTTTGGAGATTTTACTCTCCACTAGAAACAATTCTTGAAAAAGTTTCTTTTAAAATTAATTTTAACTTAAATATAAGGTGGTTAAGCCACTTGAAAACAATTTTGATCTTGAATTAGAAAATTGATCATACAAGCAAAAGAGTAGCTTCCTATTGCACTTGAATGAGTTCTTGGAATAAGAGGTTAGATTGTTGATATTGATAAAGTTAATGGAAAAAATTTGAAGGCATAATCTGCTTTAGTTTTGGCTCCAACATTCTTTCCTTGAAGAATTCTCTAGAAAGAAAATTAAGAAGAGAGTTAGATTCTAATGTAATAAATTCGATTTCAAAATCAAAAGTAGACAAAATTGCTTGCCATTTATCAAATATTTGTTTTGAAACATGGTTTTTAACATATTTGAGTAAATTTTCTTTGGTGAATTAAAAAAAATTCTTTAGCTGATTTACAATTTACTAGAATTAAAAATTTCTTTCCAAAAAGATCATCTTGAAATTTTAAAACACATAAAACTATCAATAAAACTTTTTTCTTAACTATTGAATAATTAGTTTAAGCATTTTGCCATATTCTTGAATAATATCTTACTACTTGTTTTTTATCATTGAGTAATTATTTTAATATTCTATCAAATCCTATATCTAATGCATTAATTTCAACTATGAATTTAGTATTAAGATTAATAATTCCAACATAAGGTAAATTTTTTATTTCTTGAATAATTTTAGTCATCTATTATTTCAAGGTGGAGGATTCTTTTTTAATCTCAAGAATAAGGGTTTACATTTTGGCTTTAAGTTTTGAATAAAATCTTAGACATAATTGAGACATCCTAAAAATATTTGTAATTGTTTTTTATCCTTAATTTCATTAGGATATTTTTGAGCAAATTTTGTAGATCTATCCATAGGCTTAATTTTCCTATGATGAATATCGCGGCCTAAAAGTTTGACTCTAGTTTCAAACAAGTTCATCTTTTTCTTTGAAATCACTAAACCATTCCTTTTTACTATATTGAAAAACATTTTCAATATATTTTTTAAAAAGATTAAAACATAATCTATACAAATTATTGAAAAACTCGAATATGGAGTAAAAGTTTCATTCATGATATTTTGAAATTCAGATGGAGTATTCTTGAGGCCAAATGACCTTATATTCCACTTGTAATGACCAAAAAGGACAGTAAAAGTTGTCTAATATCTATCTTCTTTACTTATTTGGATTTGTTAAAATCCAGACTTCATCTTAAATTTTGAAAAAATTTTAGCATTGGTTAATTTATTGAGCAAATCTCTCTTATTAGCTATTGGATATCTAATCCACTTGAGTATCGAATTTATTAGTTTATAATTGATAACTAATCTTAGAGCACCTCTTTCTAATTTTGCTTGATTTTGGACATAAAAGGTTTAGCATGAACAATGTGACTTAAATTTTCAAATTAATTTTTTATTTAATAAATCTTGAATTACCTTTTTATAAAATTCTAATAATTCTTGATTCATTTGAATAGGCCTTATCTTTGTAGAGACTTTTTCTTCTGTAAATCCTTCTACATAAGGTAAATTTACTATGTATTTTTTTCTTGACCAAAAAGCACTAGGAATTTCAGAACATATTACTTTTTCCAAATTTTCTTGTAATAATTTGATCTTTGCTTCAATTTCCTTTTGATTAAGTTGTGAATTTATTCATTTTTCTTCTATTTCTTCTCTAAGAAAATCAATATGTTTTAACTTTCTTTCGATTTGATTAATCATGTTAACTTTTGCTTCCAATCCTTCAAATATTATTGAAAAAGGGTATAGCATAGTTAAAAATGAAGTTCCTAATATTACCAAATTATTAATATTCTTAACTAAAATAAATGAAGTTTTGAAATTAATACCTTCTTAATCGATCTTAGCGTTGGGTAATTTATAATTAATATTTAATCTAGACTCATTCACCAAAACTAATCGTTTTGTTTTTTTTTTTTTATAAAATTTTCTTGAGACTAAATCTTCTTGAATGTAATTTTGATCAACATTGAATCTAACAAAGCCATTACTTCCACACTAAATTCATTCTTTATAGCTACTGTTATTTTGACATATAATTTTTTAATATTTATTTAATTAATTAAATTAACATACTCTTCAATCTCTTAATTGTTTTCTTCTTCTTTTTCTAATTCCTTATTACTAAAATCTTTAATTTTATGTATTTTTTCTTCATTTTTTATCTTTCCTTCCAAATGCTCATACTTGAATTTTCAATCTTTTATCTCCTTTTTCATGACATTTATTTCTTCTTGAAGACTCTTTATTATCACAGGTTGTTCTTTCTTTGAAAATCTATCATAAATCTTCTGTAATGAATACATTTTGATTTTGACCTTTTTCTTCTTGCATAGTCATTTCTTTAATTTTGACCAGATATTCTCTTTATTTTTCTGAATCTTTTATTTGATCAACCATTTTTAATAAAAAATTTTCTTCACTGGTGATGGTATTTATTCTTTTACATGACAAACTTTTTTGGAACAACAATTTGAATATTCACTAAGTGAAATATTAGAATTGCTTTCAATTTATTTAATATAATCATAATTTTCTTCACTTGATATACTATCTTCAAAATTTTTATAATTTATTATTTTGAATATCTCACCTTTGACTTCTTCTTCTAAATCTAGTTTATTAATTTTCTTTAATTTTGTACACTTGGGAGCGATGTATACTTTTATGCCACAATTGTAACATTTTATTTTCTTTTAAATATTTTCCTTTTTTGGTTTATGATTTCTATATTTTTTAATTTCTTTTTTCTCATGTTGTCTTCGATTTTTATGTTTTTTTAGTTTTTCTTTTGACTTTTGATGAAGGCGTCTAGATTTTTTCAAACTATGTTGATAAAAAAAATCTCTTAATTCTCTTATAAGGCTATATTTTTCTTTCTTTGTTTTTTATTTTAGTTTTAAATCATTGCATAAATTTAAACCTTCTAAATTGACCCGTTGATAAGTTCTCCCAATAATATATTTGAGTAATCTGAATTAATACAATATTCTTTTGAAATCTTTTCTCAAACTTTATTTGCAAATAACTTTGGAAGACTAACTATGAAGCATTTTTTTCCAAAAACTTTCATTGTAATATTGCGTTGAGAAAACCTTAACAAGAAAAATATTTTTATACCATTTGAAATCATTTAGAGTGGGACACCTTAAATTTGAAAGAATTCCTCTATTTCTTTCTATAAATTGAGTGAGATCTTCTACAAAATGATTGGTAATAGCAATTAAAGTTGAAACAGCGTCTTCCATTAAGGCTGATGCATTATTAACCATTAATTCCTTTCTCGAATAAGGATATATTGTTTTTTGTTTTTAGATAATTTTCTAACCATCCTTTGAGCATTCCCATGAATTTAGATACTAGAATTCTCACTATTTGATTATCAGTATTATTTTGTTGTTTAAATGAATTTGATGCAATAATCATTTCATTAAGCATATCTAAAACTTGATGTTTCACCGATCCGTTTATGTTCAATTTATAAATTTCTTCTCTAGAATATCTAGCTAAATTTATATATAGTTTTTGTTCGTACAAAGCATCTGAAGGAGATGGTCTAGAGTATCATAACCTTTGAAGTTGTTATTGACTTTTGAGGATTATTGATTTTATTAATACTAAAATTTTGAGAAAATTGTCTCCATGATTTTTCTATCTCCTGATTAATGGTATTAATTACATCCCTATTCTTTATTTCTAATTTGCTTAATCTATGTAAAATTTCTTTTGATAATTTATCATTTTTTTAAACTTAAAATTTTGAATATCTGGATAATCATTGGTGGATAAATAGGTTTTGTGATTTTCGATGATGAGCTTTCTAATTTAGCGAACAGGATATTAATAGGAATCATTTATCATCGATCTATTATAAGCAATTTAATAAAACAATAATAATATGTTTAATTAGGTAATATAATAAAAATAACATTAAACATAATTGAATGCATAATATAATTAAAGATATCAAAAAGTCGTATAGATCCAAAACTTAACGGAGCTCATAAAAATCCTATTGTTATAATAGAATGAAATGCTAATATTTGAATGGAAAGCTTAATATAAAAAATTAAGATATTTTATATTTTAATTTTTAATTGCATAACATAAGATAAAAATGCATCAAAAAATGAAGAAAAAAAGGATAGCAAAAAATTGCACAAAACCTAATTGTCTTAGTCGATGATCTAAGGTCAATGAGAAGTTGACACATGTTAACAATGGACCAAAAACTTAATTGAGCTTATAAACGTCCTATTTTTATAAAAATATGAAACATTAAGATTTGAACAAAAAAAAAAAACCTTAAACAGAAAGGTAAATAAACTTTGAGAATTAAATGTCTATCACAATATTAATTAATTTTATTGGATACTTATAAAAACATCCACCCTCAACCCCATGTTCAAAATAAAAAGTTTAAAATTATTCAATAAGGATAAGATAATACAAAAAAACTGTTTACTAAATCATGGTTTTTATTTGCTAAGAGCACTGTAACTTAGTAATATGAACGTTGGTTTCCTAATGTAATAGAGTAGATTCAATTGTCCCTTTTGTAATAATTGTAATATGTATAGTTGGAAAAACAATAAAACAAAGGAATCATAAATTTTTAGTTAAACTATACATGCAATGGGATTGTATAGCTAATTTTTTAAGTAAAGTAAAGATCAAATAATTAATTGAAAATGATGTCTCGCTTACTTAAATATTACTGAATTGGAACAACACTAAACATGTGTAGACATTCCATTTTCGCCCTCGCGTGATTTTAATTTTTGTTTTTAAAGGGTCTTAATTCAAAAAAACAAAAAATGATAAAAAAAATACAAAAAATTGGAAAATTATCAAAAAAAGAAAAATTTATAAAATTTTTTTTTAGTAAAATAGATTTTTAGAAAATAAAATATTTTAGGGCTAACGGATTTAATCTAGCTCATTTTAAGTAGCTTTATGCTAACGACTTAATGATTAAACACTTGAACATGGTCTTGGATTTGATTTAAAGTCATGATTATGAATCTTATTGGGTATACATATGTTTTTTATTTTTCTTTCATTGTAATTCTTTTTTCAAAAAAAAGAGGAAAAAAAAGGAATATCGGTTAAGCGGATAGAATTCAAATCTAATTATAAATCTAATTGAATCTTTTAGATCTAATAGAATTGTGTTTAAATAATTATTGGAGATAGCATGAATCTAATACGATGATGTTAAATCAAATGTGATAAAGATTTATAACGGTTGAGCGTATCAAATCTGATTTTGATCTTTATCAAATTAGATTGAATCAATACGAAAAATTTGTTCTTAAGTTTTATAAATAGGGATCGCGCCATGAAAAAACAAAAAAAAAGAAGTGTTTTCAATTACACACACACCTACGACTGCAAACCCAAACCTGCTCATCCTTATTGTTATCCACACGACAGATCACCCCATCACCATCCATCAACGCTGTATCTCTCTCTCGGACACATCATAGCCTTGCCGACCATCCTCTCTCACGCAGCTCCAACATCCACAACAGCTACAGCAGACGTGGTTAAGCCCCACACCACTCGATCACTATCAACCAACTCCAACGCCCAATCCAATCCACACTAAGCCGCATTCATAACAGCGAGCGCCACACCCACGCAACCTCCAAACAGCAGCCCCCATCTCTTACATACGCAGTAGCCCAATCCCAACCGACAGCACGATCTCTCTCTCTCGCCTAATTGATAGCCCACAAACCTAAACACTAACATAACAACAAACCCCGAGCACATCGAGCACCAACCGATTGCATCTGTTTCATTCGGCCACATGCTATCGCGTCGACCACTTCACCAACAGCAAGTGACATCAGACAACAACAGCATCCACGATCTCTTTTGCCAACCGAATCTAACTCCCACAGTCACTGCAACAGTCCTCTTCCTCCCTCAAGCACATCCGCTGTAGCACCACACGCCAAACACACTGTGATAGTCACTACTTTAACCAAGATACACTACGCGCGCCACTATCAATTCACTATTACTCCCTGATAAGCATGACATCACTAAAGCCCCTTCGTCACTGAACAACCCCAACGCCACTGTCCATCGATACTCGATCTCTCTCTCGCTATTGTCCTACGTCCATGCCCCACAGCGCTAACAGCAAACTCTAGACGTACAACAGAACACACTTGCAAGCCGCTCCATCTCCAGTCACTCTCTCTTGCCCACACACGACAGCCCCTATCCAACATAGCGCGACTAGTCCCGCACTTCACTCTGCAAGCTCCAGTCATCTGACCACCAACGCTTCATCCACGCCAACAACCACAAAGCACAGCAAACAATCGAATAGCAGCTGCCAACAACACCAATCTCGAATCCCCTTTTGAACAGCAACCCACCATCTTTTACCCAGCAGGACGCCAACTAATTCCATCCGCCCATCCTCCTTCGACCCCGCCACAGCAACCCAATAGCGACATAGAACACAACACAAACCCAATCAGATGTCCTCAACCCGCACCCAACTCCTATCAGTCCAATCTCTCCTTTTTTTTTTAGTTTCAGTAATTATTATTATTTTTTGTTTATTTAATGATTAATTTAGTAGTTGTTAGTATTAGGTCTATAAAATTTCTCGATTAGGAAAATTGTTGTTTTTTAAAAATAAAAAAGATAATAAATCATTTTCAAAGTTAGGACTTTTGGGTAAGATAAAATAGTCAAGAAATTAGGATCATTTAGATTTTTTCAATAAAACTAAATTGACAAAAAATGTAAACTCGGTAGGTTTTTAAAATAAAAAAAAAAACAATATACTAAAGTTTTAGAATGAATTATGAATATTTGATCTTACTAGCTAGTACATAAAAATATGTAAAATTTTAGTTTTTTTTTTATATTTAAAAAATAATAATTTAAAAAAATAAGCCTAATTTTGGAAAAAAATGATAATGCTACCTTAATAAGTAGCTCTCGAATTTGGAAATCTCTAACTTTTATCAATTTAAAGTCGAAGACCACCCAACTTTAGTCAAGTAGCAATTCTAAAATATTTTCAATTAAAAAAAATAAAATTTTCCATTTTCTCTAGTCGAAGATTAATTTTAAATGGAATAGGGTTTAGTGTTAATAAAAAAATAAGAAATGAAATTAATAAAAAAATAAAAAATTTAGACTCAACAATAGCTAGTCCGAGAGGATGATCAACCACATTGGGACTGAAACTCCTACGGGAGGCAGCAGTAGGGAATTTTCCGCAATGGGCGAAAGCCTAGTGAAACACAAAATAGATAAATCATCAAGAAAAAAAACATTTAAATTGAAATTGAAAAAAGAAAAAAAAAATATTTCTTACATAAATTATGGCGACTAACTTTAAATTACAATGCAAAATGCTTAGATTGTGTTTTGGTGGTCAAAAAGCATAAGAAGTGTAGTAATAATGTCAACAATAATGTTAAGAGAAAATTATTTACAAAACAATCTTTAATATTGAAAAATAGTATTATCAACACACCAATGTAGATTAGTTTTTGAATATTGTAGATTTGTTAAGAGGCTATGTTTTTAATTTTTCCAAATAGTTAAGTTTTAAGAGGTTATGCAAACAACTTTTTACTTTTTTATATATTTGTTTTTTTTCTTTCATTGGTAATTAATTTTGAAAAATCTAAAAAAAAGTTTATCCTTACACACTAAAATGAGTATTTAAGAAATATATGTTAACTTGGCCATATATTATATATTTTTATTTTCAATAGCTTCAGAACCCATTTATCCATCAACTCAATTATTTGTTTTACTATTAGTTAGATTTATTAAATAATAGTTCGTAAAAGTTTTATTTAGATTGCCATGCAATAACGATAAAACTAAAAACTATCAACATCTTTATATACAAAATATTTGATTTTATGTTGGTTATGACCAAACAAAAACAAGGAAATTAAGTCCAAACAGTAAAGTGTAGTTGATTAAATTACACATATAATGCCAAAAATGAAATGAGAAAAAAAGAAATAGAAAGACTAATGCCCAAACATATAGTGATTAATGATCTTACATGGACCCCCATTTGGCATAGTTGGCCATTATTTACTTTCTAATCTAAATTCTAATGAATTGATTTTATTTTATAAGTTAATGTTTGATTTGTAACTTTTGGGATATATAAGAGGAAAAAAGAAACCTTAAATCGTGTTGTTCGCAAAATAATTCTATAACTAAAACTACTTTTATATTATTGAACAAATTTCAAATTTTTCTTCACTTACATTTGATGGTACAAAAATTTTGGAACATGAAAAATGAAACCTGTAAGCCAAAACCACTCGTTATCGTTTACTTCCAATCACTACTTTATAACCACCTAAACATTATCAGTTTACTACTATCATCATTAGTGCCATCATCATTGGTATTGCTATATCGCCTTCGCTACGCTAGTGCAATAATACCATCAAGTAACTATCGCAATATTATTGCCATACCACTACCATTCAAACCACCACAAGTACACCACTTTTCATACATCGTTATCGCCTCAAAAACCTTGTATGCTACTGCGATTACACTACATCAATACTACTACTATCATAACTTCACCACCACCATTGCTACAATCGCTATTTTACTAAAATCTTCGCTACACTACATCATCATTGCCATTATTGCCCTTATATAGCCATCACCGTAATATCACCATTATCGTCACCACTAGAAAAATGCATACTACTATACATAAGTTGCAAGGAATTAATGATATTTTTTATATTAACATAATGGTGATGTTACAATCATAGTGGTGGCAACATCAATGATTATAGTAAGATAGTAATAAATTGAGAGATGTAGTTAAAATGAATACATTATAGCATAGTTCTAATTATTAAAACTGTGATTCTAGTATAATACATGTTCATAAAAATAATATACAACATATATGAAAATATCGTGTGTACTTGGTATGCCAAACACAGTACAACAAACTTCTATTGTACCATCTCTTCATATTGTGCTGCATTGTTTTCCTTATCATATATCGTATTGGAAACCAAATATCGTATAACATATATTTACAATAATGCTTTATGGTTTATTTAAAATTTGTGTGAAATTTTGTATCTAAATTTTACACAAATTTCACTTATGATCATTAAAGGTGTGTAAATAAGGTTTAGTCCACAAGCTAACCCGTTTAACCTACTTTTTAAACAAGTTTGGGTTGACGTATTTTGGCTTGTTTAAAAAACGCGCTAAATGAAATAGCTATTTTGCTTCGATTTTTTTTATATACATAGAAATATACAAAAAATGGAAGATTTAGGTTTAGTTACAAGTTTATCTATTATAAAAGGTATGATGGTCTCACCAATGAATTTCCTCATTGGATTCCCTTGTATAGAATTGCAAACAGCATTATTGGTTCACATCAACATTCCCTACTTATCCGACCGTTGCTGAGTAGTTTTTTGATATCAAACAGGCTTTTCCAAAAAGTAATTTTAATGTGGTAATGGGACTAGCACCGAAGAGAAGTAAATTGCCTACAAAGAAAATTTAGTCAAGTTTAGAAATGTATGGGTATATATAAATACGAGCACAAGCAGTGATAGTAGCAGCCAATTGAATAGCCAACATCTTAGGAGGTTTTCAGTCATTGTTGTTAATAAAGCTACAATTGTGATGATGCAGTGCCAATGATGACTTCCTACTTCGATTTAGGGATAGGCTAAAAAGATGTCCCTGTTCATGTTAAGGAAATTTGTAAGAGAAATGGGATAGCATCATAGCTTCATCACCAGCTTTCTTGGCTTGCAGTCTAGTTTCATAGATGTATAAGATTAAGTCTTCAAAACTTCCCTAAAGCCTCCAATAGCACAATCAAGACAGCGTGTTAGAACATGAGTGAGTTGCTCCTTATTAGAGACTGAAATTAAATATAGTTAGAAATTCCTTTAATTAAACCAATCAAACAAATATTGATTAATATGTAATCGATTGAAGACTACTTGAAAACAGCTCATCTATTAACCCAGTTTATTTAACCTATGAGCTAAAATAAGCTTGTTTAAGTTGGGTCGTTTAACATGTTTATATCTTTAGCTCACAAGTCAACTTATTTAACTTGTTTTTTAATTAAGTTAGGGTTGAAGGTCTTTAACTTGTTTTAAAAGCAAGCCAAATGAACTCAACTCATTTAATCTGCGGGCCAAAGTAGGTTGTATCTGGTTAGCTTGTTTAATCTACTTGCACAACTTGATTATCAACCAACTCAATTGAGGATAGAAATGAGGTGTAAACAATTTAAGTACCAAAAATCGTTAGTAAGATATGGTGCTAGGTATATCCAATTTGGAACCAAGAACTCTTAATTCTTCTAGCTATTTACAAGTTGTATGTCTTCATCTGAACTTACAATAGTTGCTACTATTACTACTTGAAAGCTTGCTTAGTTTTATAGTTGTTATGCATATGAGCTTTATCTAGCAATAATTTTCCCTTTATATTTATATCGTTACATTGCTTAATTGTTCACCAAAGGAAGCAACATTCTCCATGCATTTCTTATAGATATGTGAAAGAGATATATGGAATAATTATATCTTCGAAATTTATCTATAAAAACCACCACGTTCATTTAATTGTGTTTGAGGATGCAACATATTAGAGCTATTTAGATCCATTACATTTTGCTTAAATAAGGTTCATGAAAGATAAGGCTTGTTTTGATTCCTATGATTTCGTTCAATTTGGAATACGATTTTGGGATTTTAAGGCTTCAATGATTTAGAGTTTTAAATTTGCTTTATGATTCGGTTTTGAGAAACGAAGATGAAAGACAGTAATCGGCCTTCTTTCTTTATTTGAGGTTTTCTATTTTTTCCCAATTTAGCGACTCAATAACGTTTACTAAATGGATGAAAATATGACTGTAATATGTTAAAATAAGCCAAGGGTCTATGTAGACCTAGGCGGCGGTTCGGACTGGCTTTGAACTGTCGATTCACGAGTCGCGGCCATGGTGAACCGTAACCTACTCATAAGCCGGCGGTTTAGGGGGCCCAATGGTGTTTTTTTTTTTCCAAGGCTTTACATAATTTTTTTCCCTTTTAGCCTTATTGATCCTTCAATCGGTTTTTTTTTTCTTTCATCCATTTATAAAGTATACATTAAAAATTGGAAAAATAAAATAAAATACAGAAAAGTTTCTTACAGTATGAATACTTAGTCTAATTTAATAGAGTGAAGTGGTCAAAAGGAAAATATTTTTTACTGTATTTTACGATTGCCCGAAAGGTTCATACGTATCTGTTAATCGGAATCAAATCGCTGTAGTTCAATTTGGATTTTTAGAAAACCTTTAGTTTGTTGATTAATTTTACATTTTGCAAAAAGAATTCAAGTGTACGTGATTATCCAAGTTAAATTTTTTAAAGTAAAGTAATTTTATTGGGTCATAATTTAAAAAAACCTAATGTTATATCACCACTTTTAGGAAAATCATGCCATTTAGTTTTTTTTTTTTTTAACAATTGGGCAAAAGGATTTTTCTACGTAATAAAACTTTTTCGTAAAGGGTGAAAAAAAAAACTTACTATATATCATCTTGAGATAACTGTTCATGTTCGTAAGTAAGAATGGACCTCATGAGTGAGCTTAGGCTTCCATCAGATCGATTCCAATTACTGAAGTAATCATCCTCTTCGCTTGATGTCCCGTATGGTTCTTATCATCTGTAGGTCGTCTTGTACTAATCTTTTGTGCAAGCATTTACCTCAACACTAACAACAAATAAGGAGACTTAGCGTTAGTTAACTATCGGGCCTGCTGTGCTAAACGCTTACTCAACGGTGACCATTGAAGCTGGAGCAGCGAGTACTTCATAGGCGATGTGAGATAGCAATGGGTAGTCCCTTTTAT
The DNA here is from genome assembly GCA_024138015.1 of Lumnitzera littorea. Classification (NCBI taxonomy): domain Eukaryota; kingdom Viridiplantae; phylum Streptophyta; class Magnoliopsida; order Myrtales; family Combretaceae; genus Lumnitzera; species Lumnitzera littorea. The sequence goes on along the minus strand of JAMXBB010000011.1, from coordinate 12,426,425 downwards.
ACCTTTGCCACTAGTCTAAAATATTGAAGTCCTTGATGGAGATATTCTTAGAAAACTCAAAATTCGTATTAGTATAGTACTGCGTCTCAAACATTGGATTACCAAGCTGTTGCCTCTTCAATTTTTGTATCAGTAACTACTTACTCATAAATGAGTAATGTCGCTCCTTGGTGGGTGGCAAAAAAGAGACTAATGATTAGCCACCGTACTGACTTTGGTAGTAGTTAAGCATCTTCTCTATGTTGGTTGCCACTATCGATAGTTTTGCTATGCTTCCAAGCTATATACGTCTTGAAAATCCGTTAGATCTTAAATATAGCCATAATAAGTTTTCAAATACATTAATAATAATTTTACTTTACAACGAGGGTTTAGAATAGTTACTACGAGATAAATATGAGGAATTTCTTTATAATAAGTTAACTACTTCAATGTCATATCGTATATGCATGCGTGTAGGTTTAGGTCCTCACGAGTCTAAAGTAACACGTTAAGTATACTGACGGCTAACATAACAAACAAGCGACATTAGGCTTATAAACTTATGAAAAATTCTTAGTAGCATCATAAAAAACTTTCAAAACTTTTAGTAACTGAATACAAATATCCCAATTATTAGGGAAAATGTCAACTCACTGCATATTGTACATAGCGAAGTCACACAGCAATTCGCTGTAAGAAACTGTGCTATGCAACAACTCATAAGTCGAGTTCCAGTGATGTTGCACATCCATTTTAAACTTCCAAGGCCTTTTCTCGCGCTCCATGCAAAAATTCCTCCACTTTTTGTAAAGGGATGACCTGTTTATTATGGTCTTGATGATATTCTTGATCAGAGCTATACCGTTGTGCAAAGTTACAATGTCATTCTTGATACACAAGTTAAGAATATGACATGCACAACGTATATGGAAAAAAAAAATCCCCCTCAACACTGGTTGACAGTAATTTTGCAAAATCAACAGTTGCATTATCAAAACCAATAAAAAAAAATTTCTTCACTAATCCGTACTCATTTAGAATTTCTCTAATAATTTTATAAATATTTTGCGCCGTGTATCGATCGTTAAATAATTTTAAAGCCAATAGTCGTTTATTAAGTTGTTAATTATCGTCCACCTAGTGAACAGTAACACCCATATAAGAATTATTACTAAAAGAATCCATTCATATATCTACACATATGGACACTTACGTATCGAAAGAAGCAAAGTTACTTGTGAGCTCCCTCTTACCTTTGTAGTAGGGCTCTTACGTGACTCAAGTTAACATTCTACGGCTAAGCTATTGCAAGCTGGGGTTGAATATCTCTTGCTTGTATCGATTATGCCACTCTGATGTACCCGCATTGAATGAGAGGTGCATGTTTGCTAGGTACTATGCCAGCTATACTTATGTCTCTCTTCATCATACCTCATGGGTGGGTCGGGTAGGGTGGGGGTCATTATGACAGGCCAATTTTTTTTTTTTTTTTCCGACAGTTCATCGAGGCGGGTTAGCTTAGCCTCTATTGAGCCAGGCCGGTTTCACGATTCAAAACCAGTTTATGCCCGGGTTTAGGTCAATGTGTGTAAATAGAAGAATAATTATTTTTCTTTAGTTGTTGTGTAAGAGTGATTATTAAGAAAACTAAAGCATTAACTATTTACAATTGGAAAATTAACTAATTCTAGTAATCCCTTTCTATAATCACATTATATTCTATTAAATTGATACTATTGAAAAAATCAAATGATATTTTATAATCGTATGACTCTTTAATATGAAATTCCTCAATCAATACTTCATTTTTTTTAGGTAAAATATGAAGCAAATTGTTGGCAAAAAAAAAAAAAAGGTATGAAGCAAATTAAATGCTATTACCATATCTCTAATTGTATATTAACAAATATATTTATTTTGTATTACTAAAATTATATATTTCTTCTTTTTTTTTTCTTTCATGCATTTTCAAACTATTTATGTATTGTTCTTTTTTTTTTATTTCATAAAACAATAATCATATATATAATTTGATTTAATAATTGTGTTATATTTTAAATTTCATTATACCATTGTATTTATTTCATACAAAGGCAAAGCAATTGTCTGCTTGTGGTTTACTAAAGGCAACATCATTCCCACGTGCTTTCCATATAGATATATGAAAAAAGATATGGAATAATTATGTTTTTAAAATTAATCCATAAAAAACCATGACGTTCACCTAATTCTATTTGAGAATGTAGTGGATTAAAGCTAGTGTTGTTTAATCTGGCAACTCGATGTGGGGATTTAAGGTTTTGCTGGTTTAGAGTTTTGAATTTACTTTATATACAGTGTTTGAGAAATGACGAAGAAGGAGAGTGATCGGGTCCCTTTTTTCATTTGAGTTTTTCTATTTCTTTTCCAATTTAACGACTTAATAGCATTTACTAAATGGACAAAATATAGTTACTTAAAATGTAAAAATAGGAAAACACATGTACATTAATGAAAATTAGTGAAAAAATTTATTATACCTATCTTGGAGAAAGGGACACGGATGTTGCCTCTCTCTTTTTCTTTTCCTTTCCAGAAAAATGCCTAAATTACATTAGTTGCTCAAAATTAACTTCATGACTATCTACGTTAATGCAACTATATCTCTGTAAAAAAAAAAAAAGAAGAAGAAGGAAAGAAAAACCCATAACTCCCTGACCTTATTCTCACTTTCACCCATGTCCAGTTACTCTTAGAAGTCGATTTTCTCCACTTGTACACCTCTTTTATGTGGCTACCCACATTCTTTCTTTACTGTTAGCTACACAAAAAGATATAATGTTTTTTTTTTTTTTTTTTTTACTTATGATTTTTGACACTAAACATGCATGTAGGCGAGTTGCATGTATTTTAAAGTTTTTTTTTTTTTGAATTTTAATTTAAATTTCACCATAACTTTTTACATATAATACTATTGAAGTTTTTTCAGAAAATATTTTGATGATAATGAATGACCTATGCGTTTCATTGACAATGCTTCTTGGTGTTTTAGCAAGTATATGCATAAATGAGTAATCCAAATAAGCACGTTTAGAATACATAAGACAAGTAACTAAATCAAAAGAAGGGTCCAGTCTCGTAGAATTAGAACAGGAAAAAATAAAGAAGATGAAGAATGAGAAGAACAAATGGAAGGATCAATAAAGAGAAGAATTAGAAGCTACAATGGTCAAAAGAACATTAAGAAGGAGTTCGAATTAGAACAAAAATCACAAGCAAAAGCATCTAAAATAAAATTACAGTAATATTAAAGGTCCCAAAAGATACGCGATCTTCACTAAAAACAAAAGATAGTTTAGGAATAGTAGCACAGAAGCAAAGTCTAGTCAAAAGCGAAAAGCAAAATATTATCCCAAAGAAGCATTAATTGGAAGTGCGCGACAACAAGGAAACAAATAATCCAACACTGCGGAATGGATATGATTGAATAAGAATAACATATCTATTCATATCGTGTGAAAATTCAAAGGGAACAATAATGGTTAAAATAAAGTTTAAATAGGCAATTCCACAATTCAATGATTATTCAAGGAAAGATATTACAGTTTTATAAGGAAGCAAAGTTCATGGCAGGCGAAGCATGTATTGAAGATATGGAAAGCAGATGTATCTGCAACTATAAGGAGATTTCAATTTAAACAGCTATTTCCAATTATGAAGCAATTGGAGTGTTGAAGAAAAGTATAAAGAACACTCCTTTTTTTCTTATTATTATTATAAAACAAAAATGGAAAATAGCTAAGAGTCTGGGGCCTTGAGCTATAGTAAAAGAAAAGATGGACTGAAAAAGAGGATGGGGGTATACAAATCTCTAGGATTAAAGCAAATCCCCTTCCTAGCTTGGGTAGCTACCTAATTAGCATACGTGTTGGCGCTATGAAAAAAAAATAAACTTAAAAAAACAATAAAAAAAGCTGTCTTTTAAAATGTGGATGTTTCTAATCAAGTTCCTATAATTCCATGCATAATAGTTCAGCTTCAACAAGCTGTGATAAATCAACTGGTTATGTGTTTCCACTTCAATCCTTTGCTATTGCTTTTTTTCTTATAGAATCAAAACTTGCCTTCTTACCTCTTCTCAAGCTTGTTCAACATTCATAAAAGCTTATCGATGAGATATAACATCAAGGAATTCTCCATCGAGTCTCTAGCAATCACTCCTATCCCTAAGGTTTTTGAATTTAAGTTTATAGAAGCATTACAATTAAGCTTTATAAAATTTGTAGCTCGCATCTTCCATGTCCTGCCATCTTCTGTTGCCACCCTACATGGAAAAGTTATATCTGCAGCTGTTGAAGCGAGATAAATTGAAGCTCTATCTACAATACAAATCTCATAATTCTCTATTGTGGCGCTAGTTGAAGAGACTGCAGCTGCAACACCTAAGTAGATTGACTCTCTACCAATAGCAGACATCATGCTATGGACTGTTGCAGCATAAATTGGAGAGACGTTTGCTACTGAATTTGAGTGGACCAAGACACTATCAACAAAAGGCATCACGTCATTCATTTTGCCTTCTTAGATGATGACAAAATTGATCAGCATTAGGATGGGAATTTTCCAATATGCATCCGCACCTGCACTTCCAAAGGAGCTAAAAAATTAGAAAGATATTTCTAAAAAAGACTCTCCAATCCTCTTGTAATAATTGACATTTAGAAACAACATAATGTAACCAGTCAATAAAGTGTGTCATATTGAAGGAATCACTTCTTAAACCCAATGATTAAAACTAAATATTTCTAGACCAAGGACACTAAAAGAATGGATGTATAGCAGATTCATTTTCTCTATAAAACTAGCAACTAAGAGAAGAGACACAATTCTTGTAACGCCTTGAGAACTTAAACGGGCATTATAATCCTCCACATATTCCAACTAACCTGAAATATGTAAGGCTTCTAAGTCTACAAATCAAAAAGCAATAGAGAATTATACCACAATAATACATAAAAAACACAAAACAGTGAGTGGTTGCATTCACTCGTAATCTTATAAAAATTGAAATATCCAAAGACTTCGGAAGCGTATCGACTCATAATCAAATAACTGAAATCCTCAAATATAAAAAAGAGTTCATCTCCTCAAAATACAAAATCCTCAACAACTCATAAACCATTAGTAAAATAGATAATACCCCATCCTAATCATCATAAAAGTAATGGTACTTGACTCCATCCTTCTCTTAAATATCATCGACATATGTCTCCTCATAAATAAGGTAGTCCTCAAATTCAGTATCTAAAAAATAAAAGAATGAGCCCAAAACCTAGTATAGGTGTACAAACATATACGTATGTCAAACCAGATTGTTCACATGCAATAATAGAATAGTACAAACTGTAGTCTATTTATCTCACATTAGGCCAATAAAACAATAGAGGGATATTTATAACCCCGTTACACTTGATCTTTACCTGCATACATAAGTGGATATATATATACGTTTTTCATTAAATCCTTTATACCTAGAAACCAGAGTCCATAACCTAATATTCTAGCTGCGTCGTCCTATGTACGAGTCCATTAGGGAATCCTCACACATGATATGTAGTTGCTACTCTAGGGATCTACCATTACGGGGCCCCTAAAGCAAACGAATCAAGCAAAATCAGCGAACCAAAGTAATTAGATCAAATATATATTTAGTCCGATTTGATTATTAATTGCTATCAAACATAAGCAACAACCAACACTATGTACCTGAAATGGCTCCAAAATCGAATACAATACTCAGATCTCAAACCTCAACAAGGAAAACTGAATACCACAAATCTAAAAGAAAACAAATAGCATGTTAACCCTTAAGCATTCTAAAACTAAGTCTTACCTAGGAGTTATCTATAAGCTTATAATTTATTCAATTAAAGTTCCGAAAGAAATCATTGAGTTAGATAATAATAATATAATACGATTATGCCAAAAAGTCAATATAACTATATTAGATAACTTACTTAGTAAATCGTAAGGTACATAATATAAATATATATATATATATTAATCAATATTTATAAAAGAAAGTATAAGATAGACACATGATTAGAGTATCGAATAATATAAATTATCGAATCAATATGGTAAATAAATAATACATACTTACTTGAAAAATAGTATGATTTGTAAAAACTTGTAAGGAATGACATAAAATAGTCATGCTATGTATAATATGGTATGCCAAACAGATACATAATGCTAATGTGAGAAAGTAATTAGATCACAAAAACGTCGATAACAATAATAAATCTTACTAATAATAAAATAGATTTGTAGTATACTAAATCGACATTTAGGACTTTTGTATAAAAATACGATTATTAACATAACCTATAAATAAATATAAATTAGTAATCCACTTGAATGCAATAGAAAACAAAAAATTGACCCCAAAATATATATCTATAACTAATAATCCGAAATATAACAAAATATACTTAACAATGACTCTCATATAAAATGACATTATATAACATGATAATCAATAATTTAAAAGTAGAAATCAAATACTAAAAATACTTAATTCAACACTATCAATGGAAATAATCAATAAAATGATAATAATAAGATATACATTATAAGTACGGTACCGAATACGAAATAAAAAATAGCTCGCAACGTTAAATCGAGAAGAGAATCACCAGATGGGCATGAGTAAAAACCTAAATAAACAATAAGGCAAAAATTATAATTCGTAAAATATTATAACCAAATAATTGATTAATAACATTTATGGGATTTACTTAAAACATGAGAAAACGGAAACAACCAGCTTAACCGTCAAGGAGAGACCCAAATGAGTTAATAGGAGATGGTTTTCTTTTAGTGGATTGAGCTGAAAATGCTAATAGCTCTTAGGTGTAGGTGAGAAACTGAGACGGTGAGATGGGGTCTAATTGTTCAATTAAGAATGGGAAAATATCGTATTGCGAGAGAAGAATTAAGAGAGCTTGGTAATAAAATGGTGGCTACAAGTTGAATTTAGGGAAGTGGGATCCGGTTTGTGTTGATTGAAGGATTGGGTAAAGTGAGAAATGAGCGGGGGACAAGTAATGATTAGAAGAAAGGAGATGTAATGATGAGAGAGAGAGAGTGTGGGTATGATTTATGAGGGTGAGAGGGGGAAGAGGATGTGCCGAGATAGAGGACAGACGAGAAAGAGAGAGTTAATGAGAGAGAAGAGAACGGAGACACGGGAGAGATAGAGAATGTCAAGTGATGGGATGGCGGAGAGAGAAGACAGACGAAAAGATAGAGAGAGGGCAAAGGAGAGAGGGGAGAGATAGAGGTGACGAGGGAACGAGAATGAATAGGGGGATAGGGTGGGGTTGGAAATGATGAGGGGGACCTTACAAAAGAGAGGAAGTCAAGGGTGGGGGATTGCCGGGAGAGAGGAAATAGTGAAGGGGGGAGAAGGAGGGTGAAAGTTGGGAGAGAGAAATTGTGGCTAAAAAAAGAAAGGGTTTAGGGTAGGTTGTTTTAAGAACTTTTCGAATATAGGGTAGTAGTTTTATTTAGAAAAGGAAAATAAAGAATTAATTATTATAAGAGAATATATATATACAGCATAAGATGATAACTTTTTATATAAAAAAATCGAAATGTAAAATATTAATAAAATTTGTTATATCTTATACATAAAATATAAAATTTAATATATTTATCAAGTACATAAAATAGGGATTTTAGAATAATCAAATTAGGAACCTTAATTTAGATTTGTAACGATACTAACTTAAGGGATTTTATGATTTAAATAAAATACTAAACTAATCAGGGTGTTTCAATTCTGAATAAAAAGATTGGCATTAGTGGGCAAAGCATTATGGCAACACTTCCATATGTGATGTTTAATCTTAGGTTCAACATTGATATTCCATAAGATTTCCCACATATTATTTGCTTTAATAAATTGGTCAATATCCATATGTTGGTTTATGCCATTCTTTTCCTCCAATCTCTAAAATATCCTGATTTAATTAAATATTCCCTATTCCTCTCAAAAGGCCAAATTAGCCTATCTTTGTCACAATAGAAAGTGGAATAGAATTTATAGCCTTGAGTTTGTGATATAGAATGCATTGTTTGATACACTCCAAATTCCACTTTCTATTATATTCATTAACAAGATCAAGAACTCTCAATATATGATAACTTCAGCTATTTATGGTTAGATGAAAGCTTGAAATCTTGACAGCCTAAAACCCATGGCTTAGTCTACACAGAAATTTGGTCTCCCTTCCTAACATTCCAACAACTGTTATCCAAAATAACTTATTTTCCATAATGTACGCTATGCCAGCACCAAGAGGCATGGCCTCCGGTTTTTTATGATAGAAAATCAGAGTTAGGGAAATAAATATTCTTAATCACCCTTACCCAAATAGCATCTACATTCTTAATAATTCTTTAAGCCAATTTTGCTAGCATAGCATTGTTAAATGATTCCAGGTCCTTCAAACCTAAACCTCTTATGTTCTATGGGTAAGCTATATTCTTCTATGACTTCCAATGTACTTTTCTCTTATCATTAGCACTACTGTCATGCCTCGAACGGAAAGAGTCGAAACAGTCCCATTGTGTAAACTAATATAAGATAGAAGCTAACCTCATAACAGTTATCGTAGATATAGCTTATACAAGGCACACAAAACTCAACCAACCTGAAGGGTCTAGCAAGATACCTGTTATAAGTAAAACCCATGGTATTTCCTTAAAAATATTTACAAGAAATCTCATAATACATAATTATAGTACTTAGTTTTATTTACATAACAACATTTACATTAAAATAGTGCATTTTTAAAATATAGTTTCATAAGTCATAGGTTTTAACATACATATATACATACACTTCAATAGAAAACTAACAGTCACTTAGGGAGACTTGTTAATTTTCTCAAAAGACTTGGACTTTGCAAGTGTTCTAGTTTTAATAGGCTTCATATATCTGCTCACTTCCCAACCCTTCGTAGATTAACTTTTGGTTGGTTATATCGTTGCATCTTTATTCTTTAGTTGATATCTACAACAAAATTTATAGAGATGCAAGCACAATTAGCTTAGTAAGCGAGACGAAAATAGAAGAGTGCAATAAAAACATAAACAAAGTAATTAATTTAATGAAATACAATGTGGTCAACCAATTATATGAAACATAGCACAATGTTATCCAAACCATTGTAAGATTAGAGAAATTTCATTTGCTCTTACCTGGATTGAGAAGTTTTAATGCGACTCAAATAAGATCAAACGCAAGCTTATATAATAGAGAACACCCTTCTTTCTATACTACCTTCGAACTACAACCTCCAACCTTATTGTGACCTTCTCTTTTATCACTTGATTTGACTAAGGGTAAAGAAAAGACAATTTTTGCTATCCTCATCAAAGAGGTCAGTGTTTGGCCTGACATACCTAATCATTCCCCTAATGAGTTGATATGCATGTCTAGTTAAGTTAACGGTTAGATTTTTATTATTTTCCATTTAAGGGTAACAAAGTAAGTTTAAACCAACCAACAATTTGCTATCAAGCAAAGCAATATGCCAATGAGTTTAACTCCTGTTATAAAATTGATATGCCGTAGCCAAAGCTGATAAGTGTAATGGTATCAAGGTGAGTCCAAGCTTATACAAAAGCTTGAAAACAAAGTGGGAAAATGCACGTAAAACAACGATAGTAAAACAAGCAAACCCTCTAATGGCTTTAAGGATATGATGCACTAGGGATCTTCCAATAACTCATAAATCCATTTGACATGACATACGAGTTGCTCTAATGAGGATACTTGCTATCTAGCCTTGCTTAAAGGTTAAAATAAGAGTAAAGTATGTAATGGGGAACAATGCTCGTGAAAAAGAGAAGTGTATATTCAATATTCTAAGATGTGATGATTGTATGATTGCATTACAATGGGGTATTTATACTCAGGACATTAGGTCATTTTACCAAAAATGGAAAAAAAAAACTAAAAGGTTAGTATTTAAAAGAAGTAATGTACAAAGAATAACAAATGGTACAATTGAAAATATGACAAAAGTGAGTATCTTGTACAAAGGATTATGTTACATAGTTACTTGGACACGTGACTCCTTGTGGATTAATGGCTTTATAATATCCTAAAAATCAGCAATTAAGACATGCACATCTAAATATTAGGGTAAAGTACTGTTTTTCTATTATCAGGGTCGACAATCGATTTAAGGCCTTTAAGAAAGTAACTTGATTAGGCTAAAAACTTATAAGAAACATGACAACCTTAATTGAGGAATTCTCGTAGGTTTGGAAGTAAAAATTATAATAAAATATTAAGAATATAATCAAAGTAGTCAATATTTACTTTATATAAGCTCCTAAAGTCACATTTATGGTAACCATACTCAAATTTAGGACTTTTAGAAGAACTTCTTCGATTAAGTCCAAACTTTACGATTAAGTTAGAAAAGTTAGCTAAAGTGACCTAGCAAAGTTAAATTTTAAAAATAACATCCTAAAAATCTAATTTTAACTTTAGAAGTATAATTATTCAATATAGCATAAAACTTGTCAATACCCTTAAAATCGAGCCTAAAATGTGACAAAGTCTTAGAAATAAGTTAATTAAGCTATAAAAGAAAATAATACAGCATGATAGACTACATGAATATATATATATATATATATTTATGAATATACCCAATGTATATAATAAATATAATCATAAATTAACTCAAAAGCTTAAAAATATATAATATGTAATGCCATGTAGCTCTGATCTACTAACTTTTCAGTAGTTTATATATTTCATAAGAAAATATATTTAAAAGTTAGGTTAATAAGTATAAAACGGTTTATACTAATGTTATTAGTATTCACAAGAATATGGATCTTAACAATAGAATAACGAGTATGATAATATCACTAATGACAGGAGATAATATGTAAAAGTAATTGAATTAGTATAGGCTTAGTTAACTGGATATCTTCTTTTTATTAGATTGATTGGAAGTATTCATAAGTGTGAGAATATCTGAATTATACCTAGATATAGATATATAATTTTATAAAGCAATAAGAAACTAATTGAAAAATTTAATACTTGAGACACATTCCATAAATTATGATTTATAACAACGTTTGTGGAATTAAGTAGAACCCTCATGACTAGGTAATAAAAAATAAAAATAATTAAAAGAAGTAATTGTATAGATTTAATATTTCAAGTTACGCTCATTTATATGAAATTTTTTTAGAAATATTAAGTTTAATCACTATGGCGTAGAGTTTCGTAATTTTAGATATAATTTATGATAAATTTTTTTTAATATCAACTATGTAATTTTAATAATTAATATTAGTAAGTAAAATATCATATAAAATGTATATAAATAAGTCCAAAATAATTAATATAACTTAACTATATATATATTACTAATATTTTTACTAATAATTATGTCAAAATTCATCCGAAATAACAACATATGGGAAAAAAAGAAATTTAAGATTATAAATAATATTTATGGTGAAACGATAGAATATGCTTTAAATATCCTAGAAATTTAGATAAGTATGAAATTAAATATAATAAATTCACCAAAATATCTTTAAAAAACAATATATATATATATATATATATATATAAATCATCGCCTTTTAGCCAAGGCAGTGAAAATTGTCGATATAATGGCTTCAAAAGCCATAATGCTTTAGACGGCATAAAAAAGAAACAAGAGGAAAAGAGGAGAGGGGAAGAAAAAGAGAGAAGGGGGAAAAGTGAGATAAAGAGAGAGAAATGGCAAGAGAGATTAAGAGAAAAAAAGAAGAAGAAGAAGAAAAAAAAGGGACTATAAAACTTAATTTTTCGGTATCCAATACTTTTAAGTACCCTCATTTCTATAATTATATGCATTGTCTCTGAGTTGTTGTCGGTAGTTGTTTGAGCTTTGCATGTATGAGGCTTGCAAAATAATATACAATGAAGGGATGCCGATGGATTATTCAGCGTGGCTACTCTGCTGCTTAAGTTAGCAATGAGCTCTTGGTAGTAGCAAATAATGTAGGAAAATGTGCAAGCTTGATGTGTCAAGTCTAGAGAACTTTACTGTTAGGTGATGACATGGTATTTTTAGGGGAGTGGAGCCAGCAGTTGAAGGTTAGTTGGTGGGAAAGATCTTCTCCCACAAGTATAGGAGACTGGAGTCGTTTTGCCTAACATGTCCCACTCGTTCAAAACATGGCTGTTTCATTCTTATCTTATTCGTTCTAGTCATTGCAAGGCTTATAGGCTTGATCCATATAAGTCTAGGGCTTGGGTCTACAGGGGTAAGCCTTAGGCTACGAGACGTATCAAATAGGGTCGGGCCTGAGAGTCCCATGTCTAGAGTGCCTTGTTAATGCTTGCCTCCCCCCCCAATCTTGTTGCCAAGGCCAAGGCAAGGAAAGGGGATAAGTAAGTTGTTTGTACGTAACCGATCCAACTTAAAGGAGTTTGACCTGGCTACAGGGTCGACATGGTGGGCATATAGGTCCAAATTGGAAGCTAGCTACAGTGGAGGTGTCTGAAGCAATGGATTCTTGATCTAAAAATGTCCAAGGCTAGGTGAGCAAAAGTGCTGAAGACTTGAGCAAGGCTTAGGTTAAGGTATCAAAGTAGGATATCCTTGTAGCTCACTAGGCAAGTGCTTCAAGGCTACGAACTGGTCTATCAAAACAGTGCTCGACAAGGATTGAATGAACGTAATTGTATCATGTCTTTATCATGCTAACTTAATGGAAGTCAGATGGACCTTGAAGAAGCTTCTTATTGAAGGAACTTTTTCAAAATGTGATTTTTGCCCGCTTGTATTCCGTGCATTTAATGCGACATGACGGGTATCGTATTGTAGCAGACTAACATGTAGCTACATTCCTTTTACCTTTTAAAGGTGACCGTTTGATCAAAATACTTTCTACATGTCTACTATGTAGCATTCCAAATGATTCGAGCTTATACAGATTCCTATAACCGCCTGTGCGGCTTCCCAAGCGGTTGGCCTATAAATAGGATGATCATAAAGAGATACCACTTTTCTGCAATCTTCATGTTCAGTTATTACGAATTCTGCATTTACATTCGAACTTTCGAACTTTCTCCAAAAGCTTCCCAAGGTCTTTTGTTCCTTCTTCAAGTATTATAGTCATGTCAACCAACAAAGGTAAGACTAATTCCTCTTCGTCATCACATCTCTCTTGTTTAGAGTCTATAAGGCATGATCCCCCTTAAGTACAAGAATGCGAGGTCTTGTCACTAGCACAACTTAACAAACCTACAATGATGGGCATAGAGGTATTGGACAAGCTCAGAATCATTAATGCCATCCTTATGGATGTATATGCAAACGTTCCCTTACCCTCCCCCTAAAGGATTTGTTCTATGCTCTTAAGATGGGCAAGGAGCCTAATGGTATGAGTAGAAGCAAGCAATCTGCTCCCAGTTAGGTCATAAGCAACTTTCTTGTGGAAGCAATCCCTAGGTGGCAAATTAGGTTAGTTGGGGGATGGGCTTACCTCCAACTGCACTAAGGAAAGAAACTGTTCTATGACCTTGTAAATTTAGTCAAGGGCTGGCAGGATGATTATGTGGTAGTTGAACAGCTTTAAGAGGCAAATTTCTAAACTCGGTAGATCGGGATGGTCCATACCGAAGGTAAGAAAGGGCTTGATCTCAATGATGCTGAAGCTGCCCAAAAGATCCTAGCTGTTATGGCACTGAGACACGGCTGGGAGATTAATGCTGTGGAGATCGTGGAGAGGTATTTCCGTTACCTGATCTCCAAGCTCTTCCCTAACATGAAGAAAGCTATAGTAGAGAAATGGGCCGAAGGTATAGGTATTTCTGGTTCCCGAGCAAGTTATACTAGTGTTAAGATGCTTCCTTTAGTGCTTGTAGGTTTGGAGGACTCCCTTGGCCATGCCAGTCAAAGCGATGTTTTGTGAATCATATTTGTAGTTTTTTTTTTTTTTTTGTTTGTTTGTTCTTGTTTTCCTTTTCTAAATTATGATTGGATTTCTTATAGGCAAAAATTTGGCCCCAAGAATGCTTCATCCATCTGTAAACAACCTAATGAGTTGCCATTAGGCAAGAATGAGGGTAGATCTACCGAGAAGCAAGATCGTAAGCTAAGGCTAGGGCTTGGGGAGACTAATTGGGCATGGCTGAAGTTTGTTCCCTAAGGGGTTCCTATCGACATTCGGGATTAGCCCATAGATGCAAAGCCTTTGCGTGTGGCTCTGCCTACTCCTGTCTTCGTCTATTTTACCAAACCCATCGTCACGAGAGATGAAGGTGCCGAAATAGAGGGGCTCGATATACAGATGCTTTCCCCTCCGAGGGTGAAAGGGAAGAGATTGAGGAAAGGGTCGCCCTTCCTGAAGCTGTTGGCTAGAAGCGCAAGGCTCTTGAGATATCCAGGGAGCTAGGTTTTAGAGCGAAAAAATAAAGGCCCATGATGAGGGCGCCTTTGAGCAAGGGAAAGTGGAATGAGTGGCCTATGGTTCATCCCTATCAAAGATTCAATGACATGAGGGACACATTTTTTAAAGTCCTCAACAATTTTAGGTTGATGAGGATAGGGTCAAACTCATTCCAAGAAGTGCCATACGCTTCCTGGGAAAAGGAGCTCTTGAGGGGAGCCCACGAGTCGGAAATGAAAAGGGTTCGGGGGAAGCTCCTTAGGTGGAAGTAGGAGGTTCGTGCCAATGATCTAACGCTATGGTACCGGACGCTTAGCTACCAGGATTCGATAAGGTTTTATACCCCCGGTGATTGGGCTATCCTCGAGGGGCTTGTAAGCCCCTATAACCAGCTACTCGGGGTTTTGATTGGCTCAAAGATTTGATCAAGCCTAAATTATCAAGTAAAACTAGAAGTATTAATAAAAAAGATCCCGTAAGTTTGAATTTAGGAAAATAAGTAATAAAATAAAAAGATATAAAATTTCCAAATTTTAAGTATATTACTTGTTATTTATCGAAAATGCATAAAATGCATTTCGATAACTAAGGAATCGCTAAAGATAAATTATATGTACACTAAAAATCATGAAATAACTTAAATAATATTTAAAAGTATTTATTTATATCATTTATATATTTACATATGGGTAGAAATACACATAATTACTTAAAATACGCTAAATAGGCTAAAATAATGTTAAATAATTAAAGAAAATACATGAATAATTAAGGAAAAATCAAGAAAAATGAAGAAATCTCCAGAATTGAGGCGTAGTAGCTTGGGAGTAATTAAATAAAAGCAACCAATTAAATTACAGCAAATAGAAAATAAGAAAAAGAAGGGATAAGACAATTGTCTAATCAATTTAATGCACAATAATTTCTTTGGAGCTCTATAAATACCTAAAAAATTACGGAAGCTCATTTGGTTAGTTTGAAGAGTAAGAAAAATAGAGAGAATTGAAATATTATGTGTTAGGATTAATTTTAAAAAAATTACTCAAATCTATGCAATTAGAGCCTTAGTAGAAAACCAACACCCAACGAGCACCTGGGAGTGGATGGCTACCATCACCACATGGTGGTAGTAGCACTTAGACCGGCCAACAAGGCTACGGCGGCTTGCGGTAGCTGAAGTCACTAGTTTAGGTGAGTTCAATTTCTAAACCTAATTTTGTGTAATTTTGTAAAAATATTAAATATTATTAGAAAATTATGAAATTTGTTATTTTGAAATATTTAATTATTTAGATTTAGAAAAAAATTTATTTTGATGAATTTATGTCTAGAAATATATCGTCCTTAAGAAATCATGCAAAATCAAATATATTTCGAATTATAAATAAATAGGCTTAGGAGTGTAATTTTGGACTCAAAATTTTTGTATAGACTACTTAAGTGATATAAAATAATGCCATGAAGCCCTTTTTCAAAAATAAATTTTTAAAAATTTTAAATAATTTTTAGGCCTTAAAATGATGCATAAAATGGGTTATTTTTTGTTAATTAAATAATTAAATGGTTAGTTATTAATTTAGTGAGTAATTATATGTTTTAGGATGTTGAAATCTGATGAAGTATGATATTTGTAGTATTTAAGGTGTTAGATGTAATTATTAAGGTATTATGCAGTATATATGTAATAGGTAAAAATGGTATATTTTAAGATAATTTTTTTAAATTAGAGTAATTAGGAGTAAAATCTGATTTAGGATGAATTTATATATTTTGAGATGTTAATTTATGTTAGGAGATGATAATTGAAGTAATAGAAATATTAGATGTGTATTATGTACATAATAGATAATAATGCATAATATGGAAAATTGAAAATATAATAAATAGAAAATATTAAAATAAAAATTGATATTTTACCAATAATAGGAAAATATATAAAATCTGGTAAAAGACTTAAATTTAGGTAATTATATGAAAAATGCAAAATTTTCTCACATTAGGGGTAAATTCAGTAGTTAAGTAAGATAAGGGGTATATTGAATGAATTAACATATTGATTAGGGGTAAATATGATATTTAGAAGACCCGGAAATAATATGATTAATTTCATGTTATGGGATTGAAATGAGTTTTAAGGTTTGTGTATAAAACTATACTTAGAAACTGAATTAGAACCTAATTTAGAAATCAATGCAGAAATTGAACCAGAAACTAGCTCCAAACCGAGAATAATTGTAAAAGATTTGAGAACCTAGATAATTGGACATATTAAACCCCAAACCAAAGATAACAATAAATGTTATAGGATAAAACAAACTTATGACAATTATATGAAAACTAAGATAGTGTTGGTATTACAAGAATCATTGGTGATAGATTGAATGAGTCTTACGTCAAGTGAGCAAGCATGGAGTTGAGGTAAGTTGGGATTAATACAGTGTTGTATTTTAGAGGCTTGAAATTGTAATTGATTGTGCTTGTTCTAAGTTGATGATACGATTTTGATATGTTGCTTTGATTTGTATTGTGCGATTTGTATGAAATGATTGATCACTCTAAACTGAACCTAACCAAATATATGACTTGTAAATATAAATCGGACGTGCATAGTAACCTATTAGGGGAATATTAAGATTCTCCGACCAAATACTGACCCCTTTGAAAGGAATAGTGCTGGATAGCATAATTGGTCCCTTCTTAATCCTTAATTAAACTAAGTGACAAGTGAAGAGGTCACGGCAAGGGTGAAGTTAATGGTTCGAAAGTAATTGCAAGAGGAACGATGTCTCCATTGCACAAGCCTAGGTTTAGTTGTAAGCTGTTGCATTAACGATAACTCCTCAACCCAAATTAAAGCGGGCACAATTTCTCTAATCTCATAACGGACCGAACAACGTCGTGCGATGGTATTTGCTTGTACATGCATTGCATCTAACTAAGTGATTTGGTTGATAACCCTATTTATGTTTGCTATATGGTTTTGAGTCTCTGTCTTAACTTACTGAGTTGTAGTTGCTCACATTTCTATAGACGTGATTGCAAGTGCTAGCTAGAAAGCGGCTTACAATTATCCTAAAGTTAGTAACTACTGGATTCTAGGGAGTGAGGAAATACATTTGAAGCACATATATACTTTTAAGGTCTTAGCTTATATTTAAAATCTTTCGTTTTCAAATAATGTATTACTTAAGAAGTATAGGACAATAAAACCCTATAAACATTATTTGTTATACTTGAATCTTAGCGTATGTATATGTTTCCATACTTTTTTAGGTAAATAACTTATTTAATTTATGAACTGTTCACTTCAAAGTGAGTTAGTCGTTGACGCCTTATGTAAATCAAGTATAAAATGACGGTTATATCGTCAGCTTTAATTTTAGAATGGTTTGTATGGCGGGATTGTTACAACTTTGCCGTTTCAAGGTGTGACAGGGCTCTCCTAGGAAGGTGGGGATGAGCTCATACAGATAGTAGGCTACTTAAGTATGCTGATGCGGTAGGTAAGTTTTCGTTGCTCTTATGTTGTTGTGCTTTATGTCTTTGTATTAATGGTAGGTTTTGTTTTCAATTTGCAGTACCAGGACTAGGTGTTGCTTCAACTGAATAAGTCTAATGCTACCTAGAGAGAGGTAAAGGGCTTTTAGGAGGTGTTGCGTTAGCACGAGAAGTACCTATTGGAGGCAGAGACTTCTAGTAAGAGGTACTTGAAAAAATTCACCAAGGCTAATAGGTGCATGTACCACTTTATTGTCCAGGTGGTAGGGCTTAAATAGAGGTTCAAGGACTTAGAGCAGGAGAGGGATAAAGTTGAGAAAGCGGCCAAGAAGGTAAAAAACCTAAAGGCTTGCCTTTTTGGGAGGTTAGACAATGAGGGCAAAGCTAAAGCCTGACTAAAAAAAGAGAATGCCGAACTAAGGGCGTGAGTAGCTAAGTTATAAACTAAGTTGATGATGAAGGCATCCAAATGTGAAGGTATTAGAGCCACTTCGCTTAAGTTGGCCAGTTTGAAGGTCAGGTTGGAGCAGTAGGTCCAAGAGTTGCAAGGAAAGGTTTTAGAGATGGAGGAGATTATCTCCAAGATGAAGAGCAGGGAGGTCTTTAATGATGCCACAGTTAATAAGGCAGTCACCGATTACCGGAAGACTGAAGAGTGGTTGGACGAGTTGGAGGACCTAACCATGGACTTTGTACATTACATAAGGAAGGAGGTTCTCTCCCATTATCCAAACCTTGATCTCAGCTTCCTTGACTTCCTGGATTCCTCGACCTTTGCCGAAAAGAGGGAAGCCCTAGCGCGCAAGGAGGTCATCCAAACGACTATCGAGATTATAAGTGTTCCTTCTATTATTGCGGCTGGGCAGGGCGCTTTTACATCTGCTTATGCCCCAGCAACCCAATAAGAGGCCACTTGCAAAGTAGTTCCTAAAGACAGTACATCTGTAGGTAATCCTCTTGCTGCTCTTGGTTCACATTCCTCAGGCCTCACTCTAAATCAAGCCCTGCCACCTAAAGCACCAACGGATCAGCGCTCCGAGCAAATAGATGCTTGGAATTTTCTAAATTACCGGTATTAGCCGATCCGAGGAATTAGGATTTGTATTTCTCTATTTTTTTTGTAAGCCTATGTAAGTTAGGCCGGGATGCCGGCCTTTACTCTATAATTAAATTATCAATCTATGAATAGATGAATATTTTTTAAATGTCCTCTCTTGTTTTTAGTTTGAATATATTTGTTAAAGGATTCCTTTGCACAAGGGGAGTTTACCCTTATCGAGGTTAACCGTTTAGGGGGTTCCTCTATGCAAGGGATGTTTTCCTTTACCGAGGTTAACTAAGTGAAGCTCAGGTTGGTGGCGTTTCGACTAGCCCAATGTGGGGAAGTTCTTTTGTGCAAGTGGTGTTTCCCCTTGTTGAGGTTACTTAAGTAAGGATTAGGTCGGTGGCATTTCGACTCGCCCAGTATGAGGGAGTTCCTTTATGCAAGTGATGTTTTCCTTTATCGAGGTTACTCGAGTGAGGTTCAGGTCAATGGTGTTCTAACCTGCCCAGTGTGGGGGAGTTCCTCTATGCAAAGAGTGTTCCCCTTTGCCAAGGTTACCCAGGGAGGTTAGGTCGGTGGCATTCCAACCTGCTCAATAGAGCATCCATGTACCTATTTGAAGGCTTAGATGGAAAACAAGAAAAAGGGGATGGGAGAGATAGAAGTAGACAATCAATTATGAAATAAGTTTTTATTTGATCATTCTGGAAAAATATAAATGACAAAATGCTTATCGAAATAAAGCAGGAGATTATTGGTGTTCCATATACGGGAGATGAGCTCACCATCTAATCTTTTCGGTCTATATGCTCCATTGCTCATTCTTTCCCCGACTCTGATTAGGTCTTCCCAATTGGGGGCCAACTTGCCTTACCCTTCACGTGAACTTGTGGCTTCTAGTTTTTGGCACACTAGGTCGCTGACCTTAAATTCCTCGTGTCTAACCTTCTGATTATAATACCAAGTGGCCCGATGTTGGTATGTGGTTACTCGAGCAACAGTAAGGTCTTTGATTTTCTCGATTATGTCAACGCTTGCTTGTAATAGTAAGTCATTAAGGACAACATTGAAACATTGACTTCGAATATTATGGAGCTTAAGCTCAATGGGGAAGACTGCTTTCGACCCAAAAGCAAGGCAGAAGGAGGTCTCACCTATAGAAGTGTAGTGGATGGTCTTGTACCCCCACAAAATATTAGGTAGTTTGTCGATCTAAGCGCCTTGAGATTGGTCCATGTGCTTTTTTAGGCTATCCAAAATGACTCGATTAGTTGCCTCTACCTATCCATTTGATTGGGAGTGGGCAACCGAGGTAAAGTGCAGAGTAATGTGGTGCTTGGAGTAGAGCTCTCTGAACTTGGGGTTATTAAACTGTTGACCGTTGTCCGTAATGAGAGCATAGGGGACTCCAAATTGGGAGAGAATGTTGTTTCTGATAAAAGATTCAATACTTCTATTCGAAATTCTTTCCACGACTTTGGCCTCCACCCACTTCGTGAAGTAATCGACGACGATAATTATGAACCACTGTCTTTTTGAAGCTTTTGGGAAGGTGTCGAGGATATTAATGCCCCATTGTGTGAATGGTCATGGACTTATCAGGGGTTGGACGGCGATGCTGGGCACATGACTAATTTGGGTGTGCTTCTGGCACTACGGGCATTTCTGGGCTACGGTCTTTATGTCTTGCCTCATTGTGGGCTAATAATACCCGAGTCGTAGCGCCTATAAGTAAAGAGCTTGGGATTGAATGTGATTGCTGCAAACTCCAGTGTGCTGCTCTTCCATGATACATAACCCTTCGCCTTCTTGAAGGCATAGGGGAGGCTAACTCCCCTATGATACAAGATGTTGTTGACAATTGTGTAATCGGTAGCATGGTGCCAAAGCTTCTTCACCTCCCTCCTATTTTCTAACAACGTACCTTACTTTAAATAACTTTGGATAGGGTCTATTTAGCTTAATTTCTGTGTTTCTGCAATTAGTTCCATAACTTTAGCCGTGCTTGAAGCTATGCTTTTTTTCGGTAAGTACTCTTTGAAGATCTTGCTGTCCTTTACCTCGGGCTTTTGTATGCTAATGGAGGCAAGCTTGGATAACTAGTCTGCTGTGGAATTTTCCAGTCAAGGGATCTTTTTGACGTCTCATGAAGGGAACTCCACTAGGAGGCTCTTCACTTTTTTCAAGATACCATGCCATAGTATCATCTCTAGCCTCGTATTTGCTTCGAACTTATTGGATAACAAGCATGGAGTCCGAGAAGATCCATAGCTGCTCGGCACCGATCTCCGTAGCTAACTTGAGACCTGTGATAAGCGCTTCATATTCAAACTTGTTGTTATTGGAATCAAATTCGAACTTAAGGGTGTAACAAATGGTAACCTTATGCAAGTTGATTAGAACAAAACTTATGGCTCCACCCCTTAAGGTAGATGATCCATTGACGTGAAGAATCCACATTGGTTTCTCATTACCTAGTGGTATTTCCTCCTCTCTTGTATATTTTGCCACGAAGTCGGTCAACACTTGTATCTTATAGGTCGTTCGTGGTTGATATTAGATTCCATACACGCTCAATTCTATTGTATACTTCATCATCCGTCCAGACATGTTAGGTTTTTGCAGCATGTTATGCAGTAGTTGATCCATGAGTATGATGACCTGGTGTACCTAGCAATAGGGCCTCAGTTGTGGGCTTGTGATGATGATAGTTAGGGCGAATTTTTCTGGCTGGATGTACTTAAACTCAGGCCTATGCAGTATATGGCTAACATAATACATTGGCCGGTGTTCTCTTCCCTCTGCTCTAATTAGTATAGAGGAGAGTGCTTGATCACTTACGGCCAGGTACAAGAACAGGCCCTCTCTTTATATAGGCTTGGACATGACCAATAAATGAGCAAAGAAGTCTTGGAGTTACTGAAAGGTAGTAGTGCACTTCAAAGTCCATTCAAAACCCTTGAGGTTTTTGATGATTTTAAAGAGCTCAGCTTACCTATTAGCTCTCTTCAAGATAAATCTGCTCGGGTTAGCCACCATACTAGTAAGCTTTTGAACGTCTCAGATTGAGGTTGGAGGCTTCATTCCCCTGATGACTATAATCTTCTCACTATTGGCCTTGATACCTCTCTACGTTACCAGAAAGCTGAGGAACTTGCCAGATGCTATACCAAAGATATACTTCTAGGGGTTCAATTTCATATCGTACGTATGCATCCGGTTAAAGGCTTCCTGGAGATCCTTTACATGATTGACTGGCTTCTGGCTCTTGACAAACATATTGTCGACGTACACTTCTATATTGCACCAGATCTAAGGCTTAAACAATTTCGTCAGCATTCGTTGGTATGTGGCCTTAGCATTTTTTAATCCGATTGGCATCATAGTGTAGCAATATGTGCCGTAATTGGTGATAAAGAAGGTATGGGCTTTGTCCTTCAGGTCCATTTTGATATAGTTGTACTCCGAGAAGGCATCCATAAAGCTTAGTAAGGCGTGTCTTGACGTGGAATTGATAAGCTGGTTGATCCTAGGGAGGGGGAAACAATCTTTAGGGTAGGCTTTGTTGAGGTCAGTATAATCAACATACATGTGCCACTTCCTATTATTCTTCTTAACCAGTACTACATTTGTTAGCTACGTCAAGTACTTTTCCTCTCTCACGAAGCCAACTTTACGCAATTTCTACACTTCCTCCTTGATTGTCACCAGCCGTTCTGGAGCAAAATGCCTCTTTTTTTGTTTAATAAGCCGTACTGTAGTGTCGATGTTAAGGCTGTGGGTTGCCAGGTTGGGTGAAATTTTGAGCATGTCTGATGCCAACCAGGCAAACCTATTCGAGTTTGCCCGTAGGAGGGCAATGATTTCATCCTTTGCTTTAGCTGGAGTCTTAATTTCCACTTTTATAGTCTATTTGGGTGAGGTTTCGATTTGGACGTCTTCTGTTTTTTCTACAAGCTTGCCCCCTCTCAGCTAGCCTCTCCTATGAGCCTGTTTCTAGGGCAAAGACGCCATCTTCTTTGGCTACCCTGACGTAGAGCTCTAGTAAGAGCTTTTAATCTCATTCGCATACTCCTACCTCAGTTGGGGTTGAGAATTTAACCTTCAAATGAAGGGAGGATGTAATCATCCTAAACATGTTTAGGCTTGGTCTTCCCAAAAGTACATTATAGGAGGAGGGGCAATCAATCATAACGAACTCTATAGGTCATTGTGCCACATAGTCATCGTTGTCGTCATTGAGTTCCATATCTAATGTGATGATACCCTTAGCTTAGACCATACTTCCGTTAAAGCCAATTAGATTATGGTGGTATGACTTCATTTTTACCGGTAACTTCTTCCTCATCCTGTCATATGTATGGAGGAAGAGGATGTCGATGGAGCTATTAGTGTTCACTATAATCTTCAGGACCTCAAATTTTGAGATCTTTGCCCTTATCACCAAGGCGTCTTGATGGGGTATATTGACTCCTTCAAGATCTTCCTTAGAGAAGGAGATGGAAGTGTTTAGCTTCTATCTCTTCTCCCTTACGATTAGTACCTCAGACGGGGCGTTAATTGAGCTGCTAATGCTCGGCTGGCTCCCAAGGTATACTCTCCCCCATGATTTTGTTTATGAAGCCATTAGGGGCATGATCATTGCAATGGTCATTATTCTGCTCGACGTAGGCATTCTCGATTCATCACCTCTGAGTTACCCTATCTCCATCATCGTTAGAATGGTCATCATTCCTTCAGTAGGCTACATATTCATTAAAGAAACCATGTTGAATGGCATATTCAAAGGCGTTCTTCAATTGGAAGCACTCGTCGGTTGTGTGGCCATGGTCTTCATAGAACCAATAGTATTTGTCAGAGTTCCATTGACTAGGGTTCCCTCACATTTTTTACGACGGTTGGAGCAAATTCCAGTGCTTCACTTTAGAATAGACTTGAGCAATAAGCCTATTCAGGGGTATGTACTGGGTGTAAAAGGAAGGGAGGAGCGAGTTTCGCTTGGTTTGGTGCTTCTTCTTCCCCAAGCTCTCTCCCTTTAATCTGCTCGGCATCTTACTGTTGAGTCGATCCTTTACGGACAATTTTTCCTTGTCTTACTTTTCACCCTACCTTTCTTAGTCGACGTTAGGCCTAGCGCGAATGTTGTCTTTTTAGTCGATGTACTTTTAAGCTTTGTTCTAGAACTTAGCCAAGGTCTTGGGCTTGCCCCTCGCAAGGGATCATAAGAAATCTCTCGAGGGTCGAATGCTGAGCTGGGTGGCATGGACAACATCTCCCTCATCCAGCTGAGGGATCTTGACCACGGCGTTGTTGAACCGAGCTACGTAAATGCGTAAGGACTCATCTTCACCTTGCCTTACTAGGTACAAGGACGATTTGTCCTTGGATCGAGACTTGCTAGTCCTGAAATAGAGGCTGAACCTTTGCACTAGCTCATCAAAGGAGCTGATGGAATTGTTAGGGAGGTGGTTATATAACGTCCCGATTGCTTTCCTTAGAGTGCCTAGGAAGGCCTTACACATTATAACATCTCTATAACCATAAAGGTTCATGAGGGTGTAGAAGTAGAGAAGATGGTCATCAGGGTCACCCGTGCCATCATACTAGTCCAAGGACGGAAGTTTGTCGTTAGCGGGCAGTACTTCGTCTTGGATATCCTTAGTGAAGGGAGTCTTATTGCTAGCGACCAGCTTGAAGTTGCTAGTAGCCTTGCTTCCCTGCTGTTTGGAGACCCGTCTTACCATGGCACGGAGCTCGTTTAGGCCTGCATCATTTATCGGGTGAGCTTATCGTGCAGCTAAATGAGCTTATACTCCCTACGTGTTGGCTTTTTGTTCGTTGCCAGCTAAAGCTTGGTCCACGGTGGCTATAGACCTTGCCGGTTACTGATGCAATGGTAGATCAGGTTGCTGTTCCTTGCCATTCTGTTGTTGGATGTTGTTTTACCTAGTGTGGGCATTCGAAACTTTAAGGGGTAAGTTTGTGTGTTATGCTGCTTCGCTTTGTTTAGGCGAATGTAGAGCACCCTGTTCTGTGCAGCATACTCTTTAGCCAGGCATTCTATATGCTCCTCTAGTACAGCCTTTGGAAGGGCTAATTGCCTCCAGGTTGGTTGTTTACCAACTGTTAATTTTTTTTCTCGTCACGTTGAGACATGATGTCTAAAGAATTGCTTATAGGGTATGTATGTAATGTGTTTGAGGTTTCAGGTATAAGAATTCCAATTCCAACATACGGCGCCAAATGTCATCTTTGAGTTCTTATTGGTAGCTGTTTAAGCTTTACGTGTATGAGACTTGCAAAATAATATACAGTGAGGAGATGTTAGAGGGTTGTCTAGCGTGGTCACTCCGATACTTAAGTTAGCAGTGGGCTTTTAGGAGTAGGAAGTAATGTAGGAAAGTGTGCAAGCTTGATGTGCCAAGTTTAGAAAGCTTTACTATTGGGTGGTGACCTAGTATTTATAGGGGAGTGGAGTCGGCAGTTAAAGATCAGTTGGTGAAAGAGATCTTCTTCTACAAGTATAGTAGAGTAGAGTTGTTTTACTCAACGTGTCTCACTTATTTAGGGCGTGGCTATTTGATCTTTATCTTGTTCATTCTAGCCATTACAAGACTTACTAGGCTTGGTCTTTACATGTCTAATGTTACGCCCCGAAGTCGCAGAGTTGCAACAGTCCCGCCGTGTAAACCATTCTATGATAGTAACTGGCCTAACAGTGCCTACCATAGACATGATCTACACAAGGCGTCGACGACTCCTCGTTTTGAAGTAAACAGTTCGAATAACAATTATACTACAATTATGATAAATAGTACAAATTTCTAATAACATAAATAATTATAAGTAAGTTCATAGAGCTTCCCAGGAAGTTTTACATAAACATAACAGTTCACTAGATTACATAATAACTATTAGTCTTTCATCCCTAATTACATGGTCACTCTAGATACACATTATACTAAGGAACTTAATCCTCACTCCCTTGGCTTCAAAGGACTAACCTCTGGGTAATTGTAGGGCGGCATAGTACTTGAGGTGTTCAGAAATCAGAACCTGCAAAAGGATCTATAAGGGTATGAGCAACTACAACTCAATAAGTTGAATTGGAGACTCATGAATGCATACAAGCACAAACAGGGTTATCGAACAATTATTTTCATGCAATGCAACAATCAAGTGTCATGGCACAACGTAGTCCGGTCCGTTATGAAATCAGAGAAATTTCACCTGCTCCAATCCGAGTTGAGGAGTTCCATGTTATGCAGCAGCTCACAACCAAACCCAGGCTTGTGCAATGGAGACCTCGCTCCTCCCGCGACTACCTTCGAACCATTGACTTCACCCCCGCCGCGACCTCCTCTCCTGTCACTTAGTTCAACTGAGGATGAAGAAGGGACCATTTTGCAATCCTGCGCTATCCCTTTCGAAGGGGTCGGTATTTGGTTGGAGAATCCTATGATCCCCTAACGGGTTGCAATGCATGACATTTTTGGTTATTAGGGTCGACTAAGATTAAATTCCGTTTAAGGTGTTCAAACAATTTCATACCAATTCAATCAGTCACAAATCACTCACAATGCAAGTTTCAGCACGAATTCAGATACATCAAACACATGCGTAAACTACTTACAATCATAAGCATATACAAGTCTAAGTCTCCGAGCACTACAAAACTAGTACTCTATTACAATAAGCAATAACCCAACTTACTTAAAATTGCTCGATCGCTCGATCCCTTAGTTGTGAGTTGATTTGTCTCTGGGTGTCCTATAATACAAATAGGTCTTTTTAGTACTTATATTTTATGGATTCTTATTCTAATTCATAATGTAACTCATTTTCCCCATGTATACTTATAATGTACTAATGATTCGTTGTATTCTATTTCGGGGTTCGAATCCTAAACTAGATTCTAGTTTTAATTCCTAAGTCTTAGATAGGCTTGAATCCCAGTGTGACATTAATCACATTACGCTCGGGTATTCAAATATCCTATTGGGTCGTAATTTGGTATTCTAAACTATTCGGTACATGCTAACTCTAATTGAGGTATCGGATTTATTCCCGATGTGTGAAAATCTTACATTTTGGGACATTTACTTAAAATTAAATGTTATTTCAGATTTATTATTTTTCTGATTTCTATTATAATATTATCTAAATAACCTTATTTTTTTAGATTTATTAATTTACAATTTCACATATTACTAATTTCCCTAATTAACTATACTTAATACTCCAAAGGCTAGGATTAGGGTTCCACTTCAGAGATTAACATCCCTAAACATATAATTAATATCTAAATCAGTAATTAACATCTTAATCACCTAATTAACCACAAATCACCCAATTTTTTCCATCATTTTAGGGCTAAAAATTAACTTAAAAATTTCAAAAATTAATTTTAAAAAAATGGCTTCATAACACTGTTCTACATCATATGAGCATCCTACAGAAAAAATTTGAGCTCCAAACTACACTCCTAGGCCTATTTATTTTCCGGTCTAATCATGCTTGGTTTTGAACAATTTATTAAGGACCTTATATTTTCAAACATAATTAAACTAAATAAATATTTTTCCCTAAATCTACATACAATAAAACCTCAGAATAACAAGTTTCATAATTTTCTGGGTAAAATAACTAATTTTACAAAATTATTCAAAAATCGGGGTAAATAAGAGACTAACCGGTTCTAAGCTTTCTAGCCATCCAAACCCGGTCCAAGGTTGTTGACCGGCCCAGGCGGTGGTTCTAGTGTAGGGTGGTGGTGGTGGTTCGATCCCAGGTGGTGGTGGTGAGTGGTGGGTTTGGTTTACTTGCCCAATCTGCACAGTTTTTTTTTTCTGGATTTTCTTTCGATTTTTTCAATGTTCCTATTTTTCCCAAATGCTAAACTGTCCAAATGACTTCTGTAAATTTTTTCCCCTATTTATAGACATTTGTTGTAATTAATATGCATTAATTTGACAAGACTTTACTCATTTTCCTTGATTTTTGGCTTTTAGGTTGTCTAATTTTTATTGGCTGATTTTTCTTTTGCAGATTTGGACCTGCCATGACCTGATCTTGATTCATCTTATCCTCTTCTGATTTTTTCTTATTTTTCCATAATTAATTTATAATTTTCCTTAATTATTTACTTAGTTTTTGGCCAATTTAGGTAATTTCGCGTATTTTTATCTATACGTAAATATATGTAGGGTACATGTGAACATTCCTAATTATTATTTTGGTCATTCTAGAATTTTTAGTATACATATAATCTATCTCTAGTAATTTTTTAGTTATTATATTACGCTTTTCACCTTTTCGGTAATTAACAATTATTATGCTTAAAATTTGAAAATTTTATAGTCTCCTATTTTACTACTTATTTTCTTAAATTTAAGTTTACGGGGTCATTTTTACTAATATTCCTCTCAATAGTTTATAATTTGGGTTTGATCGAATCCTTTAACCGATCGTCCTAAACCTTAAGTTCTAAGTTCAATCCTACGGTTACTTGGCTTAACTTTAGGGTTTACATCTAAGGCTTGAGCCTACAAGAGTAAGCCCTGAGCCATGAGATGTGTTGGATAAGGTCAGGTCTAAGAGGCCCATGTCCAAAGTGCCCTATCAATAATAAGTGTTGTCTTTTAATTAATATTTAATAAATGTAAAAAGAGATATACGTTATTTTATTGTTTTCTTAAATTAAGTATCCTATTCGTACTATTTCATTCTTTTGGAACCATGAACTTAGAATATTGATAACTGTATCACTTGTATATTGTTAGCACCGATCCTTAAAATGATAGATTTTTAGTAATAATGATTTACTAGAACTATTAAAATTAAATTTTATATTCTTATAAATTTAACATCATTATTTTCAAAAAATTTGAGTATATATAATTTATCATATTTTGTTGCAAAATTATGTAAAAATATATTTTTCATTACATAATACGATATCAATATGATATTGATTACTATATAACTCCATTTGTATACTTAAATTACAAATAACCTTTACAGATAATCTTTTAAACGAAACACATAATACGTATAGTCGAGTTCATTCAAACTTCATGTTACTAACCTTACTAAAATTGAATCACATTAAATAATAAAATAGATGTTTTTTGTAATATTACGAAAAATATCGTCCTATGACAATCTTTTCGTAATTAAACATAATATAAACAATAGTAAATATAATTCAATATAATATAAATGATATAATACAAGTAGTAGTAAACTGCATGTATTAGATATTATTAAGTGCATTGCTATTACTTATATGATAAAATAAAATACTTAAAATATATACATGTATATATATATATATATATAATGTATATGTATGTTAATATATAAATATAGACTCTATTGAATAACTATATAAATAATATCTCAACTAAATATTAGATAAAACTCTAACGTTTTTGTAAATCTTAAGAAAACCGAATATGAGCTTTGGTATATATAGGACTTCTAAGTGAGTAAAGCCCTGATGTTCCAGATTTGTCGAAGTGAGCTTTAGTTTAAGTAAGTAGGATCAATGTTTGATAGCATTTTAAGATATTATTTTAGAATATTTAGGGACTTTGATATGTATTGGTTTATGATTGTAGTTAACTGTTTGTGTGTATGTAATGCTTGTGGTTGAGTTTCGATTTGTTGTGATGAGAGCCAAGCTTTATGTTATGGTTGTTCTGCGAATATTATTATGTTTGAATTGTTTGAGCTTTGTTGATTACCTTAAAAATGAACTAACTCAAATTCGACTTAGCATCTAACTTGATATGCATTACAACCCGTTAGGAGTAATGGTTGGGATTCTCGGGCCAAATATGGACTCCTTTTGATGAGGATAACTAAAATGGTTCTTTCCCCACCTTTAGCCGAACTAAGCGATAAGAGAGGAGGTCACGGTAAGGTTAGAGATCATGGTGTGAAGGTAGTTACAAGAGAAGAGTGTTCTTTATTATATAAGCCTCGGTTTGGTTTCGATTCACAAGTGTGTGACGTTAATCTCCTTAATTCGGATTAAAGCGGGAGTAATTTCTTTGATCATACGACGAACTGAATAACGTTGTGCAATAACATTTCTTTGTACATGTATTGCATCTAACTAACTTGGTTAAAAACCCTACTTATGGTGTATTGAATGCATACTTCTATCTTCGCCTCACTTATTGAGCAGGTTGTTGTTCAATTCCCTATGGTTTGTTTTATAGGTTTCAAACTGATTACAAGTACCTACCTAAAACCAGAGCTCTAGCAAATTGGGACAAGGAGCAAGGTATAATAAGAAATGGCTAGTTGTTGTTCTTAGCATTGACTTCCTTAACTTTTAAGAAAAACTATACATGACTCCTCAAAGGGCTTAGTTGTTTTTAATATTCTAGTCTGTATACGAAATGACGGATACTTGTAGGATTAACAACCACTCTTTTGAAAAGTCAAATTTTAGGTTTATTTTTTTAGAGATTATTCCATAATTTTATATTAAACAGGTATCGAATTGGATGCTTTAAAGGGGTATAATCGAGTACGTTTAATGTGAACTGAGTTTAAGATAGCTGTTATAAAGTCAATTTCTACCTTAGGATAGCTCACATAGTAAGATTATTATGAATTCACTTTTTTAGGGCGTAATAGGCTTTCTAGATAAAAAGACAGTTCTGTACAATCAATTTGGTATATGCCTAGCTGAACTGTCGAGCATAGGTAGTAGATCGATTGTGCTGAGTCGAATAAATAATTCTTTCGAGGTGAATTCATCTCGAATACATTCAGTATGGCTCATATTCAAGTCAGTTGGATAAGTGGTTGAATCTATCGAACTATTACTCGAATGTAGCTTCGGTCGGCAACTGGAGATAGTCAACAAGTATAAGAGGGTTCGACTTGGCTAGAGTATTAGGTCGACGAATTCCAACAGCTTGAACTCTTCTATAATAGGTCGTAAGGCAAGAATTCACCTGGCCATACTTTCCAGCCCTTGGGCTTGGGCCCAGGTTAAGGGTCCAGTCGTTTAATTCTTATCATCACCACCAGGCTGATTGGGATTTGGAATCGAATCTAGCTAGTTCTCATCTAAGTTCTCCTTGGGTTCGTAAGGGCTTAGGTTAGCAACATTAAACACATCTGACATTCCGAAGTCTTTTGGAAGATCAAGTTGGTATGCATTTTAGAGTATCCTAAACAGTCATTTAGCTTTGGTAGATAGCTTGTTTTTCCTCTTATTAGGGAATCTTTCCTTACTTAGGTATAACCACACTTAGTCTCTAGGTTTAAACTGCTTGGTCTTCCTTCCTTTACCTTTCTCCCTTAGCTTTCTAGTAGCTCTATCAATCTGTCGGGTGACTCGTTGATAGATCTGCTGGATGAACTGGACTCTAGTTCCTGCCTTAGGATCTTCTTAGTCAATGGATGGCATGGGGTGTCATCAAGAGGTAGTTCAGGGTTGAAACCATAGACGACATCAAATGGGGCATGCCTAGTGGTGGCATGTACTATCTCATTGTAAGCAAAGTCGACCATAGGTAAGTAAACATTCCAGTCGACTAAGTTCTTCCCTACAACAGCTTGGAGCAATGATCCTAAGGTATGATTGATCACTTATGTCTAGTCGTCAATTTACGAATGGCAAGAGGTGTTAAACAATAATTTGGTTTCCATTCGATGCTAAAGGGTTCTTAAAAAATGGCTTAGAAATTTTGAGTCTCTATCAAACAACATACTCTTTGGTACTCCGTGCAAGAAAACTACTTCTTACGAAAACAAAGAAGCTATAGCTGAAGCATCTTTAGTTTTGGTGCAAGGTATAAAATGTGCCATTTTGCTGAACTTATCTACAACAACCATCAAAGAATCTTTGCCCTAGGTAGTTTGGGGTAGTTCGAAGACAAAATCCATACTTAAGTCGGCCTATGGTTTAGTCATAACATATACAGGCATTACTTTCCCTTGCTCAGCTCGGTTCTTTGCTTTCTTAGAGATGACACATCTCTTAATCACACAATGCACGCCACGCCTGATTCTAGGCCTGAACAACTTTAGCAGCTCATACGTTCTCCATTCCCCAAAGTGTTCGAAAAGTCCTCTATTGTGGGCTTCTCTCGTTAGCAGCTTTTATATAGAATAGGTCGGTACACATAATGATAGGAATCAAGCTACTGGGCCTTTAACCTGCAGTTGAGCTTAAAGATTAGATGGATTGGCGAAGCGAGTCCTCTTGCTCCAACCGTCTTATGTTGAGGCCGAGTTTCTCTTCGTTGCCAATCAACTTTGTATGCTGAGTCGTATGACTACCTACCTCTCAAAAGTTATGTGCTGATTTGAAGAATGCCGAGACAACAGCTAAACCTCATGCATTTGCCTAACTATGTCCGAGTCAACCAATTGCTCGGCATCACTCTTACTGAGAGGCAGAAATAGAGATACCTTGGATTAATTCTTAGTCATCCCTGCTCGGACAACTAATCTGCTCATAATCTTTTGTTTGCATCCTTTAATGGTATCACCAATGCATCTCTGTCACATGTACAGGACTATGTGTAGAATCTGCTATACTAATTATTATTTTTCTCAAATATTCATTTTTACCCTTTTTGTATTCTTATATATTACTTCTTTAAGACAATGCCATTTTTATCTTTTTTATTTTAGGCAAGTTACCTTAAATTATCGGGTATAAATATCATTTATACATGTAATTGCAAATAATCAGATTACCATTAATATACTGGATATTCTTCTTCTCGTAAACACTGATTGTTTACTCTTATTACACTCTTATTTTAACTCTTAAGCAAGGTTAAGTGGTGAGTAACTTCATCGGACCAACTTGTGCGTCATATCAAGCTATGCCGTAAGTCCTCGCAAGCTTCATTAGTGCGTCACATTTTTTAGAGCCATTAGTGGGATTGCTTATTTTTCATTTGTTTTCTTTCGTCCTTTCGCAAGTTTCCTCATTGCTCTTTTCAAGCTTTTAGTAAGCTTGGACCAATCCCTACGATCGACCTTATCTATTCTTAGTTATGGTTCGCACTAAACAATATAGCATAATTTGATATTAGCATTCTATATTTGACAAAATTCACAAGTCTCAATGGATTTACACTACAATAATACAATTTCCCAATAAAACTAACTATCTTAAAACAACAAAATAAAACACTACTTGTACAGACTACTCCAAAACAACTTCCCAACAAAACTAACTACCCCAATAATACTTTTGACAAAATAAAATTATCTTAGTACTAACTAACCCAAAATAATTTCACAATAATACAACACCAAGTGATTATCAAACATCATTTGTACAGAATGACATATCTTTTTAACTGATATTACAATCTTTTAGTAATTTTTTCTTTTTCTTCATACTTTCCAATTGAGCTCCACTTGATTCTTCATTATTAGACCGCATTCCAAGAAGCTTCCTTAATATCGCATTCTTCCCCATTAGCTGTGCTTTATCTTCCTGCACTTCATCCAAATCAATTGTAGATAACTCCTTTGTTGCAAGCTTTTCCTTATGCATTGCACTTTGGCTACTCCCAACTCATGCAAAGAAATTATAACCTTCCACTTACTATTCACTGTGTAATATTGAAAAAAACTTTAGTTCCTACCAATTATCAAAATAGACTATTCTTAGTGACTTAATCCATGACTAGCTAATACATACAAAAAGACCTAGCTATAGCAACAACTAAATGTAAAATTTTTTTCTTTTTTCACTTCTAACTTATAACATAACCTCTCCACAATAAACTTGTCCTTAAACTAATTGTACTACATATTATAGACAACTAAGATTGCATATTTTAGAAAATTTTCATTTATAAGTATTCATTTCTGAGTGATAAATATTAATTCATAAAAATATCAAAACTTTACAGATAAATTTGAATTTGTTGAAAATTTTCATCCATAAAATCAAATTAAACAAATAATCAACGATTCATAAAATTTTAACTTCATATAAATATCAATTTTTCAAAATTTTTTTTCTTAAAAAATTTGAAACATTCATATATAATTATTATTTTTTTTTATAATTTTTGTTCCTAAATTTAACATATCTCACTTAACCTAGGGTATTCATAGAATCTTCTTGTTGCATTTGCTTTTGTTATTGCAGTTAAAATCTTAGCTTTCAAACCACACCTGTAGAAGATAATCTTACTGCTACGATTACAAGAAGACCGTATTGAGCTTATAGAATTTATAGATAGATATGTTTTTCACTTCTCGCTTCTTTATAATAACCTAATCAATAAGATTTTGACTTTTTTACACTTGAGATGATGGTTTAACAAGGTTAGGGTAAGGATTTTAGGATTTGTGGGTTTCCAAATTGTTGATACTAGGTTAGTATTTCATAGGATTATGGTAACGTCTTATAGAGTTAGGGTTTTAAACAAAAGAGAGGAGATGTGATTTAATCGTTAACGAGGGTAATTTGATATTTCTATGGTTTATGTTTTCAATAAAGTGTTGGCGTGAACGGCTGATATGGATGTCTAATTATGAAATAAAAAGGTGACGTGGAAATATAAAATAAAATAATTCATATGTCATCATGTAGTTGGCTCATATTAAACTAGTGGTGTTAGAGAAGTTTATAGTGGTGTTTATTGAGATAAGTAAAATTTCAATCGGTATATATTAAAACAATATAAAAGTTAAAAGTAGAAATGAAAAATTTTATAAATTTCGGATACAAATGATAAGATTGTCCAAACCTAATTTAGAAAAAGAAAAAAAGAAAAACAGACAAGCTATTAAATACATGAGAGGGAAGCCAAAGCAAATCAAACGCGACAGAAGCCTGAAGGGGAGGAAAGGAAGAGGGCAGACTGGAGTCTTCACTGAGATTCATCGGACAAGCCCTAAAACTCCCCGCTGCCGAGCATTTTCCCTCACTTACCCCAGAAAAATATCATCTTTCTGACATAAAAAAACACTGAGAGAAAGCATAGTTCATGGCAGATTCACCTGAGAGGCTAGGATCGGATACGGTAGGGTCTATAGGAGTGGATACTGCAATGAAAGACGGCGAACTGATCATGGAGATCGATGGAGCGACACCGTACAGGGAGAACCCAGTCACTGCCGAGGACTGGCGTAAGGCTCTCAACAAAGTAGTTCCGGCCGTCGTCGTGCTCCGTACCACAGCGTGCCGCGCGTTCGACACGGAGACCGCCGGTGCCAGCTATGCTACCGGTTTCGTTGTCGATAAACAGCGAGGGATTATTCTCACCAATCGTCACGTGGTCAAGTCAGGTCAACTTCAATAATTTTCATGGCTTGTTTAATTTGTTTACCAAAAGAAGTTGGTAATCGCCTGATTCTGATGAAATGTGGACTACTGAGACGTGATTAACTCTCTTTGAGAGTGGTCGAGAAAGTTTTCATCTTCATTTCACGATACTGGCGGACGAGTTATTTGTTTTTTTTTTTTTTTTTAAATGGACACTAATAGTTTGAATCAGCTTACTGAGTGCTTTCGGAAATGTGAAGAAACTTAACTGGAGTTCTGTGTTATTAGATATTCATTAGCGTTTTATGGGTCTAAAAAAAGCATACTTTACACCGTGCTGCGAGTTTTGAATTGATCATGCGAAATATTACAGCTTTTTACATTGTTGCAGGACCTGTCGTTGCGGAGGCTATGTTTGTTAATCGGGAGGAGATTCCTGTGCATCCAATATACAGAGATCCAGTGAGTGCTTCCCTTTGTTGGTTGGGGGGAAGGATTTAACATGGATTTGTCAATTATCTATGCTTAAAGTTTGAATGTCCAAGACTTTAAAGCAGTCAAGTCTTCTGTACAACACATGTATACTTCTTACTTGTTGGGTGCAAATTTTCCTGGCTGTGGATTACTTGTTACTTCTGACTTCTCCTCTCCCTCCCTCTTTTTTGGGACGGGGGCGGAGGTGCTGGACTTAGTGGTATGGTGTAATCTTCAACTTGCTTTAAAGAGTGGTTTTGCTTAAGTCACCGATTTTACACTGGAGACAGTGTGAATCAGTTCTCTCACATGCTAGGCTATGCGGTGGAAGATAACATGACTGAAATAATACAGAACAATGGAATATAGAGAGAAAAGAGAAACATGTGGAAAACCATAAAATGTCATAAATTCTTTTATTGTGATAGTTTTGGAATTTACATCTATTATACCTACTGGTGCAAAAACCTTGGCAATTTCGCTGGGTAAAATTCCATGGTCAAAGGAGGAGGGGCATTCACTAATAAATTAAAAGAGTAAAGGAGTCGTATAGGAAACTTATTTTTGGCCAAACCTTTCACCAGAGCTTACACAGTGTTATAGAGATAATATCTCTCTCTCTCTCTCTCTCTCTCTCTATGGACTTTTAGAGTTGATCTCAGATTTACACATAGACTCACAAACTCTCAGAAGACTCTCATGGGATTGAGCCGATTCCAAACTAACCTCTTAGCACATATTTATAACCTCAATTAAAGCAGCAAATAAGTTATCTTTAAATCAGAAACAAGATAAAATAGGAAACTGGTAATTGCAATCATTGCTGCTTGATCGACTTCTGCCAAGGTTGGTTGACTGGTGATTGCTTACCATTGGGGGCCAGTTGACTGGCCTTGCTCAGAACTGGCTGTTTTGTCTTCCTCTTGCTCTAAAATTGCATTGGGTTGGTCCTATTTCACAACTGGTTTCACCAATCACCATGAATTCAAGTCATATTCAACATCATCTTAAGTTGAAGGGTCCATGAAAATGTTAGAGATTCAGCATACACTGATCTCCTTTATCCCTTTTTAAGAAAAGATAAATTTATCAAGGGTGCCGAGGGGCTAAAACATGACGGAAATGCTACAAGAGTAGGCATATATGTTACTAGTTATAATCTGTTGGTCCTCCATTGATGTGCAACCCCCATCCTCATCTCTCTTCCCCTCCCTCCCTCTTCCTTCTTTCTCTTGCTTACTTTGTCTGTTTCCCTTCTTCTTTTTCTGGGTGAATCTTACTTTCCCATCTTTCTTTTTTCTTGTCTCATTTCTTCTCCTTTGTCTTTGACTTAAAGTAATCAAAACCTGCACTCAATCTTGTTGCTGAACTTACTTTTTTTTTTAGGTCCATGATTTTGGCTTCTTTCGCTATGACCCTGCTGCTATACAATTCCTGAACTATGAGGAGATTCCACTTGCTCCAGAGGCTGCTTGTGTTGGTTTAGAAATCAGAGTTGTAGGAAACGATAGTGGAGAGAAGGTATGTCATACCATTTTTCTGGCTTTCTAAGTCCTTGAAGGAAGGAGAATTTTATTCAGTTTAGTGTACCTATCTTGTCTTTTGGGAGTACAGTTTTATTTTACTTTTTCTGCAAATGCTGCTTTTTACTTTTATTTGCTATATTGTCTGATCATTACGAAGAAGATTATTAAATATAAAATTTCGATGATCGTTAAACACATTATTGATGATATCATTTTGTAACTAGATTGTTTTGACAGAATTATCTGTCTGACCTTTATACAGAAGCATGTTGTTGCTTTTGAAGAACAAGCAATTCCGTCTTCTTTTTCCTTTAAAAAGAAGTTTGAGTTATCCTTTCTATCTGTTGTTATGGCCCAAAATATGCAAGAAAACAATACTGGTTCTTTTTGCCAGCTGAACTTCACCCTTTACAGGTCAGCCGAAAATAAAAGATCTTTAAGCTTTAAAATCTCCCTCCTTTAACCGAACTACATTGGGAAAGACTTGGAAAAGTGTAGGAAAGATGTCAGATGTTCTCATATATACAAACTTGCCATGAAACTACCCCTTCCTTAAAAGGGGATTAAATATTCAACTTGTGGCAGTCACTCTGTCAAACTTGGCATGAAACTACCCCTTCCTTAAAAGGGGATTAAATATTCAACTCGTGGCACTAACTCTGTCAAATCCACCAGAGATCACAAGGCAAGGCAGAAACTTGCAGGATAATAGATGGGATATTTTGATGGTGACATGGATCTGATGACTGTGGAGAACAATATGACTTTGAGGGCAATCCTCCTGATTTACTGACCATACCTGAAACCGGCACAGGTCAATAAGTAAATAAATGGGCTCTTTTTGTTCGTTATGGCATTTGCTTCTTCAATGTGATGATGGTAGTCAAACCAAGTGTAAGGCATTATGAGGATGGTGCCATATCTCTTGTCTTTGCCATGTAAGTTTTCTTCAGTATTATGAGAAGCATGGCAATTTGAGATTGATCATTGGCTAGGGTAGTTGAGTGGTGGTAGGCGAATGGAGAGGATAGATTAGATGGTGGAGAATGGCTAGTGGCCTTTGAATAATATTGGAGATTGGTCAAGTAGATCTTTTGGAGGCCAGAAAGTTGATTTTGATGATTGGTGATTAGAAAATGAGGGTTGTTGAATAGAGAGATGAGATTGACTTTTTTGAGGAAGTTGATATTGAATATCAAACAAACGCTACTTTTGTCACATTACCAATTTCTGAAGGAGTGGATGTTTTAAATTGGTTAGCATTGTTGAAGCAATATTTTGAAGTTCATCGAGTTGGAGAAGGGTGAAAAGTAGCATTGGTAGCTATGATGATGCGTGGAATGTCTATTTATTGATTCAAAATTCTCCATCGCCACCATCCACATCTTGATTGGGAGACATTTAAGTGAGAAGTCTTGCTTAGGTATGGAGGTCAGGCTGTGGGTAACCTGTATGATTGCTTATCTGTGCTTAGACAGTCCACTTTGGTTGCTACTTATATTGAGGACTTTGAAGCTTTGACTTAGTTCTGGAAATAACTGAATTACAACTTCTTGGCTATTGGTGGGTTGTGTGAAGATATTAGGCTTTGTGTGAGGACTTTCAGGCCAATCTTGGTAGCCTAAGCGATGGACATAGTGCTGAATGTGGAAAAAGAGTTTGAATATGGCTCATATGTGGCTCCTTTGGTTCATCAAGATGAAAGTGGAAGAGGTAGTCGCAATGAGGGAAGTTGCTAGAAACACTCCAATATATACCTCAAGTGCTATGAGTAATATTGGTTCAACTGTTAACAATTCATCACAGCCGTGGAGACCCAAATTGCACCCTAATTCTACTGCTTCAGTTGCTGGTGGTCTTAAGTCAGGTGTAAATATGAAGGAAAATTCTGGTTTAACTAGTATGTGAAGTAGTATGGGACAACAGAGTTTGAATGAGAGAGGGCCATGAAATATGTCATATGTGGAGTTCATGGATAAGAAAAATAAGGGTCTATGTTTTAGATGTGACCAACCTCTTCAACCGAGGGATATATGTCCTAAATCTCTACAAGTTATGGTTTTAGAAGAGGAAAATGATGATGGTTGGGTGGCAGTAGTAGAGCACTTTGTTGACTGCAATGTGTATGACCTTAATCTAATTGTATATTCTTATTTTTTTCCTTGGGGACAAGGACAATTTTGAGGGCAGGGAAATTGATACAACCTTAGAGTTTGCATGTGTTAGTGAGTGTATTTTCTGCATAGGTGTGTTGACTGTGATGTGCTGTGCTGTGCTGATGTGTGTTGTGTTGTGGTGTGAGTGGCGTGTGTAATAAGTAGAGTGGTGTGTATTAAGTGAGTGGCATATTGGTAAATAGGGTTAAGTAGAGTTGATTTAAATAGTAGTTAGTAGTAAGAGTTAGTCAGAAAAAATGCAAGAGAAATTAGAAGTTGTGCCCTAGCAGAGACACTTTCATATCTGAAAACGTTCACTTCTGTTGTAATTCACAACTCGGAGATTCTCTTGAAGATCAATACATACATATTTCTTCCTCACTTCATCTATATTTCTTTACATCTAAACCCACAGTTCTATCAAGTATGGCGTCAATCAATCCCTAGATGTTCCTTTCTTCTGGCTAGCTATCTAAGGAACACTTTATACTCTGGATAAGCTAGTCTTAAAGTGTGTACAATTGATGTGCTGCTTATGCATCAATAGATAGCAGTCACAATTCCCATCTATTCTTCAATTGTTCCTGTTCCATGGAGGTTCGTTGTACTGCTGCACATAATTACTGTTTTTATCCACCAAAAGAACTGGGACAGGGTAGTGCTTGGCCTAATAGCTACTGCAAAGTCCATTTTGCCAGCCATTCTCATGGAAAACAGCCTTAGCTACTTTGGTTTACTCCATCTGCGTACTTTGGTTTACCTTGGTTGTATTTTGTAAGCAATGTAGTCAAGATAGGTCATATTTCTTGGTAATCACCTTGATTTGTACTTTTCTGCTATTTAACGTGCTTCATTGGATTACACCAAAAAAAAAAAAAAAGACAGAAAATTAATAAAACAATGGCATGGCCTTTATCAGGAGCATGCTTTAGACAAGTAGGTGTATAAATACTATTGCTGTGTAGTGGTTAGTCAAACAGGAAAAATGTAGAAGTTATTCAATCTTTTTGCTCTCTGATGTTTTTGATTGATGTAGAGTGAAGAGAGAGGTGATTG
This sequence comes from Lumnitzera littorea, assembly GCA_024138015.1. Taxonomy (NCBI): domain Eukaryota; kingdom Viridiplantae; phylum Streptophyta; class Magnoliopsida; order Myrtales; family Combretaceae; genus Lumnitzera; species Lumnitzera littorea. The sequence goes on along the minus strand of JAMXBB010000011.1, from coordinate 12,385,949 downwards.
TAGAAATACTGAAATTGGTTCCTCTATTATTTGTAATAGATCATTACATCCTTATGCTTCAGCTTCTGAGACCTGTCATTGGTGTCATATATTTCTGACATTTTTGTGATAAACTTAGATTTTTCTTCTTGATAAAGATTTCAGTCACCTACTTGACACCTTCAGTGCTAGCTTGGTTATGCCTACTTTAAAGCAAATCAGTGTTCACATATGTTGCAGACTGCATGATAATTATGGAGGGTGTTTTGAAAGATTAACTTTTGGAGCTGAAGTTACTTTAATTTGAATTCAACTTAATTGAAATATTGGCATGCAATTTTGTGGTACGATCCTTATGTTATTACACTACTTGTGATCCAATGCTTATGCTATTTAAGAGTCTGATTCAAGATCCAGCCTTGCTGCTAACATAACTTGTCCATATCCTTTTTCGAAGTTTAGTTTGTTTCTCTGGAATTTGGGAAGTGTTCTCTTGGTATTTAAATTAAATATATATTGATTCTGATCTTGTTTTCCCCTGAACTTTGTATGACTCAGGTTTCTATATTGGCTGGAACTCTTGCTCGTCTGGATAGAGATGCTCCACATTATAAAAAGTCTGTCACTACTTTATGAAAAGTCTTTTGAAGCTGCATTCTAATTGGATGTTTTATCTGTCTAAGAAAATGGCTCCTTCTCATATTGTGCTTTTATCTCTCTCACTCTCACTCTCTCTCTTGTTCTTCTTCTTTCAAATTTCTAAGAAGTTATCATATGGTTACACTTAATACATCAAGTGGATTACTTAAGATGGCAATTCTTTGAATGATTTCTGATTTTGGAAAAAGCATTGCTATTCAAGCGCATTAACCACTTTGCAATTAAGGTCACTGTGGCATCATGGCCCCAGGCATCACGTTCTGAAAACCATAAAATAATATCATAGTTGACCTACAATACTTGGCATTTCCATTAATGGATTTCATATTCTGTGAAGCTTACATATGGATAATGTTTTTTTACATAATTTGAGAACACTCTAGAAACAGTACTAACTTTATCCTCCTTTGATTCTTCTTTCTGCTATCTTTCTATTTTTCCTTTTTATTACATAAATGAGACATTTGTATGAACATTGATCATTTGATGCAGGGATGGTTATAATGATTTCAACACATTCTACATGCAAGTAAGTTATCTATTTGACTGCTATCGTATTTTACAGTCATTTGTAGCTTGAATATAGACACTTTAGTAATATCAGTTGAGTAAGCTTTATGATTTTTTTTTTCTAAAAGTTGCCTAATTGCTTAGTTTTGAGCAATGAACCTGCAGTATGAGTAAAACAAGTAACTCCATATTCAATGATATTCAATGCTATTGAGAATGCCTCAAAGGTGGTGAAAGAGAAAACTTAAAATGCCATATCAGATGTCTATGCACAACTTTGGCAACAAGTCCGTCAAGTTGGCTCTTTTATTTATTTATCTATTTTTTTGGGGGTGGGTGGGTTGGGGGTTTGGTTGGGTATGGGGGGTTTTTGGGCTGGTTGGTTGAGTGCTCCATTAAAGGCAGTAATCTAGGTACTAAAAGCTCTTGAGAATTTCTTTTTGTTTCATTTCTTGTGGATCAATGGATTACATGAGAAATGACAGATTTATGCTTTGCTTGCTAATAATCTGTTTTTCACCCTTCCTCTCCTACTCACAGATGGAGTTTCAATGTTTAAACTTCTTTCTCAATCAACTAACTGCATTTGGATGTTTTTCAATGCTACCCACAATTGTTTTAGTTGAACAATATTGAGAAACATGTTGCTGAATCAGTCTGCAAAATTTTTTAATGATGAATGATGACTTGGGTAGAAGTGCTGACTTACATCTTTGACAGACAGATCAAACAAATTCTTTTTGTTTTTATTGACAGATCAAGGCATTCATGAGAAATTTAAATTAAATTGAAAAATTATCTTAGAGGAAAACTATCACGTTGTGTTTGGTTCACTGGAATGGAATCACCATTCTATGTTTATTAATATGGAATAGTTGTTCTTATGTTTGGTTTGTAAGAAGTTAATACCATAAGCAATGTCTATTCCATAGAATATAAAATACTTAAGGAATTTCTATCCCCTCTTTTAATTAAAGGAATTGCTATTCTTCATAAAAGGTAACTTTTATTGCAAAAATTTTGTGGTCATAAAGCAAAATAATATAAGAGTCATTGCCACCACTTTCCAGCTTTTTGTAATTCCAATAATCCAAACGCAAGGTCAGTTTTAACAATTTTTCCTCGAAAATGCATTAATTAAATTGAAGTCATGTAACTGTACTTCCATGAGAGATGAATAGGTCAGAAAGAAGATGATGTCTGTTTGTTGAGCAATCTTGTTATCTTGGAACTTTCATTTATATCCATCAAAACGATTTTGCCCTGAAAATGCATGCATTGATTGTTCTTTGATATTGAGTCAAGTTATGGGGATGTATTTCCATGGGAAATGAATAGGTTAGTAGGAAGACAAAATCTGTTGGTTGACAAATCTCATTATATTAGAACTTCTGTGAATTTCTCAACCATTAGATCCGTTTCCTATGCAATTACACTCCAAATGGCTGAGACATTTTCCTTTCTGGTAAAAGAAAAGGCCGCCTGCTAGTTTACCCATCAAATTGATGAGACTTCTTTGGAGTTTTATGTGAAGTACTTCAATCCTATGATGTTCAGTGAGTATGAATACATTAATTTAATTATCATGGTACAATTTTTTGTTGCTTGCCCATGTTAGTGCATATGCAGAAGTAATTTTTCGGTTTTGTATATTTTTTCCAAGTTTAATTTGTGATTTTTTTCCCTGTGCTAATGTTGCAGGCAGCTTCTGGAACTAAAGGAGGATCAAGTGGTTCTCCTGTAATTGATTGGCAAGGCAGAGCAGTTGCATTGAATGCTGGGAGCAAGTCATCAAGTGCATCGGCATTCTTTTTGCCTTTAGAACGTGTAAGCTGCATTGAATTTGTAGGATGAAATTTTCAGGCAGTTAGCTTTATCTCATGAATATAAGTTGATGCATCATTTCTTTTTTAAAAATTTTATATGATGATCGTCATGATTATTACTACAGGCTTACTTTTCCTTCTGATTGACCATTGGAAGTCTTAAAAAATTTAGGGTATCGATAGGATATGGCCAACATGTAGGAGGATTAGGAAACATTATTTAGTTGTGGCCCAATGATGTTTGTAAGCAAACCTGTGTTGTCACGGATTTTGGAACTATTGCATTTGCCCTCGATTGTGGCCCATTAATGATGTTAATTAATACTATTTTTCAGGATATAGGAATTAAAAAAGAAAAAGAATTATTGCATTTGCAGTGGGGTGGGGAAAATGTATCGTAACTAGACACTTAATGGCATTTTGACTTCTTTGTCTGAAAATTTGATAAGCAGCTTTCTCAAAGGTACTTCCCTTACCTATTTCAAAAACCCAAGCATTGTGCCGATTCTTTACATGGATCTGTTTTTAACTTGAGACAAACCCACCTGCACCACCCCACCCACAACAAACAAACAAACAAACCAAAAAAAAAAAGGCCAAACGAACATCACCTAAAAAAGAGTTGCCAGTATACTGCTCCCTGGATGTCTTTTGCATGTGGATTTTGTTAATGAATTCAGTTGCTTGCTTGAAACCATGCTCTCTGTTTGCTGCATGTGTCTTCTGTTCAATTAAGTCATCTCAAAAGTACTAGAAGTTTAATTTAATCAGCACCATCTGAATTTTATCTTCATGGGAATGATAACCTGCATTCAGGTGGTAAGGGCATTGAAGTTTCTTCAGACTGGGAGAGAATCTTATAAAAATAAATGGGAGGCTGTTTCTATACCTCGTGGTACACTTCAGGTAAATGAACCCTGTATGCAGCCTTTTCAACATTTCATTCTCTTATTTTTTTGCAGATTTGAGCAGTAGTCCTGCTTTATACATTTCTGTTGAAGGTGTCACTGCCTTCAGTCAGGGCACTAAGGCACAGTTTGAAGTTGTGAACTGCAAGAATTGGTTTTGCACCATTGGTTTGATCTTCCCATATAAACCTACTGCATTCTATTGACATGAAAATTAGGTTTACGTGGCCATACTTTGTAGGTGTGACAGATGGGATTCATGACACATGGTATTTATTGTTGGGTAAATTATATTGGCAGAGTGAGAACTTCAGATCAGATGATTTTATAGTGGCAGCTAGAAGCATGATGCTAATAACTTAAAGTAAACTTATTAAGACATGCATTGCCTTGGATATAAGGTGTATTGAAGAGAGCCAATACCAGAAAGACAGGAGCAAAGAAGAGAAATGAGGAGGAGAGACTTTGCCCTCATAAAAAAATATAGATGTTCTAAATTAGATAGAAGTCAAAGAAAAGGATCCTATCTTCCTTTCTTTTTTCTTTCATTTTTTGTTTCTTTTTATTTTTTGGGGTTGGTGGGACGTGGCAACACTCCAAAAGTTCTTCAATTGGTCTTCTTCAATGAACCTCAATGATGCATGTTAGTGCTTTGAAAAGCAAGCCTCTCATTGAGCTGGTAAGTCAAGAGGGTTATTGTGTTATGATAAAACCATATCAGACAAAGAAGTTAACCCCCTTTCAATCCAATCCATAAATAATGTGTGAGAAGTGTGTTATTTTGCCTCTAAGGCTCTAGATTTGAGCCTTTAAGTCCATGCTTCAAATCCCTGGCTACATTTATTTCATATTGGAGAAGCCTGAAGTACAGAAAGAAGAAAAATTGGGGAAGTCCATTGTGCAGAAAGATAATCAGAACCATGGGAGTGAGCGAACAGGGTACAAGTCAAGTCTGTTTTCTGGTCCATGCAGAGTTCAAACAGGTCAAATTCCTGCTTTACCAAATCCATTTTCCAGGCTGGATTGTATATATTGCTGGTTTTCTGTTGACTGGATCAAACTGAAAGGTCCATTTAGTTTTCAAATTTGTATATGGATGCCCCCTCAACTTTTTCTCTATGGGTAATGTTTTTTCTTTTCTCTTTTCCTTAGGAAAGAGAGGCTAGGTTAACAACAAAAACCAGAGATATTGATCTATACAGCAAACAAAACCAAGGGTGTATGGATTGATGTCTAAACAATGTAAGATCTGTGATACAAGAATGTAGAACAAAATATTCCTAGCTAGCACTAAATTAGGAGTGGCTACACCACCCAAGCATCTAAGATTTCTCTCTTTTCACAAAAATTATGCAATTCCAGAAGGGATTGTTCTCCATATTGGATCTGTGAAACTCTTGAAACCCCCAACTAAATCGCTCAAGGATGTGGATCGCAACAAAATAGAGAAGAAATAGCTGACATGTTGCTGGATTGCTGCCCCATATGGCTGTGGCAGCTTCACATCTAGCAAAAAGGTGTAGGTGATCCTCTTCTTCTGAGTTGCACAGGAAGCATTTATTCTGATGAATGATACCCCACCATAGTAGCTTATCTTGGGTCATTAATCTTTCCTGAACAGCAAGCCATAAGATGAAGGAATGACAGGGGGGCATTGGCCTTGTTCCACACCACACTAAACCATGGGACTGTAGGGTGTTGTTGTCTCATTGCATTATATGCAGAACTGACAGAAAAGGAGTTGGAGGCTGACTTGTTACTTATTCCAAGAAAAACGATCAGCATAGTCCTGATTTGGAGATGTAGATGGACTAAACTCCCTCCTAATCCACACTTCCCCCCAAGCCATGGTTGATATGACCCACTGTGTTTAGTAGTAGTATGTGTTTAGTGTGTATAGTTGTATGTGGAGGTGTGCTGATGTGGCAAATGATATTAGATACTATCAGTTAGTTACCTCTATAAATATGTACAGTTGATTAGATAGAGATAAGCAGATATTTTGTTAATCACTGAAAGTTAGTTCTTGTTCTTGTGAGCATAGACTCATGTTAGTTAGTTTGTGAGCTTTTAGCTCATGGCTCTCAACTTGTGAGAGATTAGGTTATTGTAGTCAATTTTACTAGAAAATATCAATAAAAATCTTTAGTTTTCTGTTGTTAATCTTTTAGATTGTATCAATTGGCATCATTTTTGGGAAATCAAACTTGCAATTATCTCTCGCTATTATCGATCATAGCCGTGGCACAAGTTCTCACATCTATCTCTATTTATCGTCAAAGTATTGTTGAAAGTAAAAATTGTATGTTTCTAGACTTTCAAAGTATTCACAAAAGCAACCAGAAAATTCAATAGAGTTTGAATTTTATCCACATTCGATGCTAGAGGAGTTGTGACTTGCGAGTAAGGCACCACACCAGCCGCAAGAATGCATTGACGAACAATACCTAGGGTTTTCTTCCTTCCACAGGCAACAGACCATTTCGGAGGATGACAAATTGAAGGAGACATCTCCATTATAAGTGGTGATTGAACACGAGCATGGAAATCTCAAAGCGGCAAGAGGCTTATTTCTGTAGGTGCAGGAAAATTGATGTGTGAATCTATTGAAGGAAACAATGAAGAACCCTAAGATGCATGTAAGAATTGAAGATGTGCTTGAATCAATGATGTGTGGATTGGAGATGTTGAATGGTAGTCATCGACTAGATACCCTAAATCTGAAGTTGATGACTAATCTTTGGACATCGATAGCAGGAGATGAATGTCCATCGAAGCAAGTTGGTGACCGGCGAGTCGAGGAAGTGGATCAATCTAGGGATAATAGTGGACGATCTACAAATGTTGGCTAGCAATTGGATTTCTCTAATCCAAATTTGGCAAATTTTGACCAACAATTGGAGGAGTTGGATTTTATGGTAGGCATTTGCTTTAGGAAGTTAGTAGGAATAGCTCTAGTGTTACAAAACGATGATCTGCAAGAGGGAGGTGGTGCACGCAACCTGACAAATATCTTGCTGTTGTTATGTGGAGGTCAGTCTTGAGGACTGACTGAATGACGATTGATAGCATGAGTTGTAAGACTTACAATTTCAACTACCAACGTGTTGAAGCTAAATAATTTGTTGATTGTTAAAGTTGTAGGTTAGCTAACGATATATAGTGGACCAATTTCCTTTTGCTTATTTGTTTGGAGATGTGGTGGAATGTTGTTGATGATGATGGGGTGGTTGTGACAAGTGTTTCTTCCCTTCCATATGTGGCTTGGTTTGACAAAGTGAGTGTTGGTTAGCCATGGGTATTTTTCTTATTTATCCTTGAGGACAAGGACCTTTTTAAGGGGGAGGCAATTGATATGACTCACTGTGTTTAGTAGTATGTATTTAGTGTGTACAGTTGTATGGGGAGGTGTGCTGATGTGGCAAATGCTATTAGATACTATCAACTAGTTACCTCCATAAATAAGTATAGTTGGTTAGATAGAGAAGTAGATATTTTGTTAATCATCGAGAGTTAATTATTGTTAGCATAGGCTCATGTTTAGTTTGTGAGATTTTCGCTTATGGCTCTCAACTTATGAGAGATTAAGGTTTTTGTAATCAATTTTACTAAAAAATATTAATAAAAATCATTGGTTTTCTGTTGTTAATCTTTTAGATTGTATCAATGGCCAATCATTTCCTCTAATTAAACTGCTTAAGCATTAATCTTTTAGCTACCCCAAGCTATAAATTGTACACTCACCAATCCAACTAGCTAACAGTCCTTCGAGGTGCCATTAATGTTACCATGAGGAAATATTGTCCATTATCATGGCCCAGGATTGAGCTTATAGAATTTTCCTCCATGATCAAGAACCTTGGAAGGGTTTGGAACAACCCAAAGACTTCTATTTCTAAGCAATTCCCATCGGACCTAACTAGGTCAAAGCGAGTCTTTTCCATTTGCACACAAGTTCTAAATATGTTATAGTTGTGCCACTTTATTCTGAAGGGAGAGCTCTAGAATACTTAAACCTCCCCTTTCTTAGGGGAGCAGATGTCCACCTAAGTAACCTTTGCTTTTGCCCTTTCTTCATCTAATCCATTCCACAAAAATCGGTTCATCTTGGATGATAGTTCATTTAAAATACTTTTTGGAAGTAAGAAGGTAGAAGCCTAATAAACTTGCAAGGAGAAGAGCACACTCTTAATTAATTGGACCTTGCTGGCTAGGAAAGATGCTTTGTATTCACCAAAATTTGACATGAAGCTTTAGAGAGCCTCGTAGAGATGAGAGTCACATTTAGATATTTAATAGGTAGTTTTTCCTCCAAAAAGCCAACATATGAAAGAATCTGGTCCTTAGTCTCTTGCAAGACTCTAGAGAAGAAAATCTAACTTTTGGTTGGACTGCATTGTAGGCCAGATAGAGTAACAAATTCCTCTAGGCAACCTTTGACCAGTGAAACTGAAGCAAAATCCCTCTTGGAGAAAATCAATAAGTTATTTGGAAAATAAAGTGAGTAAGCTTTCATTTTTTGCATGTTTGAAGGAAGGATTATCATTTAATTTTCTAAGAAGGTAAGAGAGGGCTTCCATCACTAAAACAAAAACATAGGGAGATAAGGGATTCTTTTGTCTGAGCCCTTAGGAGCTAGAAAAATACCCTACCAATTCACCATTTATATTTATAGAAAACATGGGAGTAGAAATAGATTCCATAATCCAAGAAACAAATTATGTTGGGAATTCCATCGCAGCTAACAATTTCTTCAAGGAGCTCCAATTGACATGATCATAAGCTTTCACGATATCTATTGTCATAGCACATGTCATGCTGTGAGCAATCCTATGATATCCACTCATCAACTCTTGGGCAACTAAGATATTATTTACAATTCTTTTACCTTTGATGAAAGTCATTTGTTCTTGGTATCAATAGGGTTATTTTGTAGGAGACAACAGGCAAGGATAAATATGTGATCTCTAGACTCTTCAACTTTCCTTCTCCTGTATGTTTCTATGGCTTTGGATGTTGTTTAAGCATCTTCCCATTTAGGGGATGAGAACTCGGGTGCATAAAGGGGGATAGGGAGAACGATATATATATATACGTACATATGGATATACATACATACATACATAAACACACATATATGTATAAGCGAGAGAGGGAGACTTGCATACAGAGTTCAACTAATTAAGAGCATTTTACTTTCATTACAAGTACATTGCTCGTCCATTTTTATTCTCCCCAAGAGCACATTAAACATGCTTGAATTTAAACTCAAACATTCTCTGAGGAATGGTATTTACAAGGAAAAGGCCAAGGTGAAGATAAATTGGAGTGACATTTGGAAGCCTAAACATGAACATGGACTGGGTATATTAAATTTGCACCTTTGGAACAAAGTTACCCAACTTAGGCAAATTTGGACCTTTCTATGGATTTGGGTGGTTCCCTTTGGCCAAATTGGATACAATCAGAACTTTTGAGGTGGTGCAATTTTTCATGCGGCACGATCCTGCAATATCTTGGGCATGGAGGAACATTTTACATTCTAGACCACTAGCACTTCAGCTTATGAAATGGAAATTTAATTGAAAATGGCAATACCATCTCATTTTGGCATGATCCATGGCATCTTAGATGAGCATTGGTGGATTGGCTTTGAGAAAGAGTCATGTGGAGGTTGGTTGCTGGTCATTTATTAATTGCATGGATTGGGTATATAGATAGAAAGGGATGTGTGGAGGCTGATCAGTGGAAGTCTTGTGCAAATTAAACCAAATCAGGTTACTTGTGATAGCTTAATGTGGTGAGACAAGCCATATGAGGAATCATCTATCAAAAATGCTTATCACCCAGCTAGAACTAAATTTCCGAGAATTGTGTGAGCCCCTACTATTTGGAACAAGTACTCAGCCCCTAGACATGCATTCATTCTATGGCTTATTGCCCATCAACGACTCTATACTATGGATAAGTTGATGGAGTGGGGTTTGATTGCTTCTAGTTCTAACTGTTGCTTCTTACATTGCAAGGAGTTAGAAAGCCATGGACACCTTTTTGTGTGGTGTTAAGTGTAACTATGCTAAGGAAATTTGGGGAAGATTAAGGCTAGTGCACTGGTCATCATGGTCTCTGTCAACCATGGATTCCATTACTGATCTACTTTCTTTGACTAGAACTGGTTTGAGAAGACACCATAAAAAAGTTACAGCAGTGGGGTGCTACTACTTGTGGAAGGAGGGATATGCCTGTTGGGTGAGTGATCAAGGCTGTTCAGCATAGGCTTTACTGAGGACCATTATTTCTTGTGTTTTGTACTTTCTCTCTCTTGTATTTTATATTTTTAATTCTTTTAGGAAGCACGTTAGAGCTTTAGAAGGGTATTATATGGACCTAGGCATGCTTTTGTTTTTTAATGGATAGTTTAATGTCATAGGTTTCTTGTGTGCTTCCTTGCTTATTCATTGGTTTCAATTTATATTAAAATACAGAAAAATCTCCATAAAAGGGGAGAGAGAGACTGTTTTAAACTCAATTTTTGTTTCATCAGTCTACGGTTTAATATAATCTTCTCTCTCTCTCACAAGTAGACACATAAGCAAAAGAAAGAAGATAAGGGTGGAGATAAGCTCGAATGCTTCATTTTGATCAATCTTCTTTGCTCATCTGATGATTTATTTATTTATTTATTTTTTTTTGGG